>CM047816.1:30928894-31274915 GCA_026214975.1 Gentiana macrophylla | reverse complement strand
CCCCTCCCCCCACTGTCCATCCCCCTTCATCCCCTTCTCCCTCTCACCCTTGCCGTCTTTCTCACTCTTCGCTCTCGTTTGACGGTTGGCGTAACTCAGTACAATTTTCTTCCTGCTATATCAACAGCTAGCTATCCAGACTACAGACAATTTTAGTCAGCTGTCTATCATTACCTGGATAACATCACAGTTGCAATTGCAAAGATTGTTTTATTAACATTAGTATGATGACTTTCGTAGATAAGTTTGTGACAAGACCAGTTTTCCCCTCTCATCCTTTACCAAAGTTAGTTAAGGTTTCCTGAAATGAAATTACCATTTTTATATTCTGTTCAAGGTTTGCGCCACCTACATTTTAATGTGACAACAACCACGGGTAGCCTGTAGCCACTTACACTCTGTAATGTTTCCTTCCTATGCCCCTTTGACCCTTTCCATTTGTGTCCATCTTATGGTTTAAACAGCTAAGATGACAAAAGGTGTCGATTGGATCAGCAGTTTTGACTTCCGTGTTTTCCCACATCATATGGTCAGTCTATTTCAGGGTCTTAAAGTCTGCATGTTAAGGCTTGATATTGTAAGAAATAAAGCAATGAGGAAAGTAATCTTTTGTTATTAGAATAGAAAGCTCATTACAAACTAGGAGGCATCTCACTTCTATTTATAGAGTGGATGCTCAACGGCTATAAAGTAAAAGCAGGAAACACTGTTCCAATTGGCTAGTTGGACAGTGTTTCATTTAACTAAAAGACAAGGAAAAACTCAGCCACTAATTTATATAATTATTAGGGCCAAGTTAAGGATAATAAAGACTAATACAAAAACTAAAGTGCTAATAAAGACAACTTAAGAAACCTGTTTTAACAGATATAATATAGGTGGCTTGGTTTATGATAGAATATTTTCCAGTATAAGTAAATCATTTGTCTGTAGTCCTATATCCTACACAAACTTATCCTTGAAACTCTGCCCAGTTCGCCTTTTCCGATTGAAGGGCTTGTTGGTAGGATTCGGCGTCCCTGATATATTTCAAGTTTAACTTCAATTTGTTTACCATAGTCATCCACTTTACATCACTTATGAGTTCCAAATCAACCACTCTTGTTTCAAAAAATCACTTCTGTCAAATACCATCAGTACGTTCTTGGAATATCTAGTCTTGCATTCGAAACACTTTCATGTATATTTTGGAACTTGTAGTGATTTGTAACTTTTATGCTGTGCCTTTAGATGGATTGCAAATTATCATGAACATGAAACTCTCTTACAAGAGAACAAAGAAGAAAAGCTGTCAAAAGAGGAAGAGGAGATGGCTTGGGAAGTGTACAGGAGAACATTCGAATGGGAAGAGGTCAAACGGAGACCTACCTGGTGCATATGAATCTGAGCCTCACGGAGTTCCATAGATAAAGCTAGTAACATGCAACAGCATAAACAGTTTGATCAAAGGCTGTGCTTGTCAAAGAAAAGCTCATTCCTACTAAGGAAGTCTATGGTCCACCTTTCTCTAGGCGTATAAGACATATTGTTTTTGAGAAAGTGCACAAATCTTTCACATTTGCTTACACTTAGAAGTCAAGGAACAAAAGTTGGTTGTACCACAGTATGTGGTGAATGTGCTCATGATATAAGCTGGGAGGACCTCAATAAAACGACATGTGTGTAATGGGGGTTACTGTCGGTTTCTGATGCACAACTCTGTAAGCTTTGTTAGCCTCAAAGTGGTGTTTGTGTTGTTGTCAGCCCCCACCCGTGTTCCACTGACCTTTGCTGGAGATACTACAAGCTGAATTATTTTTACATGGCCTTGTATCTATATATTCATTCTTAATTGCTTTTGTTTTTCCATGTAAATGTAATCCCATGAGTGATGAACAATCACGTATTATGATTATGTGAAATTTCTAACAAAACTATTTTTATTTTTCAAAAGCAGGATATTTCAACAAATTTAGCTTTAAATGCTTCTGTTTTGCTTCTTAGATTAGGGCTCAAAATTCTTGCTTATTGCCTTGCCTGCAACTTTATATGATGCCTAATTTAGGAAAATTGAAGGACATAATCTTTGTAAAATTCTTTGGCCAATGTTTTATTGAAAATCTTTGTAAAATTCTCAGGCTTTATTTTCGTGCGTACTTATAATGAGCATTTAATTATCATCAATTGGCACATTGTTTAAAAATTCTGTGAACTTCTATGGTGAGTCCGTTTAAAGAGTAAAACATGTGGATGAATCTGGACCCACTGTTTTAACTCGAATTCATACTGTGTTGTTCAGAATCATTCAGTGTGTGTATCTGGTGCAGAATGGAGTATTTAGACAAAATTACCTAAAATTCTTGCACATCATATACTCATAATGAATTCTCTATCATACTGTCTTAAATACACGCTTTTGTAGTTACAGAATCCCTTTTCACGATAAAATGCGTCAACTCTCTATGCTACACAATGCTGTACATATAAAAGAAAATATACAGAATCTGGATGAATGCGATAGATATAAAGAAAATTTTATGTAATCTGTAGTTTACATTAAATAATAGAAAATCTGCTGCAGTGTTATTTTTTATAATTAAAATTTTAAAATATGATTTTTAAAAAATTTACGATATCTACTGCTTAAATGCCGTGAAATATTGGTTTGATAGCTTAGTAGATGTAGGTGAGAGAGCCCCCCACAGATGCTTTTATAAATTACTGAATACCTGTCATTTATCAAACAGGGCGATTAATTCTTAATCACATGAGGCAGCAGGAATATAATATCTCTACCATTTCAAAAAAATCATACTCTTTTAGTTTTTTTTTTTTTTATCAAGCGTACATAGAAGATTCACACAAAGGAAATTCATGGTGCTCGGTGGGCCTGCTCCTTGGCAGAATCCACCAAATCAGCAACATTAAATTTTTTTGCGGCGCTATCAAGTCGCCATGCATTTGCCACTCACGGAATTCTCTCCTCGTGGTCGCATTCACTTCCGAAGAATGGATTGGCATATCAATAAGTCAGGACTCATGATTTTCATTAATTTCTCAACCAGCAATATGAATCCGTGTTGCATTCACTTCCGGGAATGGATTGACATTAATAAGTCAGGACTCATGATTTTCATTAATTTCTCATCCAGCAATAGACATGCACTGTAATATATATTAAAACCTTTATCTCGCTATTGCTGCTACAAGAGCACTTTTGTGTCACGAAAGGTGAAAAATGTTTTTTTGAAGCATTTCTTCATCTGTCACTTTTCGCCACATAGTTTCAATTGTGATTGAATAAAAATGGATGAATTATATTCAGTGACAGATTTAAAATCATTTAGTCGTTGTTTGATGTAATAAAAATGGCTACATTATATTCAGTGACATATTTAACATCCCGCAGTGGCAGGTTGAGACAGTTGAGCCAATCATGATGTAGTCGCAGATTGAGCCAATCGTGTATGGCTTTCGGTAAAACGACCAACCTCAAGTCTCAAGTGGTCGAACATTTCTCTCAAATAGTTACACAATTCATACGGATCTTTCACTGATAAATACTCATGTTCACTCTACAGTTGAACCTTTCTTTCTAATAGTTCTATTAGAATATTACGTAGAATATTTTCCTTTATTGTGTAATATTCTTTATATATTGCGTAGTTATTACCCTATTCATTACTATGGATCCTTACCATAGATAGTATTGATTCTAGGCATGTACACAATTGTATTCTTGTATATATTGACTATACAAATCAATGACACAGCGGGAATCATTTTTCCCGAAAATATCTTTCATGGTGTCGAGCACTAGGTTGGAAATCCTACATCTTGTGCCTTCTTCTTCGATTTTTTCCCTTCTGTGCCTTTCTTCTTCTTTGATTTGTTCAGCCATGGCGGATTACAAAAACTACCATCCATCCTGCTCTCTCCGTGTCCAGCATCCAAAGCTTCATTAATGTCACTCTTGACATTGAAAAGAGAACCCGATAATTACGTGGTCGAACTATTCAAAATTCAAGCTCGGGCATATCAGGCAATCGATCATATCATCCCACCTCCTCAGTAAAGGTACTCCCAAATCGACCACTGAAGGATACAAACCCGACCTCTGGTCAAGAAGTTAAGCGTCGTCGTTCTTCAATGGATTTATGGCATTATTTGGATGATCTCCTTCACACGATTCTAGAAAGGACTCACTCTTTGAGATAGCCTGGAATAGGCTCAAGGACATCTTCTCCGACAACAAAAATTCGTGAGCTCTCTACCTCGAACAAGAGTTATCTAAGGTTCAAATGGGCGATTTTGCGGATCGTCCTCTTATTATCGGCACCTTAAGTCCTCTCCGATCGAGTTGTCAAACGTTTGTGCACCTGTCTCGAATGAACGTTTGGTACTACAACTCGTTTCCGGTCTCTCCGATGCGTACACCACTGTTGGATCTCAAATCCATCATGGCGATTCCCTCCCTCCGTTTTATAAGGCTCGGTCGATGTTGGTTTTGGAGAGAGCGGACCGGGCAAAGAAGGCTACCATTGCACGGCTAATTTGACACCAGGCCTCAATAGTGATGTATCATACGCTATTCGGGGACCCGATGCTCGCCCCACAGCATCAATCGCAGCTCCGGCAACCGAGGAAGAGCGGTGGGCGGGCGGAAGGGCCGCGGCACCAGCGGTAGCGGCAATGACAATGGAGGTCGAGGCAATCATCCTTCCACAATGGCGATTTCGGCCCGCCCACAGCAATGGTTTTCCGGCCAGCCATGGTTTTCCCCTTGGACCGGCCAATGGCACCCATGGGCTATTTCCAAAGCGCGCTTATCCGGCGACTCACTGGCAGCGTCCCCAGGCTCGGCCCTGACCGGTATACTCGGCCCAAGACCCGGCCCTAAGCTCATGTTGCCGATGCCACCTCACAGCCGGAACAGCCCCCTTACATTCCCACTGATATTGCTGCAGCAATGCAAACTCTCTCCTTAACTCCCTTTGGACGATCGGTGGTATATGGACACGGAGCCACCTCTCACATGGTGGTAAAGGTACTACTCTTACGCCTTATTTCAATTCGAGTTTAAATCGTAGTATTATTGTCGGTAATGGTCACAATATACCAATTGTTGGTTGTGGAAATGCCGTTTGCCTAATTCTCATCCTCCTTACCTTGCAAAATGTCTTACACACACCTAAATTGATTAAAAATCTCATCTCTGTTTGTAAATTTACTAGTGATAATAATGTTACCGTTGAATTTGATCCTTTCGGATTTTACGTGAAGGATTTCCAGACGGGAGGAATTTAGTGAGATGTGTGAACGGAGAATTATATCCCTTCACCACCGGTATCACCAATGACCGATCACCACCTTCGCGCTGCAAAATTATCTCTTGATGATATATAGCATAATCGTTTAGGACATCCGGGTGTCCCTGTCCTCCATTCTCTTTGCCACAATAATTTTATTTCTTGTAATAAACTTCGTGATGATTTTTTTTGTGTAATATTCTAATAGTTCCACAATTCATACAGATCTTTCACCTTAAATATTTAAAAATGGTTCCACAATTTATATATATCTTTCACCGTTAAATACTCATATTCAATCCCACGTCAAGATGATGACGGAGAAATATCATTGCCTTTGCACGGTCTTGGTTTGTCTCAGTATTATTAAATGACAATTATTTTACCAAGATCTATGATTTTTAAATGCATTTCAATATCATGGATGATAAATAAATTTCCCTTATATCTTTAGGGATACAAATTCTTGTTTGATAATGTTAGACATTAGAAGAAAAAAAAAGAATAATGCACAAAAATAAAATTTTAACTTGGTTAAAATTGAGCAGATAAGTCTTGTCTTTGATATCGTGTTATAAAACTTATACATACTACACTGTCCCAGCGGATGTACATTGGAGGTTAGGTAGCATCGCTTGCTTGAGGTGAGAAAAATACACTAAGTATATATAGATGTATTTTTGCCCTCTTAAATTTATTTTAAGCTCCCTATATTCGTTTTGTCATATAATAGTATCGAATAACTTAACATTTTGTACTAATAATTACCAAAGTGATACATTATAAAAAAATTATTATGATTAAAACAATAGAAAAGAAAGCGTGAAAGCGAATCGTAATGTTGTATTATATTATTATTAAGGGTTTTATTGGCACCTCATTTTTACTACATGCCCCTATTACTCCGGAACCACAAAAAACACTTGGCACCACGATTATTTTTAATGAACATAATAGCGGTGACAACGGCGTTGGTATTGAAAACCAAAATCGGTGACAATGGTGTTGCTATTCAAAAACTAAAGTTAGTGCATTCGGCGTTTACGTTATAAAATTGTCAATACTTAGTAACGTCAGTCAACTGTCATTGATATCGAATAGGAACGTCAGTGACGTTGATGTTTCTGTTGGAAAGGTGTCCTAAACCCAATCGGGTTGGACCGGATCCGACCGGGTCGGGTCATTTACAGTCTATTTAGTTCATGTAATAACTTTTATTATGATTAATAAAAGCATTTATGTTATTGTATATTGTTTATCTTCATGTTATTTGTTGTACATATATAGTAACGTCCCCTAAGTATCAATCGTGATAGAGAAACCATGATAGTGATTATGGTTGATGAGATCTCTAATCACTATAACAAGATTGGTACTTAAATGTCTCTAGTCTTACATATTATCAAATGGGACATTGATAATATAATCGAACTTAGCACGTATTGGATGTCCTACATCTTTTAGAAGATAGGGATAGATCTAAATCTATCGAAATGTAGGGACACTTGGGTATGCGTGGGCGTGTATTAGAGAATGCATACGTTAGGCCCGACCCACTTACATTAAGTGTCACACTATGTGGCGGTTATGTAATTATCCTTTTGACCGGAGTCTTCATGGCATCACGGTGTGGATTGTCATGCTTTGACACTATTGAGATTTTCCCTAGCCACGGGCGATCATGCGGTAGTGATTGGGTATGATATTAAAGCATCACGGAGTATACAAGATTGGTCGTCCGGGAATCGCGTATCCCTATGATTGGGATCGAATATCGGAAATGGCCTTCTTATAAGGAATGTCTAGCTCTCGAGAATCTTTGCAAAGTGGGAGTAAATGTGTTATCCCGAGAGAGCATGATATCCATATTATAAGATACGATCGTTAATGTATTGACACTCGAGACACGATCATATGGATATTATTACAGCGATAGGATTGTAAGTTACACGGTAACTGCTTCACATGAAAGGTAGTAGTCATTGCTTTTGACTCTTCCGATGATTGGGGGTCACGGTGTGTTGCTAGACGATATCCCGTGATCGTTAGGTATGAAGGGCATTTTAGTAATTTGCACTTTGTGTCTACGGCCAACCTATTCGAAAGCCTATCGGGTCACACACATATGAACATCGAGTCGGATTAAAATGCGGTTATAGTTGATAACCAAATAAGGAAAGTTTATCTCTAGACTATAAAGGTTATAGTGGTAAATTAATGTGGTGGTATTTATTTATTATGAATAAATAAAATACAAGATATTAATTATATATAAATTATATTAATTAAAGAATATTCCGGAAGTCAATTATTGACTAAAGGGGTGCCACTTTTAAGTGTATGAGATACACTTGGATTGTGCATTTTAATTAATAAGATTACCATAATATTAATATATGATATTAATTGATTTTGGAAAAATTGATTTATGATAATAAGATAATTATATTCAATATAAGATATTGGCAAAATTAATTATCATTAAAGAGATAAATCAATCTAGAAGATTTTCCTTATTTTATTGAGAAAATGTTTTCTTCTCCTCCACACATATGGGACGCCACTTTTGACTATAAATAAGAGGTGGGTGTCAAGCTCTTTTGTACAACACAATTGCAAGAGCTCATAGTTCTTGTGTAAAATAGAGAGCAACCTATAGTGAGTTTGTGAGAGAGGAAAAAGGCCGGTCTAGCAACCGGAGTTTTCCAATAGCAATCAAGGAGGATTCCGGCAAGGGGTTCGTGTGGATTAGCGATAGAGGCCTTACGGCGTGGGCGGCTTGCGTCTTTGAACTACTCTCCGTTGACGGTCAAGCGATGATCTTATAGATCATCAAGGTATAACCGTCAAACTACTTAACGTGTTTATTGCATTAAGCGAAAAGCGATCTGAAAAAGAAAATCAAATTTTAAATTCCATTGCGTTAAACTAGTGATTTCGTAATGGTGGTATCGAGAGCGGACTTGAGCTTAAGCAATAAGCATAATTTAATTGCGTAGTAATTAATCGATAGATGCAAGATTTAAATCGTGAAACGTTAAAACAAAAAAATAGGGTTTTAAGGGGCTTGGCGTGGCGGCGGCCACTCATGTGCGATGGCGGCGGCGGCGGTGGCAGCCAGTGCCGTCCGTCGGTGTCCTCTCTTCCAATGGGGAGATCGACCCTTTTCGTTTTGTGATATTTATTGTGCATATATATCTCGTTTGTTTAGTTGTGTCATATGGCCAACCAATGGTTCAAATAGTTTGGGCCATTGGAAAACCATATGGCATATTGGTCTTTCCAAATTTTGATTTGGAATAGGCGCAAGCTTTTTCAAATATTTGATTTGTAAAAGCGCTGCAACACTTCAAAATTTTGATTTTAGAAAGTGGCAGGCCTAAACCAAAATTATTTGGCCTTTCCACATATTTGATTTGGAATAGCAGCGCCTTTCAAATATTTGATTTGTAAAAGCGCACAGCTGAAACCAGCAACAGCCTAAGTCAAATTTGGTTTTGGAAAGGAAACAAATAGGAGACTTTATAATTTTAATTTTATTTTGATAGTTCAAATTTAATTGAAATTAAAATCGATTTAAAATTAAATATTAATTTTAATTTTCGATTAAGTCATATAATTAATTAAATGTTATTTAATTATTTGATGTGATAAAATAAAGCGCATAAGTAGTTAAAAATTAGAATTTAATCTTTTTCATAAGATAAAATTGTATGGATTAGATGTGTAGATATAATGTGATTATATGGACTTGCAGATTGATCGTGGACTCAAGCCAATATGATAGATGAGAATGTTTTTCTTTATGTTGGTTTTTGAAAAATTGTCACAGCCGTTATGAAGAATGTGACCCGAGTTTACTTTTTGCATTTATCCCATTCCCGTTAGCTCCCCGTGTGAAGCGGGTGTAATTATTTATTAGATAGATCATTATGTAAGAAGAATGGAGCAAGAAGATGAAGACCAAAGAGAAATAAAGAACCCAATGGCGTACAGCAATAAAGATCCTATTGACGGTTGCGGACACCCTTAGTTTGTGACCCGCGGTTTTGTCAGTTTGTATTCGAAACCGCAACTAGGAAAAGTCCATGATCATACCGATTGTTTTGTACGTGGAATGTTGTGTATGTTTTACTTTATATGATATCGTAGTAATATGCACATAGTAGATGAGACCATAATTAAACCGAATTAATTAAGTGAATTAATTTTAAAATTATTCCCAAAAATCGAGCCAAAATTGTCTCCCAATATTATAATGACGGTGAAGAGCCTTTGTTGGATCAAGCGATCGGCCTCGTCGGGAGTTGACCTACCACGGGTATATCGTTATTATTGAGATATGATCGTTACGAGATCTCATGAATATTGGGTTACGACTCGACTAGAATCTTGCGGTGATTGGCCCTCATCAGGACCGTCTGATTTTAGAGACAAGGGGTTGACAATCACTTAGAGATGTGAAACGTCAAAGAGTTGTCTAGTCACCACTCGGGAGTCACATGCGATGACGTGGTAGGAGTACTACCTATCGAAATTATCTCGGTTGATCGCCCTCGTTGGGAATCGAGGTAACTAGATGGGATCGACCACTAAAGAATTAATTAAATTCTTGAAAGCCAATTGGGAATAGTTGACTAGTAGGAGTAAAACCTTATAAAATTTTAAGTGCAAATTTAGGTTTTTTTATACATGAGCTTTTACTTATTCTATCTTTATTTATTGTTGTAGAAAATGTCAAACAAATTGAACCTTCGTTTTATCATCGAAAACAAGCTTGACGAAACTAATTTTCTCGATTGGGAAAGGAACCTCAAAATCGTTTTGAGGCACGAGAAGATTGGCTATGTCTTGGGCGAGGCCCTACCGGAAAAGCCCAGCGAGGGTTGAGTGCGCGGATCTTTGTCGAGAAGTATAACAAACCTTCATTACAGCGATGCGATGCTACATGTATCATGCTTGCTTATGACACTGAGTGCAAAAGCAGCATGAGTCCATGGGCGCCTACACAATCATGGTCCACCTAAAGGAACTCTATGCTTCTCGGTCTCGCCTTTGAGAAGTACGAGGTCTCGAAGGCCTGTTTAATTGTAAGATGGCATCGGGATTTCTTTGTGGGGTCACACGTGCTTAAGATGATCGGGTACATAGAGAGGCTTGGGAAAATTTGGGCCACAAGTTGGAGCGAGAATTGAGTATTGACTTGATTACGCAATCTCTACACGATTCATTCTCATGATTCGTGATGAACTATCACATGAACAAGATAGATTGCTCCCTTGCGGAGTTATTGATTGGACTTTCCTAGGTGTCCAATCTAACGTGATGTACCGGGTCAATTGTAGCCTAGTAAGGTGAGTCAAGGTCGTATCCACGAGGATTCTGAGGTTGAACACCGAAAAGCTATTATTATCTTGATCTATGTCGCAATAATTCAAGAAGGTGAATGTATCTAAAAACTACTACTAAAAAGGGTGATAAAATATAAAAGACCTAGCCAAGATAATGCATTGATCAAGCAAACCTCTATTAGCATCATGGGAATGAACTACCTACCAACCTTCCATTCGTGTTCAAGTGTGTGTTACCGGTGCACTCCTAAGCTAGTAGTTTCCCCTCATACGAGTGTATGAAACTAGTATATACCTCCTCCTTGATCTAGGTGTCCTAAACCTAATGAATTGGCATGATACGAACTTGAATGCAATGACAATGTCAATACTCCCCGGATAAGAAATCGAATGCCTCAAGAGGTCGATTTTACCTTCCGGTTTTCCTATCCCTTCTCCCACACCAAGCATCTCCTTTCGGTCTCGACTAAGTGTGTGTGTGCTAGTGCTAGGTGATCAATCCAACACCAACAAGCAATTCAATGAAAATAGGAAAAGACAACAACAACACATGAAGCTATGATATAAATGAACTAACATTCACAATCAACCTAATAGAGATTAATAACTATCACAAATACAATATCTTGGCTAGTTTAACCTAGCCACTCATAATTATAAACATTAACATATCAAGATTAACATTCATAGTCATAAGAACAAGTAAAACAAGATAAAACTGGAATTTTACCAATTACAAGTGACGAATTTGCAAAGGGAAGCTTGCATTTATCTTCCAAGAACATCATTGGAGGTTGGTGCACATAAAGTGTTCTCCTTGCTCCAATTGAACTATCCAAGGACTAAGCCAAGCATTCTAAGAATTACACTTGTGATGAAATGCTAAAATGGTGAATTTTTGGCTAGGAGAGCCCCTAGGGGCGTGGGGTGCCTTCAAGAGAAAGGGGGAGTTGGGGAAGAAGAAGTGGGTGTTGAAAAATTAGGGAAATTCGATCTAAAAAGGGATTATATGCTGAATTCTGCTTTTCCTGACGCATTGGCGTGCGTCACAAAAGTTTGGCGTGCGTCACGAAAAAGCCTGAAACTCTCTGAATAGCTACAGTGACGTTTGGCGCGCGCCACAATAAATTGGCGTTCGCCAATTTCTTAGTAGCTCAACAAAATCGCCATAACTTGAGTTGTAGAGCTCCGATTGATGTGATTCAAAATGATTTGGAAAGCTCGTTTCTTCATCTACAACTCTCATTCAGAAGTCTTCTCCAGAAAATTCCTATAAGCTGGGTCAAATGTCCGTTGAAGATAGGCTACAGTAGAAACACTAAGGACAATTGATCCGTTTGAATTTGATAGCTCCCGGCACACTCTCCTAGCCCTCAAAAAACATGTTTAGGCTCAACACGTGTCGATCCATCGGGTCTTGGTCAACCTATAATCCCGCAATACGACACCAAAATACCAAGTATAAACCCGACACGACGCTCCGGTTACTATAACCGGTACAAAACTATCAAAACATGATATTTTATATAATAATTACTATCTACACAACTGGATGAAACAAAGCAAATAATGACTCTAATTTATATGAAAACATCAATAAACGAATGAGAAATAGGGATAAAACATCGTGAAATGCATCAACTAGTTGACTCACATCAATTATTGAACATATTGAAAACTGCCGAGGGCACTGTGGGGAAGGGAAAGCAAGTGTTACTGGTCACTTCAAGCAAGGGCAAAGCCAAAGCCCAGAAAAGGTCCAAGAAGGCGAAGGCTGCACCTAAGGCAACGCCTAAGATAGAAAAAGACAAATGCAAGGATGCTTGCTTCCATTGCGGTGAGACCGGACATTGGAGGAGAAACTGCAAAGGCTTCTTGAGTATCAAGAAGAAGCATTATGATGCTTCGACTTGTGGTATTTATGATTGAGATCAACATTACTTCTTCTAAGTCTAACCACTTTGGGTATTAGATCTGGTTGTGGTTCTCATATTTGTCACGAATATGCTGACACTAATAAGAACTAGAGATCTCAAGAAAGGAGAGGCGGACCTCACGCGTTGGAAATGGAGCAAGTGTTCTTTGCTACCGGCCGTAGGAGTTTATTTTCTTTCATTGCCCGAGTGGGCTAGTACTTGAACTTAGTAATCGTTATTTTGTTCCCGCTCTTTACGAAGAGCATTATTTCCATTTCCGTATTAGATGTTGATGGTTTTTCATTTACGTTTGAGAATAAATGTTGTTCTTTTTCACGTGATGGAATCTTTTATGGTACTGGCATACTTAGCAATGGTCTCTACATATTAGATATGAATGTTGACGTACTTAATATAAATAACAAGAAAGCCAAGACAAATGACTTGAATGAATCCTACTTATGGCATTGTAGACTTGGCCATATAAATATGAATCGCATTTCCAAACTCCATAAAGATGGAATGTTGGATCAATTCGATTCACGAATCGCTTTGATACATGTGAAGCTTGTTTACTTGGCAAGATGACAAAGTCACTTTTTAGTGGCAAAGGATAAGATCCAATGAATTGCTTGAGCTCATACATACAGATGTATGTGGCCCAATGTCAATTCAAGCCAAAGGAGGATACTCTTATTTTATCACTTTCACTAATGACCATTCTCGCTATGGTTATATATACTTAATGAAGTATAAATCTGAAGCCTTTGAAAAGTTCAAGGAATTCAGAAGTGAAGTGGAGAAACAACTAGGTAGAGAAATCAAAACACTTCGATCCGATCGAGGTGGAGAATACTTAGATGGAGATTTTCAAGACTATTTGAAGGAGAATGGGATTCTACCTGAATGGACCCCGCCAGGCACGCCTCAGATGAATGGTGTATCTGAGATCGAGGAGGAACCGTACCTTGTTAGACATGGTACGATCCATGATGAGCTCACTGATTCTCCCAAAATCATTTTGGGGTATGCTCTAAAGCGCATCCTATACACTTAACCGAGTTCCATCAAAGACGGTTGAATCCACACCATACGCAGGTATGGCATAAGAGAAACCGAGTCCAGCATATCTTAAACCTTGGGGTTGTCCGACTTACGTGAAGCGGATGATGCCTGACAAATTAGAAGCTAGATCTGACAAATGTCTGTTTGTGGGATATCCTAGAGAAACTAGAGGATACCAATTTTACCATCCTGAGGAACAAAAGGTGTTTGTTGCCAGGATCGCCACTTTCAGAGAAAGAATTTATTCGGATAGGTCGGTGGGAGTAAGATTGATCTTGAAGAAATTCGAGAACCACTTACGGATGACAGTCAGTTGATGGAAGTAGAGGAGACACCACATACAGATGTGATGCCAGCCTCTACCGTGAACACACTAGCACCTCGAAGATCCACCAGGGAACGCCGTGAACCCGAAAGGTACACTGGCGTGTATCTCATGAAAGATGAGGACCCTAGAACTTATGAGGAAGTGCTATTAAGGCATGACAAAGAGAAATGGCTAGAAGCCATGAATTCTGAAATGGAATCCATGAAAGACAACCAAGTTTGGAACTTGGTTGATCCACCTGAAGGAATAGTTCCTATAGGGCGTAAATGGGTTTTTAAGAGAAAGACCGACATGGACGGTAACGTGACTACCTACAAGGCTAGGTTAGTGGCAAAAAGTTATAAGCAAAGAAAAGTAGTTGACTATGACGAAACCTTTTTTGCATGTTGCCATGTTAAAATCCATTAGAATTTTGCTCGCTATTGCAAAGATACAATGATTACGTAAATCGCGCGGATGGATGTGAAAACAAACTTTCCTTAATGGGAACTTGTCCGAGGAAGTGTATATGACACAACCACGAGGGTTTCACAACCAATGACTTGAGGATGGTGTGTAAACCGCAAAGATCCATTTATGGATTAAAGCAAGCTTCTCGGAGTTGGAATCTTTGCTTTGATGAGATAATCAAAAGCAGTTTGATTTCATCAAGAACGAAGATGAGCCTGTGTTTACAAGAAGGTTAGTGGGAGTGCCATTGTGTTCTTAGTGCTTTATGTAGGCGACATATTGCTCATAGGGAATGATGTGCCTATGTTACAATCGGTCAAAGCTTGGTTATCCAAGAACTTCTCAATGAAGGACTTGGGTGATGCAAACCTATATTCTAGGAATAAAGATCTATAGAGATAGATCTAAAAAGTTGCTTAGTCTGTCGCAATCCACCTACATAGACAAGATCTTGAAGAGATTCAAGCATGGAGGCGATCAAGAGAGGATTCTTTGCTCATGTCACATGGGGTCTATCTCCAAAGGAATGAGTCCTAAGACGAGAAGAGGAGAGGCACAAATGAGTAAGGTCCCTTATGCTTCGGCAATCGGGTCTATCATGTATGCCATGTTGTGCACAAGACCAGATGTCTCGTACCCTCTTAGTATGACTAGTAGGTACCAGTCCGATCCAGATGATGGTCACTAGATTGCTGTCAAGAATATCCTTAAGTACATGAGACGCGTCTAGGGATATGTTCCTGGTTTTGGGAATGATGATTTAGTATTACGAGGTTACACGGATGCGATATTCAAAGCGAAAGGATGACTTTAAGTCACAGTCTGGATTTGTTTTCACGCTTAACAGCGGAGCAGTGAGCTGGAAGAGTTCCAAGCAGGAGACTACTGCAGACTCTACAACGGAAGCCGAATACATAGAAGCCTCGGAGGCGGCAAAGAAGCGATTTGGATGAAGAAGTTCATTCATCGAACTTGGCGTGGTTCCTCCATTGAAGGTCCGGTACCTGCATCTTTGTGATAATAATGGAGCGATATCTCGATCAAAGGAACCAAGGTCTCATCGAAGTCCAAACATGTGCTACTGGCGCTATCACTTGATTTAGAGATAGTAGATAGATGAGATGTAAAGATAGAAATTCACACGGATGACAACATAGCTGATCCGTTAACCAAGGCATTGTCTCAAGCAAAGCATGAGAAACATGTTCACTTGCACGGGCTTAGGCATATGGGTGATTGGCTTTAGGCCAAGTGGGAGATTGTTGGAAAGATGTCCTAAACCCAATCGGGTTGGACCGGATCCGACCGGGTCGGGTCATTTACAGTCTATTTAGTTCATGTAATAACTTTATTATGATTAATAAAAGCACTTATGCTATTGTATATTGTTTATCTTCATGTTATTTGTTGTACATATATAGTAACGTTCCTAGTATCAATCTGTGATAGAGAAACTATGATAGTGATTATGGTTGATGAGATCTCTAATCACTATAACAAGATTGGTACTTAAATGTCTCTAGTTTTACATATTATCAAATGGGACATTGATAGTATAATCGAGACTAAGACGTATTGGATGTCCTCTATCTTTTAGAAGATAGGGATAGATCTAAATCTATCGAAGTGTAAGGACACTTGGGTATGCGTGGGCGTGTATTAGAAAGCGTCGTTAGGATCGACCACTTACATTAAGTGTCACACTATGTGGCGGTTGTGTAATTATCCTTTTGACCCGAGTCTTCATGGCATCACGGTGTGGATTGTCATGCTTTGACACTATTGAGATTTCCCCAGCCACGGGCGATCATGCGGTAGTGATTGGGTATGATATTGAAGCATGCGGAGTATACATGATTGGTCGTCCGGGAATCGCGTATCCTATGATTGGGATCGAATATCGGAAATGGCCTTCTTATAAGGAATGTCTAGCTCTCGAGAATCTTTGCAAAGTGGGAGTAAATGTGTTATCCCGAGAGAGCATGATATCCATATTATAAGATACGATCGTTAATGTATTGACACTCGAGACACGATCGTATGGATATTATTACAGCGATAGGATTGTAAGTTACACGGTAACTGCTTCACATGAAAGGTAGTAGTCATTGCTTTTGACTCTTCCGATGATTGGGGGTCACGATGTGTTGCTAGACGCTATCCCGTGATCGTTAGGTATGAAGGGCATTTTAGTAATTTGCACTTTGTGTCTACAACCAACCTATTCGAAAGCCTATCGGGTCATACACATATGAACATCGAGTCGAATTAAAATGCGGTTATAGTTGATAACCAAATAAGGAAATTTTATCTCTAGACTATAAAGGTTATAGTGGTAAATTAATATGGTGGTATTTATTTATTATGAATAAATAAAATACAAGATATTAATTATATATAAATTATATTAATTAAAGAATATTCCGGAAGTCAATTAATTGACTAATGGGGCGCCACTTTTAAGTGTATGAGATACATTTGGATTGTGCACTTTAATTAATAAGATTACCATAATATTAATATATGATATTAATTGATTTTGGAAAAAATGATTTATGATAATAAGATAATTATATTCAATATAAGATATTGGCAAAATTAATTATCATTAAAGAGATAAATCAATCTAGAAAATTTTCCTTATTTTATTGGGAAAATGTTTTCTTCTCCTCCACACATATGGGGCGCCACTTTTGACTATAAATAAGAGGTGGGTGTCAAGCTCTTTTGTACAACACAATTGCAAGAGCTCATAGTTCTTGTGTAAAATAGAGAGCAACCTATAGTGAGTTTGTGAGTGAGGAAAAAGACCGGTCTAGCAACCGGAGTTTTCTAATAGCAATCCAAGGAGGATTCCGGCAAGGGGTTTGTGTGGATTAGCGATAGAGGCCGGACGCGTGGACGGCTTGCGCACTGAACTACTCTCTGTTGACGGTCAAAGCGACGATCTTATAGATCATCAAGGTATAACTGTCAAACTACTTAACGTGTTTATTGTATTAAACGAAAAACGATCTAGAAAAAGGAAATCAAATTTTAAATTCCGCTGGGTTAAACTAGTGATTTCCTAACAGTTTCTAGTGTGGTGCCGGAAGTAAAACAATAATATATGTGTGGTGCCTGAAGTAGAAAAAAACAATCTAAAAATGGTGCCGATAGTAAAACTGGGGTGCCAATAGTACCCCATATTATTATTGTCAAATCAAAGTAAAAAAGATCGGTGATAAGTCGTGACTCTTATTTATAGATTGTGGACAATTTACTCTATTATCTTTATTATACAAACAAAACGTACTTGTCGGACTGTGAAAAAAAAACCCGCTATCGTATCGCCCCCCCTCGTCCAGAGGCTTGCGTCCACTCATGCCCCTCTCAATATATAAATCTATTTAGCTTTTTAGTTTTGTCTTATAATGTAAATCCATTTAAAAAACCAATTAAATATTTATTACATTTTCTTTTTTTACCATTCGTTTATTATATATTTACCCACTTTTCATCACTTTGGATCAATAACAGTCAAATGTCATTTTAGAATTTTCTCATCAAATTTAATGATACACATAATCAATTTTACCAACTTTCTTAAACTGTGTGAAAAAATCCAAACAAAATTATATTTTAGGACGGATATCGTACTAATTATACATAATCGAGAAAGAACACGAAAAAAAAAATAAAGTTAAGAAGAAGAACTAATACATACTAATTAATACATAATCGAGAAACAACACGAAGCGACAGAACACGTAGAAAAATAAAGTAAGAAGAAGAAAATGTCTATCTCGTATTTCAATGGTATAATGATATATATATATATAGGGGTCAGAGTCCATAAAGACATGTTTTAATCTAAAATAGTTGAGAATAACAGTTACCACATGTGTTATTACATGTGTTACTACATGTTTATCCTTCTCAATCATTTTAGATTAAAACCTGTCCTTCACAACCTTTAACTTGATATATTTATAATAAAGATTACAATGTGAAATAATAGATACACATGTAGTAACACATGTACAAAAATGTAGTAACACATATAATAACTGTCGTTCTCAATCATTTTAGATTAAAACCTATCATTCACAACCTTTAACCTGATATATTTATAATAAAGATTACAATATGAAACAATAGAGTAAATAAACCAAAATATTCATTAAATCAATTTGAATAATAAATGACCGTAATTTTATCTCTTTTATTATCATAATAAATGCTTTATTTTGGTATTCTAAATATACTGTATAATGCCCGAAAGTAGTATTATTATTTTCTTTATAGAAAAATGTTATTAGTACGTTAACCTCGTCTTTTCGAATGATTATATAATACAATTGGTGTATCAATGCATTGTGACCAAATCTGGGTTTCAATTACACATCGTAGAGTCAATGAGGCATTGGTACATTGATACCTATTATGTCTTCTCTAATCCGAAATATCCGGATTGAAGTTCTAGTAACTAAAAAAAATATATCTGTACGTATATTTCGTTTTCGAAAAAAAAAAAAAAATTACACATTCTAAACCCTACCCTCTAAATTAACCGACGGCGTCCTGCACGGCGTCCCGTTTCAGCCGTTCTTTAAACTGAGCCCTCCCTCACAAAACCCCCCCTTTAATAGTCAGCCACCAAAATTCTTCCACCGCCGGCGAAATCCCCGGCGAGCCTCCATCCCCCATCCCTTCTTCTTTGCACCGACCAACTTCCTCTCCTCCTTCCTCTGATGGACACTGTTCCGGCATCACTGCCGTTGTGCTCAACCTGATTTTTTTTAATCTTATGATGTTGATTACAAAAACAACAGGTACCTCTATATTTCTGCTTACTACTCATTTTCAATCATACCCACTGAGAAAAAAAAAGGTTTTTGGGTGTGGAAGTAATCACACATGGGAAATTCTACAGCAAAGGAGGGAGTTTCACTTGTATGTAATGAAAAAAAATGTGGCATGCTTTTAGTGTAATTGTGGTGGCTTACTTTGTTTGTAGCCTATCACTTAATTCTCTTACGCACTCCACATGATAATGTCGTTTGTAGATTTGCATATTGGGACACACTTGTCATTCATAATCTTGTAATTTCCATCTGGTAAATTTTCTGATAAAAGGGCTTGTGATTTTGCAGGTCTAGTAGTCCTCAGGTAATTGGATGTGGAATGGAATGATTAATAGACCACTTTCGACTAGATCATTGAATATATGCATCACATCATTTTGCAAAGCTAAACACTTGCGGACAGCAGAAGCAGTTTTGGTTGACGCTATACGACTAGGAATACTACCAGACATTGTTACATATAATACACTGATGGATGGCTATGGTCGCTTCTGTGGTTTTGATGCAGGTTATGAAGTTCTCCACCGAATTAAAGAAGCTGGGATGTGTCCGAATGTTGTCACATATAATACTTTGTTATCTTCTGCCAGTAGGTACAGGTTGCTACCTCAATCGCTTGATTTATTTGAGGAGATGCTAAATCTAGGAATTGTTCCTAATGTTTGGAGTTATAACATACTAATGCATAGCTATTTCAAGTTAGGTAAACCAGATGAGGCCTACAGAGTTTATAAGGAAATCATAATAAAGAACGTCAATCCTTGTCCAACCACGTTTAACATCATAATCAACGGGCTTTGCAAGAACCAATACGTTGACAATGCCATTGGTTTATTTAAGAATTTAAAAGTTAACGGGCTAGTGCCTCAGGCTGTAACTTACAACATCCTCATTAATGGCCTTTGTAAGTCAAGAAGGTGGAGAACGGCAATGAGGTATCTGAAGGAGATGGAAAATTTTGGCCACAAACCGAATGCTGTTACTTATACAACCGCATTAAAATGTAGCTTCAAATCTAAACATTTTTATGAAGGGTTAGAGATTTTCGAAGAGATGAAGACTTTGGGATATACCTTTGATGCCTTTGCTTACTGCACAGTGATTGCTGCTTTCCTCAAATGTGGTAGAAAGAAAGAGGCTAAAGTGTGCTTGGCAAAATTATTTACAAGTGGTATTGAGCTTGACTTAGTAAGTTACAACACCTTAATTAATATGTTTTGCAAGGAGAATAGGTTTGAAAATGCTTATAAATTATTGAATGAGGCTGAAAACATGGGGTTGGAATGTGATAAGTACTCACATACAATTTTTATTGATGGCTTGTGCAAAGCTGGTCAAGTTGATTTGGCTCAGGAATATTTACTGAACATGATGAACTGTCATGCAAATCAGGTTACTTTGAATTGCTATTTTGATGGGCTGTGTAAACTTGGTGACATTGGCAAGGCAATTGAAGTGTTTGAATCTATGGAAACAAGAGATGGCTTTACATATTCATCCTTGATCCAGGGACTTTGCCGTGCTGGGAGATATCATTCAGCAGCTAATCTACTCCTTTCTTGTGTTAAAAGTGGCATAAGATTTTTAAGAGCTGATAAGCAAGCTGTTCTTTTTGGTCTTCGATCTATCGGCCAAATTGACAAAGCAAGGCATCTCAAGTTCAAAATGCAATTAGCCAAGTCAAGCGCCTAGTTATCTTATCGCAAGCTCCTGAAAACGTTGGGTCATTGTGATGCAATGGTACTTCTTCTTGATACAAACTTCAGAATGAGAACAAAAATATTTGGATGAGTATCCTACGTATGAATAAAGCGAGGTGAGCCCCTTTATCCAAATGCTTTCTCAAATATTATTTTCCTGTGTATGTGATGTATATGTCAAGTAAGTAAGTTTATTGGTAGTATTAGTGTATTGGAAGGATAGGTAATGAAATGGAAACCAGATTTTATATTTTCCTTTAAGCTTCCATGAGTTTCATCTTTCCTCCCCATATACCATAGCCAGGGTCGAGTGGTGTGAAAACTGTTCCAAACAGCAAGGATACCAACAGTGTGGCATCCCTAATAGTTGTTTCACCCCTTTTTAGTGTCTTTTATGGCATCTATTGAAATAGAAAAGTCCAAGTTAGTGCTTGAAACTTTAAAAGTGATTTTGTGTGGTTAGCTTGAGTGTTCTGTGAGAATTTTTTTCTTTCACTTTTTGGGGTTGCTGATAGTAATCTGACTCTGGGAAGGCCGTGAATTGTGGTGATCATCATTCTAAGATAACGCGTAACCAACCAGGCGACATGGTTGCCTAATTCTTGTGTGTGCTTACGTGCATAGTTGTGTATGAGTGAACTCTGGAAGATAAGATTTGTACTTCTTGGTACTATTTCTATTTGAACTACTGATAAGGATTTTTCGTAGAAATGGGCTTGGTCTTCCCACCTATGCTATCTGTATATATTTGCCTTGCCTTTTTATAGGACGGAAAAATATTATGCACCCTTGTTTGCGTTTGATGATGTTGGTGATCGTCAAGAGACAATTGGGTGCTCCGATTGGTGATTTGATCGTCTCCTGAACAACCTGCAAGACAAGGCAATCCCGGAGTTTGTTCTTCAGGAATCTCCCCCGATGTTCAAGTCAGTAAGAGAACAAATGAATATGTATTACGACTCCTTTACCATCTAAAAAAAGAAATTGTCTGAGATGATTAACAGAAACTTAATTGTACGGATAAAACTCTCACAAGTTTACACAGGTCAATTAATGGGGTGTGCAAACTTGTTTTTTATTGTTTAAATCAGAGCATCATATAGACGAGCATGAATATGTACAAGGCCTGAGGTAGGGATCACAAATAAGCATAAGAGAAGAACCCTTTAGGTTCCAAAATCCGAATATCTAGGCGAAAGTTAAGAGCTATGTTCCAACTAAGGCTACTCTTTTTTCACTTTCCTCCATCTAAAAACATAAAGTCTGATGGTGTTAAGCACCTCAGCTTTTACTACAAAACAAAGAGAAGATTTCCTGTTGGAAAATCCTCCGGCTCCTTTCAAGCCTAATCATATAGATTATAGCAGCAAAACCAATTTTAAGAACCTGCAGCTGGAATTTTTGGAGAATATGAGAGTAGAAAGCCGAATGAGAACATCATTCCACTGGAACTGCCTAGTTGAGAAACCAAGCTGCCTCAAAAGAGTGAACCAGATTCTCTGCCAAACTTAAATGACAATACCCTGCATGTACCATTTTCTCAGTCACATGCAGTGTGCATTCTGGCCTGTGTTTACCCAGGTTTCCATCAATGCCTGTTTCCTTCCTTTTTGTCAGTGGTTTGAAAGCCTGCATGCATTTTCGATACAGGTTTTCTGATAATCTGGTTTTGCCTTCTCCGAATGATGTTGCTTTTTTATTTATTCTTTTGCATAATTTTTATTACTTGAATAATAATGTTCTTGAAAATTTGTCCTGTAGTTCTACTCTTTCTCCTTCCTCGTATTGTTTATGCCATTGTAGATTTTTAACTTTAAACCACACTTCAGATTGAAGAGTTTGGAATGCAAAGTTTCTGTTTTTAGTAGATACAATGAAGGACTTCTAAAATGTGCAGATAAAGTACACAGTGAGCTATTATTACATTCACTACCATAAATATAGCAATCCATTACATACCACTGCTTTTTTATTGCTATATCAGTTCTCCAATACAGAAGCTCCCTACATTGCATTTTCCCGTGCATTTCATCCATATAATCGATCAACAACAAAAACCAAGTCCAGTTCATTTTCTTGCGAGGAAAGTTGATGGATTCCTCTTACATTGGTGAATTCTCATTCATTGTCTGTCTATTGATGGATTGATTAATTTCTACTCATTTATTTTACCAGATATCTTTCTTCCATTTGCTAAAACCGTAATTGTTTTTACCAGATATCTATCTTCTATTGGTAAATCCATAAAGTAAAATTTTAAGCCTTGTTTCTAATCTGTGAAAGCCAACCAGATCAGCATTTGATGATTGCTAGGTTTTTTTCCAAAGCTTAAACGATAGAAACAATAAAATTGAGGACCATAACATATGAATTGAAGAACAAAAGTGAGAAGGGAACTGATTAGTCTTTCTATCCTTCTAATACTGTATTGTAAGCTTATTGCTTACGCAGAATTTGTTTCACTGTAAGTGAGCCTCCTCTGGGATTTACTGTCCTTTGGTTTGTTACTACAAGTACTTGACCCACAGACAATGGTGAACTCGAACCCGTATGCATTTCCAAAGCAAGAGAACAATCCTCCATCTGAATGCCTCCGTGAATGTTTACTAGTCGATTCATGAGACTTCTCAAAATTTCTAGCATCTTTTTCATGTTTAAATGAAACCTCCTTTCTCCACCTTGCTATATTTGATGTCAACCCTTTTGCTCTAGCTTCTTCTATTGTGAGGTCCTCCACTATGGAGTTGCCGCCGTTATTTTCTTGTTTAGTGTGCAAAATATTTGTTGACTTGTCCGGAATTGGTGGACGATATCGTGATTTTTGTGCAATTTCTGCAGCCACAATTGAAGCAGATGGACCAACATCTGAGCATAACTCGGAGCCATTTACCATTGAACTGTTGCACATTGATCCGTCCACCATTGAACCATTGCATACAGAGCCAGCTTTTGCAGGAAATTCTTCACTAACATCAGATACACTATATGATCTCCAGAGCTGGATTTTGCTAGGCACTTGCTGCTCATCATCATTTTCGACCGTTTTATCTTGTAAGTTCATTTTATCAAGTGTCTTCTTTAATGTATCATGATAATCTGTATCAGATGCATTGTTTACTCTGCTGATTGGCATGCTTCTTTTGGTACCATCCATTAGAGCAACACCCATGTTCAGTTTCCTTGAGCAATTCCAGATGGGCGACGAATTTGAAGGGCAACGAATCTCGTGCTATTCCTTGCATAAGGGGTTATGAGATCGCTCATGAGGACACTAACTGTGCCGACTAGAACATCCCTAAACCAAGAGACTGTATGGATCTCCACCGTAACTGCAGCTTCATCAGAATAAAGCAATTCATGATCAACACGAAAGGCAATCCGATCGTTCCACGTGGGATTGTTATGGCCATGTTGATCAACCCGTGTCGTTCGCTTGTGGTTTGGATGAATCCAGGCTACAGCATACGTGCGCATGGATTTCGAGACTTGTGCCAAATCTTGGGCTGATATAAGACTAATCTCTAGGACATGAAAAGCTTGAACTGGGGAAGAAGTACTTGAGGAGGTGGTGACGGTGGAGGTGGAGGTGGAGGTGGAGTTGGTGGTGACGGTGGAGGTGGAGGTGGAGGTGGAGTTGGTGGTGACGGTGGTGGAGGAGGCGGACGGTGTAGGGATGGTGGTGGGGTTCATTTCGCCGTCCACGGGCTGGACGACGAGCCCAGATCGACGTCAATAGAGGTGGCAGGAAGAGTTTGTTGTGTTGTTGAGGAGTATGCATTGCTGCGGAATGCTAGGAGAGTTGTTTTTGTTGATGCTTGTGCACCACTAGTCAATAGAGGTTGTCATATACATACTCTCTGGCCTTTGACCGTTTTACTACTTATAGGCATTTGCTTTTGATCCTTTTACTATTTTTAGGCGTGTTATGATTAATTAAGGGAAACAATTTGTATTTACCTTTGGTGTTATATAACAAGTGATTCTAATGTTGATTAAATGATAATAGAACACTGTAAGTGATACACTTCAACTGGAATTAGTACATGATGCAACACATATAATGACGGGGTTTAACATAAAATCTGATCTTTAATGCGGGGAAATTACCTTTTAATGACATGAAATATATTATAACATTAATAATAAACCTTAGGCTTATCAATTATGTAGATTTCAATCCAATAGCCAATTATACCTCATTAGCAGTTGAGTTAACTTTGAAACAATCAAATAAACAAAACCAAACAAGGGTATTTGAGAATTAATACTCAACAATATCTCACATTTTGATTGTTTTCCATATAACCAACTCTGTTTCAAATTAGTTCTCCCCCTTAACGAATGACCTGCCTAAACATATGCATATATAGATAGTAATTAAACACATAAAAGGTTAAGGCAAGCATGTAAGCAACAAATGCAATATAAGACAAGATCCAAAAGTCTCAGTATGTTTGCATCAAATCTGGTGTGTGGTAAAACCCATAAAAAAATATATCTCTTTTCACTTTATAACTAGTATAGGGTAAGAGAAATTAACCAGCAGAGAATGGATGATTATTTCGGTTTGGAGCGAGTAAAATCACAAGAGGAAATTTGTGATAGTAAAAATAAATGAGCAACACACACATTGGATTCTAATAGTATCATAAAAACCAATTTGAAGTGATTGAGAATCAATTAAGATAAAGGCTCCAGATAGAATAGTTATTTCCACCCGATTTACTCGATTGATCATTGACGCAAAATTGAATCACTAATTTATTATTAAACTGGTTATAGCCACTGCCAATCGAATAATCTCTCCTAAATTCGATAATTAAGACATTGTCGGTACTTATTGATTTTATAGGATGAGAAATGGTCAGTGGAGAATTCTATAGCGGATCATTTACTTTGAGAATTCTCCACTGATCAGTGGAGAATTCTCAAAGTAAATGATCCGCTATAGAATTCTCCACTGATCATTTTCCATCCTACTTTGAGAATGAAAAATGATCCATTCATGAATTCTCCCAATGATCAGTGGAGAATTCTATAGCGGATCATTTAAGTCGCATTGTTAAGGATGAAGAGTTGATACCTATCACAGAGACATTCCCGGATGAGCATCTTTTCCACACCACAAGTAAGTTAAGTAAGGAGCCATGGCCAAAAATTATTTAGTTAGTGGCATCCTTCTCTCGAATATGGCCAATGCCAAGGGAAATAAGTTAGAAAGTGAATCCAAATACCATATATAGGATGAGCTTTATATGTGGAAGCTTGGTTCCGACCAAGTGATAAGACAATGCATTCCAGAAGATGAGAGGCAACCCGTCATTTTCACTTCTTATGTTGATCTTATTTGTGCGGATTGACATCTCATTTTGAGTGTTTTTGATTCGTGGGTTCCAAAAGAGAAGTGGCTCAAGTGTTGTGGCGAAGGCACATAAATTGCGGGTAATTTTTTACGATGTGATCATAGCATTATGTTGAGCTTTCATTAAGAATTCAATCCACCAGAAACTGCAAGCGAAAAAATATGATTTGATCACTCAATTTCTCTTCCAATTACCGCCCACACCACATCCTTCGAACCCACCAACACCTGAAACACCACCTCCCCATCGATCTCCGCCTTCACCCAAACATCAGCCCGTAAGTTACATCCAACTCCCAAGCCATTCCGTCCGGCCACAAACACCCATGAAAACTAATTCCATCTTCCTACTAGCCCCTTGTTTCCGATCGTCTGGAATCTTCACGCAACCACACATCTCGTCAGTCACTTTTCTCTCAGCACCGAAGCGCAAAATGGCATGACTAGCATGTGGCGATATCTCTCTGCCACCGGCTACATCTCATTTGAATAGTCATTTGAAATTCCCAAATAAGCTTAATGAAGGTATGATGATATTGATCCTAGGCCTTTTCTACCTTATGATGATAAGCTTAGGTTTTGTGACGCGTGAACTAGTTGCCTCTTGAATTTTCATAGTATAGATGTGACCACCTTCCTGAATTTGAGAACAATCAGTCACTTCGTTGGAC
This sequence comes from Gentiana macrophylla, assembly GCA_026214975.1. Lineage (NCBI taxonomy): Eukaryota > Viridiplantae > Streptophyta > Magnoliopsida > Gentianales > Gentianaceae > Gentiana > Gentiana macrophylla. The sequence continues at coordinate 31,247,937 of CM047816.1, read as the reverse complement.
ACACATGACCGATGACCCGTCTAAGTCTTTTAGCCCTCAACAGTCACAAGATAGTTACATCATGACCGATCACATCATATTTTGGCTTGAATTCTTTAAGAAGCTTCAATAGAATGTTGTGATTACGTCGTGAAAAATTTACCCGTAATTTTTGTGTCTTCTCCACAACACTTGAGCCACGTCCCTCTCGGAACATGCGCATCAAAAACACTCAAAACGAGACGTCAACCCGCACAAATAAGATCTAACAAAAGAAGTGAATATGATGGGTTGCCTCCCATCTAACGCCTTTCTTTAAAGTCTTTGGCTAGACGAAGTAACTCAACACTTCTTGGTCACGAATTGGATCCACTAAGTCGATCTATTCTGCCGTAGAGACTTCGACTCCCTCAAAATAAGGCTTAAGTATATGTCCATTCACCTTAAATGTCTAATGCGTTTTCAGGCTCTTAATTTTAGCAACACCTTGAGGAGATACACTTACCACAATGATGTAAAGAAATCAACCGGGTTGGCGCATTGGAAAAAAAATTGATTTCCTTAAACCGAGGAATAACCAGTAGAACAATTAAAACATAAAATAAAGAAGACAAAGAATCATACCAAAATGATCCGATGAATCATCGCTTTGTCTTACGATTGATGAATCAAGCACAGAGCAGTCCAAGTGTTCAGCCTCTAGCGTAATCCACACGAACAACTGTCGGTATCCTCAGAGGATTGCTACTTGGAAAGATCAACTGTTAGGTCGCATTTCATTTTTCCCAAAATCCCCCTCTCAAGAAGCTCTCTTAATTTACTTGTGAATTGCAAGCATAGTTATCAAATCCGGCCTAATCCGGTGGTTCGACCGTTCAACCCGGTGATCCGGTCATGGAATCGGGTCGGTTCAAGCATCAACCCGTTTAAGAAAGCGACCTGCTGAAACTTGGCAAACCTACTGGTTCAACCGGTGACCCGATGGATTCTGGTTGAACCAACGTGTCAAGTAAATTTAATGAAAAAGTGTATGAAGTTGATATCCAACAGGTTTTAAGTAGCAAAAGTACTATGGGTTTCTGTGATATGATGCAAATACTTATTTATTTTTCATGTTTGCTTAATATTTACTACAGATCTACACCCAAATGATGATTTACTGAAAAAACTTAGAAATTTCATATATTTTACTTAACATTTTGCTAAAAATGCAAGCCATACTTTTAAAAGACAATACATTTAATTTTTACAATATTGGCAATAAGTACATCACCATTCAAATAAAAAAAATACTTATATGAATCAATAAAGTAATTAATTATAAGAGTCGAGGATATTTATAATTTTATATTTTTCCGCATGTTCTCTTGTAATAATTACATAAACTATACTTTGAGCCTCTAAAATGGTAACTCATAAGGTGGTATATAGTTTCATATCATTATTTATTTGAAAATGAATTATCAAAAGATATGTTTTTCATTATTTTATATATTATTTACTACTATGCATATTTCTCTAGTTGAATCAGTGACCCAACGGTCAAACCGTTGACCATGACCTAACGCTCTCTTTCCAGGCTATTGATCGCGTCGGGTCTGATAACTATGATTTCAAGTATTGTCTATGATACAAAAAAGCTTGGCCTAATTTTCCATTTATAGGAGTGGGTGAAGCCACATTCCAACCCTAGGAGGCTTGAGATAGCTTTTTGACTTGGTGTGGGGAGTAAAAATCTTTTTACTAATAGAATAAGGATTCGGGATTTTAATTAAATACTCATTTAATTAATTATGCAAATATTAATTACACCACAACATATTGTTGCAAACATAATAAAATCTTTATTTGGCTATCGCATAAGTGTAATTTATTTCCGGATAATTATTCATATGTGTGTGACTCGAAAGACATATGAATATGTTGTCCTTAAGTATAAATTGTATTTACTGTAAATACCTTTCACACTTAACGATCGTGAATCGCCATCGAGCAATGTGTCACGACCCGATCATCATCGGAAGAAGTCAAGTGTTATGGCTACATCAAACACATGGTTCATAAAAATAGACCATTAAACAATTATTTTAGTAACAAATTGACCCATAATCAGTACATATTAATCATTTCGGTATTACAAACCAAACTTTTGATTACTTTTGATCACACCAATCCATTACTCTTACAAGAGTTCTACGCATCAAACGACATAAAAATCGAATTCAAAATACTCGCCCGTGTTCAACATTGACTGCCAAAATTGCTAATGATTTGACGGTCCATTTTTATGTCGTTTGTTGCGTTGAACTCCTAGAAACGAGAGTTGTCTACTGACATGATATAAATATGGGTTTTATATCGTGAGGGCTATATATGTCACTTTTAATTGATTATATGCCAGCATGTTACAAAAGATTGATTAGGATCCAGTTTGTTACACAACTATAGATTTGGGTCCATGCCAATTTGCTAACAACAAGAATTTTTGTTTTTTTGTTTTTGTAACGGTGACTTATACTATGCATACTATTTTGATCAACTGAGTGACATACTCAACTGAGTCTGGAGAAAGCCTGTGGTCTGGCCAGCATAGTAGTGGGCTGCTGCTGAGTCTAGTGTTCAGCAGAAGGAAGTCAGCATAGTTGACCATCTGCCGAGTCTGCTGAGTTGGTTCTCAACGTTACTTGGGGAACATGTTTGCATTGGTTTTCCATATTTGTTAAGTTACTTTTGGGGTATTTCAGTCATTACCTGGTTTGGCTGTTAAGACGGTTAAATTTGGGTTCTCAAGGCCTATAAATCCATCTGTATTGCATGTAAATTGTAACTTTCTCATGATAATAAAATAATGTTTGTGGAGTAGTATGCATATTTCCAGAAACCACGCTAAATCTGTGTTCTTCTTGTTTCACTACTGGTAATTAGTTTATTTTCTGATCTTTATTCACAAACACCATCACTCCTGATCGGTCCATCATAACAAATTGGTATCAGAGCGTTCTGGTTTATCAGGAATTCTGTTATCTATCTAAAGCAAGGTTGATTGGCACCAAGGTCATAATTGACGCTAGGATCTGGGATCAACGTGAGCTTTTTTGATGAGAAATATTTCTGCTTTAAACGTTCAAATTGACAAGTTTACAGGGAGAAACAACTATAGTCTATGGAAAATCAAGATGCGCGCTTTGTTGAAACAACAAAGACTATATGGTCCACTGTCAAAATCAACAAAAGGAAGTGTTGTTGAGAGTGCTAGTCTGGAGGAGAATTCACATTCATCTATTATGTTGTGCTTGTCAGATGATTTCATCACAGAAGTTGCTGAAGAGGACACAACATATAAGCTGTGGTCCAAGCTTGATAGTCTCTACATGATTAAGTCTCTAACCAACAAGTTGTTGTTAAAGCAACGTGTGTTCAGCTTAAGGAAGCATGAGGGAACTCAGTTGAGGGATCATCCTGATCAGATGAACACAATATTGCTGGACCTAAGGAATATGATGTGAAGATTGAAGATGAGGATGCAGCACTGATCTTATTAGTGTCATTGCCTGCATCATAAGAGAACTTTGTGTAGTCTTTTATTGTTGGTAAGGACTTTGTGCCATTAGAGGACGTGAGGTCATCTCTCCATGCTCGAGAGGTATGCCATAAGGCATCTGGTTCTGGTACATGCAGTCACTCTGTTGGGTTGGTGGCCAGTGGATTCAGCAGAGGATTAGGAAACCCTGGAAAGAAGTAATCCAATGAGGGTGGTTCCAAGGGTCCTAAGGCAAATCATGTCTGTAATTACTGCAAGGAGCAGAGACATTGGAAAAATGATTTTCCAAAGAGGAAGAGGCAGCGGGATCATCAGTCAGGCACTGCTGCCTTGGCAGAACAAGACACCACCTCTGAGGAAGATCTGGCTTTAGCAGTCTCAGAATCAGCAAGGCGTAGGGATGTATGGATTTTAGAAATTGGGGCATCTTATCATGTGTGTCCAAACAGAGAGTGGTTCTCAACCTATGAGCAAGTTGTGGGAGGCCATATTTCTATGGATAACGACAAGGTCAGCAAAATAGTTAGAATTGGCTCAGTTCAGTTGATGACACGTGATGGTAGGTTTTGCACACTAAAGGAGGTTAGGCATGTTCCACAGATGACCAAGAACTTGATATCACTTAGTCTTCTTGACAGCAAAGGGTTCAGGTTCAGAGGTGAATATGGAGTGATGAATGTCTATAATGACTCAGCTGTGATTCTGAAGGGTACCAGGCAGGGGATATTGCATATCCTACATAGGTCTACTGTATAATGTTCTGCTGATGTTTCATTATTAGAAGTTCACCAGTCACAGCCGACCAAGCTGTGGCATATGAGATTGGATCATATGGGTGAAAGAGGGATGCAAATTCTGTCTAATTCAGATCTACTTGGGGGACATTAGGTCAAGGAGCCGTTTTGTGAGTACTGTGTATTTGGGAAGCTACATAGGAGCAAGTTCCCAAAATCAATTCACATCATAAAAGGGACACTTGATTATGTCCATTTTGATTGCTGGGGGCCTTCAAGGGTGGAGTCACTGGGCGGTCACATGTATTTTATGTCCTTTATAGATGACTATTCAAGGATAGTTTGGGTAGTTATGATGAAGCACAAAGGTGATGCATTCAAGCACTTCAAGCGATGGAAGGTATTGGTTGAAAAACAGACAGGGAAGAAGATCAAGAGGCTTATGACTGATAATGGTCTGGAATTCTGTTGGTCTGAGTTTGATGAATTTTGCAAAAATGAAGGCATTGTTATGCACCATACTGTCAGACATACTCCGTAGTAGAATGGTGTTGTAGAAAGAATGAATCAGAATCTTCTAGAGAGGTCAATATGCATGCTCTCTAATTCTGGTCTGACAAGAAGATTTTAGACAGAGGCTGTCTGTACAGCCTGATACTTAATCAACGGGGGGCCTCACACTGGGATCAAACTCAAAACACCACTTGAGGTGCAGCTCCAGAAGCCTGCCCATTACTGGTGAGGGTCTTTGGAAGCACATTCTACTAGCATGTCAGTGAAGGTAAACTGGAACATAGAGCCAAGAAGATAATATTTGTAGGGTATGAAGATGGAGTCAAGAGGTATAGAATCTGGTCATCAGCTGAAAATAGGTTTATACTCGGCAGAAATGTAGTCTTTGATGAAAATTCTATGCATAACTCATTTGTGAAGGCCACGTCTGAATCTCAGATTAGATATGGAACTGAGAGGGTTGGCAAATAGGTGGAGCTTCAAGTAGAATAAGCTGAATTGAAATACTCAGATGAAGATAGTCAACACTCAGTAGAACTAGTGCTGGATCTAAACCAGCCTACTGAACAAGGGTCAACATATACTCAAAAAACTAGAGTTGGTCAGCAGAGTATAGCTCTTAAAAGAGCTAGAAGGACCAATGTTAGACCCCCTTCAAGGTATGGGTTTGAGGACATGGTTGGATATGCACTTCAGGTAGCAGAAGAAGTGGATGGTTCTGAACCAAACACTTACAAGGAAGCTATGACATATTCGGATGCATCTCAATGGATTGTAGCCATAGGAGAAGAAATGGAGTCTTCAGAAAAATGAGACTTGGGATTTGGTCAAACAACCACATGATAGAAGGGTGGTCAGCTGCAAACGGATCTTCAAGAAAAATAAAGGAATATCACCTGTTGAAGGTATTAGGTATAAGGCACAATAGGTTGCAAGAGGGTTCAGTCACAAGGAGGGGTGGACTATGAAGAGATATTCTCACCAGTGGTCAGACACACTTCAATCAGGGTGTTACTCGCAGTGGAAGCACATCAGTTGCTATGAAGACATCATTTCTACATGGGAATGTAAATAAGGAAATATATATGACTCGGCCAGAGGGTTTCCAATTTCCTGGTAAGGAAGGTTTTGTTTGCAAGTTGAATAAGTCCTTGTATGGACTTAAGCAAACCCCAAGGCAATAGTACAAAAAGTTTGACAGTTACATGATCTAGCTAGGCTATAAGAGGAGTCCACATGATTGATGTGTTTACCACAACAAGCTGAAGGACGGTTCAGTCATCTATCTGGTTCTATATGTAGATGATATGTTGATAGCTGCTGTGAACAAGTCAGACATTCAAGATCAGAAGCATTTGCTCAAGGCTGAATTTGAGATGGAGGATTTGAGAAATGCAAAGAAAATTCTGGGGATGGAGATCTATAGAGGTAGGAAGTAGGGGAAGTTGTTCCTGTCTCAGCAGGGGTATATTGAGAAGATATTGTCCAAGTTTGACATGTCAACAGCCAAACCTATAGACACTCCTATGGCACCAAATCTACACATGTCTATTGTGTTTACTCCACAATCAACTGAGGTGGAAGAATACATGTCTATGGTTCCATATGCTAGTGCAGTGGGCAGTCTGATGTATGCCATGGTTTGCACTAAGCCTGATCTGGCTCAGGCAGTCAGTGTTGTCAGCAGGTTTATGGCTCAACATGGGAAGGATCACTGGAAAGCTAAGAAGATGATGTTTAGGTACCTTAGGCGAACATCTGATATTGGACTCATTTATGGATGTGGTACTCAATGTTTAGTCACTGGGTACTCTGATTCTGACTATGCTGCTAATGTGGACAGCAGGAGATCTATGATTGGGTATGTGTTTACTTTGGGTGGTTATATGGTAAGTTGGATGACAACTTTACATGCAACAGTGACATTGTCTACTACTGAAGCAGAGTATATGACACTGACAAAAGCGACAAAAGAGGCTTTCTGGTTAAAGGGGCTAGTCAATGATCTGAGTCTGCATCAAGATCAAGCCAGGGTGTATTGTGACAGTTTGAGTGCAATGTACTTGGTCAGGGATCAGGTTCACCATGAGAGAACCAAGCACATTGATGTTAGGTACCATTTTCTGAGGAATGAGAGAAGGGTCAAAGTGGATAAGATCAACACTGATGTTAATCCTGCTTATATGTTCACTAAACTAGTTCAAAAAGGCAAGTTTCAGTTGTGTCTGGACTTGCTGAAAATCCAAAACTGTTAATTTGTATCTGGGAGTATTTAGCTGAATTGGAGGTTCTGCTGAGGCATTCAAATCTGAAGACAAAGATGAAGTCTGGCACTTGGTTGTGCATGTGTTTCTGGTTGGTCTGCATAGAGTTCAAGTCAAGGTGGAGATTTGTAATGGTGACTTAAACTATGCATACTATTTTGGTTAGCTGAGTGGCATACTCAGCCAAGTCTGGAGGAAGCCCGTGGTCTGGTCAGCACAGCAGTGGTTTGCTGCTGAGTCTAGTGTTCAGCTGAAGGAAGTCAGCATAGTTGATCATCTATTGAGTCTGCTGAGTTAGTTCTCAGCGTTACTTGGGGAACACGTTTGCATTGGTTTTTCGTATTTGTTAAGTTACTTTTGGGGTATTTCAGTCATTACCTGGTTTCGCTGTTGAGGCGGTTAGGATTGGATTCGCCTATAATTACCATTTGTAATGAATATTGTAAATTGTAACTTTCTCGTGATAATAAAATAATCTTCGTTTGTCCGTGGAGTAGTCGGCTTACCGGAAACCACGTTAAATCTGTGTTCTTCTTGTTTCAGTACTTGTCGTTAGTTTATTTTCTGATCTTTACTCACAATCACCATCATTTCCTGATCGGTCCGTCATAACAGTTTTTGAGAACTTTCACAATAAAAATTTGAAGGCCAAAATGTTACAATTACAATACTTTGGAACTATTAGTATTTGGTGTTATTAGTAATACAAAAGATACAACATTAATGTGATACCACGTATCTCCGTAAAGGGTATAAATGTCTTCTTACGATTTTATGTGTATCTTGATAATTTAATGAGTTATTTTTTAATTAAATAAATAGAGTCAAGATATTTGTTAAAGGGTATTTACGGTATTTTAAACGTGTTATTTTAGTAAGGGAAAAACGGGAATTTATTCAACCTCTATTTATACCCCTTCACCCCCAAAACCCATTTCATTACCTTTCCCAAATTTCATGTGGGTGATAGTGAGAGAAATGGAGAGGAAAAAAGAAAAGAGAGGAAAAAGAAGAGAGATTCCGCCTTTCCGGTCAATCCGACCGTCGGAATCACAAACCGTCTTCACCAAAATGCGTCCCTTGTTGAGAGCTTCATTTTTGTACAAGTGTTTCTATGATCGGGTAAGAGTTTCGAAAACATATTTTCTAGATCTATAAGTGTTCTTGGGTGTTTTCTTAGCTTTTTAATATTTTAAAGGTTGTAATGATCGTAGAACCTGTTTTGTTTGCGAGCTTTCAAGTTGGTGGTTGAATCTTCAAGCTTTCTTCATGGTGCTCTTGGTGTTCTTGAAGCTCAAGTTTGAAGAATCATCTTTTGGTCTAAGGATTCGAGGTAAAGGGGTGTTCAACCGTAATCTAAAAAGTGTAAATTGGTGTTTTAGATCTATATTTTTGATATGAATGAGTATGATAATGTTTAGTGAAGATTCTAGCATGTTTTGGTATGATTTTGGTGTTGAAAGTGGTGGCAAAATCGCCATGGAAACGAGTTGAAAGTTGTTGTTTTTGATAATTTGCAAGCTCATGACCACGCCTGTAAGAGGCAGGCCCACTCTTGACCTGAAAAGTATGAAACAGGATGCACAGGACCACGCCTGTAAGAGGCAGGCCCACTCCTGACCTGAACAGAGTGCTCAGGAGTATGCCTGTCACTTACAAGCCCACTCCTGACCCTGTTTTGTGTGAAAAATGTATTTTTAAGCCCGTTTCGAAGCATGATTTAATTTAGAGCCTTTTGTGGTATGTTGTAAAGTTAAGTGTATGTGTTCTAGTGACTTTGGCTCAGCACCGTGTCTCACGGGAGCATTGGAACACTCTACACTTAGCCTTACAAGATGTTGACTTGAGATCAATATCGTACTTGTAACATGATGAAGTTAAGGGTTCGGTTTCTGGTGTATTCGGCTCAGCACCTTGTGGAGACCCTCTGCGGGGAGATACTCGGGATCACGGGAAGCCTTATTCCTTAGCCTCGTGGGTAATGGATTAGATCCCAATATTTCTATGCAATGTGTTAAGTAGTGTAATGTAGAGTTGGTCTAGGGTCTAGTGGTCTCTAAGAAGCCTTTTTATGTGGAATGAACTTAGGGGGTTGGATTAATCACTTAAATACGTACGTGATGTGTCTAAAAGCTAAAACATGTTATTCCTTGATAAGGCACGTTTATACATCGCTTCAAGGCATTATTACGCTCCACATGATCGAGATATCAACCGGACTCGCGTAATAAACCACATGGTTAGCAACCATGTCCATTAGAGGTGTTGAGGAAATGTCTCGGTGCATTCTCACCCGGCAAAGTGTCCTTAGTTTAATATGTAACAAATGTCTTATGTGGTTGAGTCAACTAGTGAGAGTACTAGTAGAGTGTGGTGAGCGAGTGAAACATATATGCAAATATGATTGTTTGACTTGCCCTGTGATATTATTAGTATTGTTATTATTGCTAATCCGTGTTTTATAGTAGGTGTAGATTCGGTGCTTCTACCCTTTGCTAAGTACGTTTGTACTTACCCTTTAGTGTATTGTTTTCCCCACCCCGAGAAGGTGGTTTTGTTGTAGGTTGAGATCGAGATCGCTTAAGAGTGATTCCCGGAGTTCCAGCAGTTGAAGTCTACCTTTCTTTTTGTTGTTGTAGCAACGGTATAGAATCTTCTCTTTACTTTTGTAATAGATAAGATAAAAGTACCTTGGGTTGTAATAGAGAGTTGTAATAGTTGAATGGATATTCAACCTTGTGTATTATTTCTTGGGATTTTGTTTTAGTTGCAGCCCCGTGTTACTTGTCGATCGTTGTAGTGATCTTTCAAAGTTTTTTTTCCCGAGTCTTTGGTTTCGTTTTCGCTTGTTTTCTGTTATTGATGATGTCAGACATACGTATATAATTGATTTATTTTAATTATATACGTGCCGGACGTCCTTTTCCGGTTAAGGACTCGGTATCCGGATCATGGTCGTCACAATTAATGTCTAGAAAATATGTGCAAAAAGGTTGATATGGGGTGGTAATTTTCTTTGTCCAGCTAGTTAGTTTCCAGATTTGGAGAAGAATGACTAGACATGTTAGACCTAACTAATATATGTGGAGGGGGTGTGGTTTTAGAGGAGTAAGAGAGAGAGGGTGCATGTTCTTGCAAATTACATGATAAAAAAGAAAGAAAAAAAAAACGTCCCATTTTTTTTTCTTGCAAACAAAACCAATGGCAACATCCTAACAACAAACTATCTGATGAACCAATTTTTTTCCCTGTCCTGTCTCATAAATTCTTAATCAATCATCCTTCAAACGGATGATTGATTCTCCTTTTGAAAAACCGGCCACAACATAGATTTCTTATTTCAAGATGTCTCAAGTTATCCCTTTCAAGCTCCTGGAAATCGTTATCGTTTCTGCACAAGATCTCCCTCCTGTCTCGAAAATGTTGCGTACATTCGTCGTTGCCTGGATTGATCCAGACAACAAATTAAGCACAAGAATTGATCATCATGGCCACACCAATCCCACATGGAATTACAAGCTCGTTTTCAAAGTTGAAGATCGTTTCCTTCGTTCTGAATCTGCATCCATTAACATCGAGATCTATAATGTTGCATGGTTACGTGATCTTCCTATCGGCACCACTCGTTTACTTATTAACCATCTTTCACCTCCTTTGGTGTTAAATAATCCCACAATGCGTTCGGTTTCTCTTCATATTTGTCGTCCTAATACCGGCCATCTTCAAGGTATTCTTAATGTTGGAATCAATATTCTTGACAATTTCAATCCTGGGATTCCTCCTCCTGTTGGAAGCGAATTAAGCGCTTCGTTGACGGATTACGATGCGTTGCAAAATCAAAACGATAATAATGAAGAAAAAGATGATAGCAAGAATGAGGAAGGAAAGATGGAAGAATGGATGGATTTAAAGATTGAAAAGTTGTCTAATATAAGCTCTATAATGAGCCCTTTCGATGAAGAAAACATAAAAGTTCCATCCGAAAAAAGCACGCTTTCGGATAAACTTTCGAAATTGGAGGTTCAATCAAAAGGGACTACTGCAAATCTCTCAATGATATCAGTCATGAAACCTATCCCATCAGAAGTTGCAGTCAATTTCAAGAAAGGGTTGTATTCAAACGCAGGCGAAGAATACGGGAGTTCGATTTTCGAGAATTGGAGTGAAGGTGGAGACGGATCGAGTGGTTTGAAACCGAAAACCGACACATCGTGGAAAGAAGATCAAGTTCCGGAGATAAAAGATCTTCATTATCTTAAACAACATCATACCAAGAAAACGCGTCAAAAAAGACGAAGCCATTCGGATGGTGGGGGGCTATTTTCGTGTATCGGGAAAGGTTTCGAGTTCACCTTCATGTGTGGATCTAATAGCATGAAGGAAAACAGAAAGAAGAAGCATCATCACCATCATTGTAACCATTCTGATGAGACTATGAACAGGTTCTTCAATTGAGTTTGTAATGTGAAGGATGTAATTAATGCCATAATTAAATAGTACTAATGTTGTTGTCCATTAATTCCTAATCTTTGTTTAGTTTGTTTAGCTAGAGATTCGCGATAAATTCTTGTACGAAGAGTCTTGAATGCAGCACACAGTATTGGATGAGTGACGTGTGTATAAAAGCGATAAAACGACACCTATCCGACTGTTCGATGTATCAGAGACTCCTATCTTAGAATCTCTTATATGTTTAATGTTTTTTTGATCTAAATGTTGATTTGTTTTGGTGTCCAGTGCTGTTGAATGAAACATCAGCTAAAATTTGCATAACAAAAGACTGTAAAAATACTACTAATATTCCAAATGGATCTTGAATTTGCGCCCGTGCCCATCGCTGAAAATTTTCTGGGTCCACATCCAGTTGAATAGCTTTTGGTTTACCTTCAGAATTCTGCACCATATTAAAAAAATGGTGTTTAAAATCGTAATTAAAAACAGAAATCGAAACATACATGATTATATGTACGTACCGTCTTTATTCTTGCCCCGAGACCGGCAGTAATAGCAGAAGCCAATTGCTGCAGAAACAGCAATTATAGCACCAATGGCTATTGCTACCAGTTTATTTGAATTTCTTCCTCTTGGTTTAACTGCTAACCGAACACAAAAATCGAAATGAACTTAAGGTCAATGTAAAGTCCCACAAGTGTAAAGTAATAATAACCTGCTCAGCTTCATATAAGTGTGAGATATAAAAATCTTGTTAATTCGGGTTAGCCTTTTTAGACCAAACGAGAACGAGGGTCTAAACAGTTGACTGGATCATTTATGACTCATTTAGCGCTACCAGACCTAGGGTCTAAGGGCGTTAGTATTCAGAGCCGACTGACTCCTCTGATAAGGACGAAACTGAGACAAGTCCTGACGAGGACATCAGTACCCTATAAGGGGAGAGAATGGGACTTACACAAAGATCTTGTCGTATTTATGACTTATTTAGTGCTACCAGGCCTGGGGTCTGGGGGCGTTAGTATCCAGAGCCGACTGACTCATCTGGTAGGACGAGCGGGACAAGTCCTGGGGAGAATGGGACTTACATAAAGGTCTTGTCACATTTATGACTATTTAAGCGCTACTGCACTGGGACCGAGTCAGGGGCGTTAGTACTCAGTGCCGATTGACTCCTCTGGTAGAGACGAAACTAGGACACGTCCTGGCAAGGACGCTTGATCCCCTATAAGGGAAGGGGGGGATTGGACTTATATAAAGGTCTTGTCACATTTATGACTTATTTAGCGTTACCAGACCTGGGGTGTGAGGGCGTTAGTATTTAGAGCCGACTGACTCCTCTGATATGGACGAAACTGGGACACGTCCTGGCGAGGATGCCAGTCCCTATAATTGGGGGGGTGGGGGGTGGGTTGCACTTACATAAAGGTCTTGTCATATTTATGACTCATTTAGCGTTATCAGACCCGGAGTTTGGGGACGTTACACTCAAATAAGACATCTGATAATGGTGGTGCATTGAGTTTATATTTTTACCTTTATTTGAGTTGCTATTGATTCCGTTGTTATTATAATTGTATCGGATATAGCAGCCATCCATGTATATTTCTCCAGAAACCGAATAACCGCATTCTTGTTGAGCAAAATCCATAGCATTGTTTACGCATCGAATACAATCACATGCTTCTAAGTTTCCATCACACTGTGCCATCAATTCCATTGATTCATACTTCATTTCACAATACCCCTCATCACCTTGAACACATTCTTGAATAGCTGAAAACGCACCGTCTCTCTGTTCTTGTAATGAACTTGAACCTGTTTTCTCACTACACGATTTGTGAAGCATATTAAGCCGTGATGTCTGGAATTTCATATCAATATGGTAATGAATATGACAGCCGAAGATTTGAACACGCGCTGGAATGGTTGAACCGCATACTTTTCTTGATATTTCTGGGAGTTTTCTAACACATTTGTTGCAGTCGTCATTACTTAGATCACCTCTGCATTGAAACAAGCCGGAAATTGCTATTTGATCGTTTCCTGCGTTGGCTTGAAAGAACTTTGACCGGGATGATCCTTGCATAAGTTCTTGATAGAAATTCGATATGATTGATGATCGCGATAATGTATGATCGGCCTTCGATGTTTGGTTTTCACAATACTTGTAAATTAACTGATTATTGTCTATGTATAAGGCATGAACAGATGAGAAAAATTTGAAGAGAGAAAATATTAGAAAGAAAATATAAATTTTGGTTGAATCCATTTTTGTAATTTTTTTTCCAGCTCATGTTGGATAATTTAAAACTTCCCTTTGAGAAATAATTTGTTGCTTTCCCAAAAAGAAATTCTTGCCTAACTTCATCTAATTTCTGACCACTTGAGAACAATGCAGAAACATTCTTATACAAGACAATTGAAAAGGACAATGTGCAATCAACCAATTATAAAGTTAGGGAAAAACTTATGGAATTGATGAAATTGTGTCAGGATTAGTTGGAAATAGAAGATTTATAATTTATGTAGTAGTACTACAAAGTGCAAACTGCAAAGCCCACACTTTTGTATATGTGGCAATGTCCTATTTCAAGAACCGTGTTTAAGTCTGTAGGGAGGTTTGACCGGAATGTGTCTGTATAAGGGTGATTGAGTCAAAAATCCACTTATTAATACAAAATAAATAAACATGACATATTCTTTTTTTTTAATTGTAATAAGGATAAATAATTTTTGTGGGACACAAATACCCTTATACTAATGAGCGCGCAACAAACTGATGCTGATGTTCTTTGGTTTTTATTTTTTTATTTTTATTTTACCGTAACCTTTGACGTAACTCCGATCATCAAAAAATATCACCAAAATTCATGTTTTTTTTTTTTCTTTATTTTGAGATCTCATACGATACAATCGTAAAATTTTAAAGCCGAAAAAAAAGCAGATTGCATTAATCAGGCGTTTTTATAAACGCACCATAACTTTGATTTTAACACCGATCTTCAAAACTCTTTCACCAAAGTTCTTTTTTTCCTCTTCATTTTGAGATATCATATGATACCCTTTCGACGTAGTTATTGAAAGTTTGAATTTAATCGCAACATTTACAAAGATAACACAATAACAAAGTTTCAATAACATCATTACCATTACCATTACCATTAACAATAGCAGTGTGGGATTAGACAAAAATCATGGACTCGGCAAGCTTTACAACAACACCGACACCCCAATATTCCTTTATGGATTAAAACGGAAACAAACCGTAAACTAAAGTTGGACAATAATGTAATCACATTAACACCAAAAAACTTGTGTATTTTCAAATAACACATTCAATCACAATGGAAAAAAAATTACAACATATATGATAAACAATTTTAACATCAACATATATGATAATTAAGTTACATCAAGGAAAGGATTACTCATGCCATTTCTATATATAAAAACATAGATTTACGAGAACCAACTAACTAGTAGTATGTAAATGCAACATATGGATCTTAGGCATGTGATGATCTTGATTTTTTCTTGTATACTTGTGATGAAACACCAGCATTGCCTCACAATTTTGAATCAACAACCTTCAATCACCTGGGGCCAAAACCACCTGCAATGACACATTTTACTAACATTACATTGTGATATTAATGATGATCGAATACAAGATCGTCGAATACAAGATATCATTAACACAAAGATCATTAACATAGTATCAGGCTCATATAAGGCTCATTTAAGGGTTAATTCTAGTGACTACTTCAAGGCACACATACCTGGCTCATATAAGGCTCATTTAAGGCTTAATTCAACAGACACAATATCATATATGGCTCATATAAGACTCATATAAGGCACACAATATCAGTAACAATATCATATAAGACACACGATGATCGCAGAACACAATATCAGGCTTATATAAGGCTCATTTAAGGCTTAATTCAAGTGCAATGCTAATAAACGGTAGCAGTCTATCCATAGATTCAATTAGTTTCACCGAATAATCTACTTGCTGGAATCCATATTCTAGCAAGTAATCAGCATCTTCACTCCACCTTCGAAACATACCACCACTATCTTGTACTGCTGAGATTGAACCCCCACCAACATTCAATCTCGAATCAATTCAAGTGCAATGCTATTATAAACTTTGTAGAAACCATTACTTAGACCGATTACATGGGCGCCTAAATTATCATCAAGGGTATAATAAATCCCTATAGGCATTGAAATTATCTCCATACCATTTACAAATGCATGAATTTTACTCATTTTGCTTCTATTGCTGCTCGGAGAGAAACTAATTTGCAAAATTCCAGTTTCGTTTATATTTAAACAGAAATCCTTAACTTCAGATTCTATGCCCAAAGACTCAACAGCAAATTAAGGACTAAAATTATGCAGAAGGGTGAACGAATTAGCTTTTACAGTGAAAATATCTTGAGAATTTTCAAATCCACGATACTGAGCAGGAGAAAAATGAAGGTGAATGAATTTCTGACCTGGATTGACTTGGAAAAAGTAGGAAAACGGAGTAGAAGAAATCCTTGCCGTTAAGTATGGAGTTGGATCGGCAGTGAGCAACTTGCAAAGTGAAGTTGAGGTTTTTGATTTACCTTTGGGGAGGAGGAGGACGAGCAGTCCCCATCTAATCAACCATCTCTCACACCTTATTACGACTTATGGAGAAGAAGACGTCAGTGTTAAAATCCTTACAGATTTGCTGATGACTCAGGAGGTAATTGTGGTGTGCACTTATGATGAAGCAAGAACCGTCCACACATATCTGATCATGAGGGGGGATGGCAGGGATCGGTGTTGTTACTGAAAAACTTCGATGCCGATGATAACAGAAAAGCTGTTGCGGAGTCAAAAGGACCGGACCGGGGGAACCGGGAGTAGGACAAGACCGGGAGAACCAAGTTCGTTATCGTACGAACGAACAATAGTGATTGATATCGTTCAATCGGACGAAAACTCAAGAACAAACACAAGTCAAAAGGCTTAACAAGAGAAACTCTTATGATTTTATTGATTGAAATGATGTGTTGAATACAATGGGAGCTATCTCTATTTATAGTGCAAAAAGGAACTAGAAATCTTCTAGAATAACTTAGCCCCTAAGAAATAAAATACTTATTCCCTATGAAATAAAATACTTGCTCTCTAATTTTCATAATTAAGGAATTAAAATCACATCAAATATTCCCTATTTATTATTCTCATAAAATAAAATAAAATACTAATAAATAATTCCTCATCATTCCCTTCCACTTAATGCGCAACTCATCTCTGAGTTATCGTCTGGATAATAGGGGAAGAGATCAGCAACGTTGAATGTCTTGGAAATCCTCATGTGCTCGGGCAAGTCAATGACATAAGCATTGTCATTAATCTTCTTGAGAATCTTGAACGGACCAATCTTACGTGCATCAAGATTATGTTGTCCACCTCCTCGCTCCTTACGTAAGTATACCATCACCAGGTCTCCAACTTGAAAAATCTTCACACGGGGGTGTTGATCGGCAGCAAACTTGTAACGGGCAGTTATCCGTTCCAACTTCTTCTTCACCTCAGCAATAGTATCCACGTGTTGATAATCCAATAGACCCACAGCTTCTCTCTTCTTGAAACCGGTAGGAAGCTGAATAAGGTCATCAGAAGTAGCTGGAACTCTCCTGTAGACAATAGAAAATTGGGACTTGCCCGTGGCTCGATGTTGTGCACTGTTATATACAAATTTAGCTTGAGCCAACGCAAAATCCTATTGCTTCTTTTGCTCAACACATAAGCAACGTAGTAAGCTACCCAAAGTACGGTTTACAACCTCAGTTTGACCGTCTGTCTGGGGGTGAGCTGAACTACTAAACTTTAACTCGGTACCAAAACGCTTCCACAATGTAGACCAAAACACCGCAAGGAATTTTGGATCACGATCAGAAGTAAGTGTGTGGGGGATTCCATGAAGACGAACAATCTTTTGAAAGAATAACTTAGCCACATGAGGTGCATCAGTAGTGTGCTTGCAAGGAATGAATTGTGCCATCTTATCAAAACGATCCACCACGACAAAGATAGAATCAGAACCCCTCTGAGTACGAGGCAAACCCAAAACAAAATCCATAGATAAGTCTTCCCAAGGCTGATTGGGAATAGGCAACGGCATATAAAGTCTAGTGTTCTGGCCTTGACCCTTTTGAGTTTGTCAGATTGAACACTTTTGCACGATCCTCCCTGCATCTCTCTTGATTGTGGCGTAAATATCTCTCCTCAAGCCTACTAATTGTCTTGTCTCTCCCCAAATGAGCACTAAGACCACCGGCATGAAGCTTCTGAACAAGCTTCTCCCGCAGCGACGTTTGTGGAATACAAAGTCAATTGCCTTTAAACAAATATCCATCTTGAACCAAAAAGTCTCCCATTGTTTGCTTGGTAAGATACTTGGTCCAAATTCCACCAAAATCTGGGTCATCAACATAAAGCTCAGGAAGAAAATTAAACCTAATAACTTCATTGCTCACAGTGACTAGAAGAGTTGCACGTCGACTCAAAGCATCAGCTACTTTATAAGAAGCTCCAGACTTGTGCTTAACCACATAGTTGAACTGACCAAAGTAAGAGACCCAACGAACATGCATTTTATTTTTGAGATCACGCTGAGAGCGAAAATGCACCAATGACTGATGGTCGGTATATAACACAAACTCCATAGATAGTAAATAATGTTCCCAAGTCTTGAAGGCACGGACAATTGCAAAGAGTTCCTGATCATAAGTAGGCCAACTATAGCGTGAATCATTGCACTTCTCACTAAAGAATGCAATAGGGTGGCCCTCTTGTGATAGAACGCCTCCCACACCTGTCCCACAAGCATCACACTCTCAACTTCAATCACTTTGTCAAAATCAGGTAGCGTAAGAACTGGGGCTGAAGTGAGTTTCTGCTTGATCTCTTCAAACGCTCGTAGAGCCGCATGGGTCCATCTAAAGGGACGTGATTGCTTCAGACAATCCATGATAGGTGCAACAATGCCGCTGAAGTTTCGGACAAAGCATCTGTAAAAACGTAGCCAAACCATGGAAACTGCGTACCTCAGAGATAGTAGTAGGAGTAGGCCAATCAACAATGGCTTGAATCTTCTGTTGGTCAACTTGTACTCTATCTTTGCTAATCACATAGCCCAAGAATAAAACTCTTTCCACCTGATAGGTCGGCTCCGCTATCCGGCCCGCGAACCCGTATAGTGACCCGGAAAGACCCTTCCGGGGATAGACGAGTGGGGGCCAGAGGACTGACACATGGCCAGGCTACGACGCAAGGCATATCCTACTTCCTATGATGGGCCTCGAGGGAAACACCACAACGAGTAAGGGTGACGGGTCCACCAGAGATCCATCTCTTCCCCCAGACATCTGGAGAGCATGAATCGACGACATAACCAGCCGATTGAGGACATATAGCACGAGTCCAAGAATCTGTGCCACTGCTATCCTATTGCGGCCCGATCAGCCATCGCAGATTTAGTTGTACTATGTCCTTAGTTGTAATTATGTTGAACTTAGTCAGTTGTCTCCCTATAAATAGGGCTCTAAATGTAATCTAAAGGACAAACTGCTAATTTATAAAACAAGGCAAACTCTGCCAAATTCTCCATTCTCTTGCATTGCACCACCACCAACTTCGTCACTAAGCACACAGAGCCACCGTTCACCACCATGCTTACAACATTGTTATAACCAGATATCCACCACTAAATAACCGCTGAACACCCGTGATAATTTCAACGTTATCACCACCATAAAGTGACACTTCTTCAAATTAATATAAAGCTCATTATCTTGAAGAGCTGCTAAGACTTGCCTCAAATGTCCTTGATGCTCCTCAACGCTTTTGCTGTATATAAGTATGTCATCAAAATAAACAACAACAAACTTGGAAAGGAACGGTTTAAGCACCTGATTCATAAGCCGCATGAATGTTCTGGGTGCATTAGAAATACCGAATGGCATCACTAACCACTCGTACAAACCTTCTTTTGTCTTAAAAGCTGTCTTCCATTCATCTCCTGGGTGAATTCGGATTTGATGATAACCACTTGTCAAGTCAATCTTGATGAATATGACTGATCCAGATAGTTCATCAATCATAATATCCAACCGAGGAATAGGAAACATGTACTGAATAGTGATACGGTTGATAGCTCGGCTATCCACACACATACACCACCGATTGCCTTTCTTTGGAACTAAGAGAGCAAGCACAGCACATGGACTCATGCTCTCGCATACATGTCCTCCCCAGGATTCAATCTTGGCCTCCCCAGGATTCAATCGATAGTGGGGCAAATTGGGTAATCTGGCACCAGGAATAAAATCAATGTGGTGTTGAATGTCTTTCATTGGAGGTAACTTAGTTTGGCTCGAAGTGAGTTGAGGAAACTCGCCAACAAATGTTGAATTACTTCCGAATCTCCACACTCGCCATAATCGGGCTTGATAGCCAAACCATAAGCTCCACTTCTTTCTTTCACATCCGCACTAAAAGATCCAGGAGAACTCGATAGAGAAAAACAAATGTCCGCCTTCCACTTTTGAAGGAGGACTTCCCAAATGTGCAACCACAATCTTCTTGCCTTTCCATTGAAACATGTAGACATTGTCACGACTCTAATGAGTGACATCCACATCAAACTGTCAAGAACATCCCAACAGAATGTGGCATGCATCCATCTCCACAACGTCACAGAAGACGTCATCAGAATAAAACTTTCCCATAGCTATCGGGACTTACAAACACGATTCACCCGCAATTTAGGACCTTTCTGGATCCAACAAATCAAAAGGATTCGGGTGTGGTTCAGTTGGAAGTTTCAATAGGTCCACCAATTTTTGAGAAATCAAATTCTCACAACTGCAACTCTCAATGATCAAGCTACAAATCATCTTCTGCACTCGGCATTTTGCTTGGAAAATACGTCGACGCTGACTTGGATCCTCATGCTTGGGTGAGCAAAGGGTACGCTGAACAACGCATACAAGATCTTCATACTTATTACCACAAACATCATCAGCCTCGTATTCATGCTCATCATCACATCGGTCTTCCTGGTCATTCTCTCGTGCAAGATCAACAACGCAATCGCCTCGCGAGTTGGACATTCATTGGACTTGTGTCGGGTTGATTACAATGATAGCATTTGGCGGGACCAGGTAGTTGATATGGATTTTGGCTAGTTGGTCGGGCATTGGGACGAGGCACGCCTGAGTCCGACATACTTTTTGGTGGGACACGCATGGTCTCGGTGTGGTTGAAGAAGATGGCCGGGTGGGAGTAGTGTTGGGCGGTGTCTTGGCCGCGCACGTTACAGTGCACATGGTTGTTGAGTCTCCCATGGGGTCGCTCTATTTAATGTTTGACGTGGGAGTGGCTGAGCTAATCTGGCTTCGGCTCTTGCCGCCATTTCTCGTGCATCCATCAAAGACATAATGACTTGAACTCCCATGCGCTCTTGAATTTTTGGCTTCAAACCTCGAACATATCGAGCAACTTGTATGTCATCATCTTCACGAATGTTACACCCTTCTGTTAGATGCAAAAATTCTTCTGTGTAATTTGCTACTAAACGATTGCCTTGATTGATGTCAAGTAGTTGCCGGTAGAGATTCTGAGTATAGTCGCGTGGAAGAAACCGTTGTTGTAAAAGCTCTCATCAATGGCCAATTTTGAACTCGGAGGTTGGTGAAGGCGATAACGTTCTTCTCGTACATTTTGCCACCAAGTCGCTGCTCCTCCTCTTAATTTGTATGCGATGATGGCCCCTTTCTCTCATCACCGACTTCCATGATCTCAAAGAATAGTTCAACCTCATTGAGCCAATCAAGGAACGACTCTATCTCCAAGTCGCCATTGAAAATTGGAATTTCAGCCTTGATTTGATACCCATCATGATCCTCTCGCGGGAAAGCATGGCCTCCATTAGAAGGGACTGCGGCAACAACTGCTTGTGCTTGGTTGGCCGGGGCAACTGGGACAACGGGCACATCCGGTTGACGTGGAGGTCCATCAACACATTGAAAGCTCTTGGAAGGAAGCACGCATATCCTCCATGGCGTTAGCTATGGCGGTAAGTTGTTGCTCAAGGTTGGTGCAACGTTGGTCTACAGTGGTTTCTTCCGCCATGAAGATCACTTTTTTCTTCTAATGCTTTTCGTCGTCTTTTTGATATCTTCCTTATTTTGTCGCTTTTCAAAGTTTTTTTTGACGCCTTTTTTTTTTTTTCAGCTTCTGACTTCTTCGCCGCTTTTGATGCCTTTCGATCCTTTTCTTGATGCCTTTGATCGCTTTTCGCTGCTGTTGATCTTCTTCTCTTTTTTTTTTTCAATACTTCTGGATTGCTGAGCCTTTTTTTCTCCCTTCGATGCAAGACTTTTTTTTTCCACGGCCTGTGCTTGACAAAGTAACCTTGACGCAAAACAATAATAATATACTTCAAACAGATCAATACTACAGTAATAACAATATAACAGACTATTTTTTTTTCAAACAAGCGAAGCGAAAGCAATAGGAAAACAATTGGATGGATAACTATTGACTGCAAGCATTCTATGATGAAGGAAAATTAATCACCGAGACTTTGATGCAGTAAAGTATGTAAGGCCCAAAATAAAAACAAGATACGATTTTTATTATTTTTTTCAACTAATGAAGAAAACAACTACGGATACCAAACCAGATCTGATATGAAATCTGATGATACTAATTGTTGTAGTCGATGTCCAAGTTGATACGAAACCTATGACTCTGATAACAACTGATGTAGGACAGGACTGGGAGAACAAGTTCGTTATCGTACAAACGGACGAGAGTGATTGATATCGTTCAATCGGACGACAACTCAAGAGCAAACACAAAAGCTTAACAAGAGAAACTCTTATGATTTTATTGATTGAAAAGATGTGTTGAATACAATGAGATCTAAAATGAAGAACATTTCCCACCAAAAAATCAGTCCAATAATACCACTCACTGGTAAATAGCACAAGACTTCTTCGTGAATCTCCGCTATTTGAATATGAAACATCATAACAACGAAAAGGAATGAAACGGATATAGCTCCTATCTCTATTTATAGTGCAAAAAGGAACTAGAAATCTTCTAGAATAACTTAGCCCTTAGAAATAAAATACTTATTCCATAAGAATAAAATACTTGCTCTCTAATTTTCATAATTAAGGAAATAAAATCACATCAAATATTCCCTATTTATTATTCTCATAAAATAAAATAAAATACTAATAAATAAATCCTCATCACCTGGATTGACTTGGAAAAAGTAGAAAAAGGAGTAGAAGAAATCCTTGCCGTTAAGTATGGAGTTGGATCGGCAGTGAGCAACTTGTGAAGTGAATTTGAGGTTTTTGATTTACCTTTGGGGGGAGGAGGACGAGCAGTCCCAGTCCAATCAGCCATCTCTCTCACCTTATTACGACTTATGGAGAAGAAGACGTCAGGGTTAAAATCCTTACAGATTTGCTGATGACTCAGGAGGTAACTGTGGTGCGCACAAGAACCGTTCACACATATCTGATCATGAGGGGGGATAGCAAGGATCGGTGTTGTTCTTGAAAACTTCGACGCCGATGATAATGAAAAGCTCTTGTGGAGCTCCTTCGCTCTTGTATTAATTTCAAAGGCCTCATGTAGTTTAATGCCGATCTGGTTTCTCTTCGGTCATCTCAGTGCCGTCTCTGGTCCAGCTCCACTCGTCCCTGCTCTGGCTCCACTCCAGGTTTTGACGTTGAGAATGAATAGAGGTTGTCCTTAATGCAACTAAAAAATTGAAGCTTGATTAAAGATTAAATAAGGGGGAAAATGTGGACTTTTACCTAATTTTTCCCGTCTGTATAATGGTCAAGACTTGTACGCTCTTAAAATAGAATAATTCCATTTATTTATTTATTCCTTCCTTTTTGAGATTTTTAAGGATAAAAGTGGTATTTCACTCAACCAAAGTCTCCAATATTGTCAGAGATTTGATGAGAGTCAGTCTTACTATACTACGGGGTATGTATAAACCTTTGTTTACAGAATTTTTGGCATGTTTTGGGTATGTTTAGATGAATAATTGGGTAAAATCACAAACACATTCACCTAGAGGTACTGTCACATAAACGGGAAACCATGGCATATTTTGATGATTTTGACCCTATTCGAGCCCTATCATTCTTGTGGATTTATGCAAGGAGTAAAGAGTATCTTGTACAAATAAAATAATAACATATTGTCTTTCAGGACAATGTTCGGACCTGGACGGAGTCAGATATAATGGGGTTGGCTCGGTCCACCCAACCTGATCTCATTTTTCTTATATAGAGGTTTATATTATTTTTGATAGGTTTTATTGACACAATTTAAATGCTAATTACATTAAAATTTGTGTAATCTTAGTGTTAGAAAGTATTTTGTAATGTCAATAAAACACACCTAAATTTATGTTTGATGTTTTATCCGGTCTATCCAATCTTTAAATTTTAATCGGCACATCTCAATTTTATTAACACATCGCATCCGAATACTCATATTAAGTATATATCGAATGAATTTTTTTTTGTTGTTATTTTAAGAACTAAAAAAAGAACTTCAAGAAATATTTGCACCGTAAAATACCATTATAATTTTTTTTTATCCCACTCAAGCAGAAAATCTTATGAGTATCGAGTGAGTCGATTGTTAAATTTTAAACATCTTAGA
This sequence comes from Gentiana macrophylla, assembly GCA_026214975.1. NCBI lineage: Eukaryota > Viridiplantae > Streptophyta > Magnoliopsida > Gentianales > Gentianaceae > Gentiana > Gentiana macrophylla. The sequence goes on along the minus strand of CM047816.1, from coordinate 31,223,695 downwards.
AAAATATTTCATAAAATAACACTATAAATAAATTCACCCCACCCAAAAAAAGAAAATCAAAATAGCACGACGGAAGTCTCTAAATGATGATATGCGGATATGTCTTCGCCATGATGCATTGAGATTTCCAACGATCAGACATGGAAGGCACCCCCCATCAACATGAGGGGTGCCAAACAAGTGGTGACTTGTGCTCTTCTTGGTGTGGAATTTTTCATGTGCCTTTTTTTGCTCTCTGTTGTGTGTTGCTTCTTTTTCAGGGGAGGGCGAAAAACTGTAACAGGTTGGACGATGGTACCTAAAAATCAGGAATTCTGGATAGTAGCGATGGACATCATTGGTCGCACCTTACACTACATGGTTAGGGTGAAAATCAGGATTGCTGACGAGGACCGCGATAACGAGGAAGAGACAAAGATTTCGCGGAGGACCGTTCTATGGCTAAGACAGGATCCCAATTGTGTTGGAACTTAAATTGCATTTTTGTAATTCTATTTTGGGGTTATCGGAGATTTGTGGACCGGGACATAGGGTGTTAGACTTTTCCTATACTGCTGGATTTTCCCACACTAGGTTTGCTGATATAGGTTTTAAAGAGATAGGGCTATGTCTCGATGACGCATTGCATGGGGGGGCAGGACACGGCATGTACGGATTTTATTTTTTTCAACAATAAAATAAAATAATTTTCCGTTAAAAAAATGGTTCTTTTTGTTGAATGATATTCAAAATGATACAATACTCTCATTTACTTAGGAAATAAATGAGATAACAACTAGATTCAAAATAAAGCTAAAGATAGACAAAGATAATATCACTTAATTGATTTATTTTAGCCAAACTTTATCCCATGTCTCCCTTGAATAACATTTATCTCCCACTCAAAAAAAAAAAAAACATTTATCTCTTCTTTGAATTCCATTATGATCTCTTATGCCTTTGATCTTTAATACTTTAACACCTCGAATTTTTAAGAAGGGTATAATAGTAAATGAGATTTAAAAAATATTTATTTCATATTTATTTTTAACCCAATTAAATAATTAAAAGCAAATTAATTATTAAAAAAGATTAATTATGAAAAGGATTTTAATAATAAGGATTTATGGAAATAATCCCCATTATTTCCCTCATAATATTTCACGCCAGTATTCTGAGAAAAGAACAACGTAGGGAGAAAGCGGAAGTGAAGAAGAAGAATCTTTATCCTGGAGCTAATCCGTCGGGATTTTGAGCAGACCATAGTAGACGGAAGATTTTGTCTCATCGCAACGGACGTTTCCACACTAAAAAAAATCCTAATTTCGTAAATTTTCAGTTTAGCCCTAAATTTGGAATCTTGATCGTTCTTGGTAATTTCTTGAGGATTAGATGTTTTGGGGTTGTTAGAATAGATTAATAATCGTAGTTTTACACTTTCGAATTCGTAGATTGTTCATAGAAGTCAAGGATTCGATAGCACACTTTGTTGAATCGCTTTGGATCGCTTTCTTACCGATTACGATAAGGGATGTTCTTGATCGGGTTTTTATTTCATATTTTATGTTAAATTTGTTGTTGGAATATGTATGCACTATTACTGCAGGATTGGTGATGATTTGATACTTAAAAGGGTACATATTTTGGGTTAAATGCCTGAAAAACTGAGCTGGAAATCGTACAGGGTTGAAAAGGAAAGAAACATGTCGCAGCCATGATAAACGTGCGACCATCTCCTTGTTAGGCGTGTGCCAATGACCAAATTTGAGAACTAAGTGTATGTTCTTGCAGGCGAGCGCCTGGCCTTTTGTTAGGCGTGCGCTTACTGATTCAGAGAGTTTTGGGAGTTACCAGATGTGCTGGGCACGCGCCTAAGGACCCGTAGGCATGGACCTAACTCCCAGAAGCATTTTTGGCTTATTTTCGAATGCCATTCGATATGTTATGGTCCTATGAACATAGGTCGCTTCCTCAAAGCAATGTTTAAGCATGTTTTGGTGTGTTAATCTCTATGAATTGGTATGTATGCCTCTGGGGCATTATGTTAATTTGCAATGTCTAACTTCGACTTCCGGTAGCCTCGACTCAACACCACAACTGAGACCTTCTACGGGGAGAAGGTGGGAGCACCGGAAGGCGATTGTTTAGGCCTTGCGGGATGTTGACTTAGTAGTCAATGATCTCTTTACAATGTGGTAGGTAGTGTATGTAGAATGTCTAAGACTAGATGTCAATAAGAAGCCTTTTATGTGAATGTTGGTTAGACATAAACTCGTAAATTACATATGTGTGTCTAAAAGCTAAAACATCTTTATCATTAGTGGACGCACATTTACATTTCTTAGTATGAGGTCTATTACACCTCCACTTGCCTTGGTGTCAAGGGACTCGTGTAACTCTCACACGGTACTATGACCATGCCCCTTAAGAGGTGCTTCCCGTGTCATGGTGTGAGTCTTCACCATGCGCACTGCGTTCTTTGATCTTGATGTTACAAACTTACTTGTGCAACGACTACTACGAAGCTAGTAGAGGGTGAGTGGGCTCTCTTTGTTACAACTTATGTGGTAGTGATTGTAGAAATTATTCTGTTATATATATATATATATATATATATATATATATATATATATATGCATTGCTATTAATTGTGTCCATTTTTCTACCTCTTACTAAATACGTATGTACTTGCCCCTTTCTTTATTGTTTCTCACCACGAGAAGATGGAGTATTGTAGGTTATTTTGAGGCCACCGAGAGTGACCCCGGAGATGATGCAGTTGAAGTTAGTTGTTCTTATTTCAGTTGTTAATTGGGTATAGACTCTTACCTTTGTAATTGTTAAAAACACGGACGAGAAACTGCATTTGAATAAAGATAAAACAGATGCCATCTAACAATAAGTAAAGGTGGAAATTGAAAAAGCATAGAAACAAAGAGAACATATTGATTTAATGTGGTGTCTGGCGTTGTGTCGACTAATCCACGGGCAGAAAAAGAGATATTTTACTATGCACAAAAGTTACAGACGTTTTTTCTCGCTCTTGAAAAACACACACAACATTGATTACAACATATGGTATTTACAGACAGAAATCCCTAAACCCTAGCCGCTATAGGATCTCTGTTGGATTGCCATAAATGCCCTAGATGTGGATCCCAGCTCAAACGGACTCCACCAGATGAACTCACTTTTCACTTGTAATACCAACTCAGATGTAGAACTCACTTGTATTCAGCAAACTCAGTTTTCTCAGTTTCCACAAAAACTTAGTTTCTACCAAAACTCAGTTTTCTTAGCTTTTCTCCAAAACTCAGTTTCACTTCACATAACTGACTTTTAGATTAATTCCACCAGTTTTAGAGATCAAGTCAAAAAACTGACAAATCTTCACATTGACTTGAACTCTCATTCAACGTCACCAGATTGCATAATTCAAATGTACTTTTTGGTCCCAGAGAAGGGTGAAATATAGTCACAGGGGGAGGGTGAATGACTATATTGTGATTTTAAAACTTTAAACTTCACGAGTTACAAAAACTTCTCCGTTGAAAAGGTTTTGTTCAGTGGAATATTATTGACCCTTCTTAAACGTATTTTCAAAACACTTAAACAATCACAAACATACAAGTGAATGTATATGCAGAAAGTAAATTGCAGTAAGTAAATAACACAAAGGCTTTATAGTGGTTCAGGGTGGTGTAATCCCTTAATCCACTCTTATCCTGTGATGACTGGAGGAATTAACTATTGTCTTTCACCACTACAATAGTACGATTGTCCTTGGCTACACAAGCTTTACAATCTTAAGACTATCACTCATTGACTCCAAAAGCTTCGGTGATTCGAGTCTTCTTCTACATCGATCATTGAGATCAAATCCTCAAAGAGCCTATCACAACTAACTTGCAATTCCTTCTTAGATGATCTGATTCAATTGCTGGAAACATGTGTGAATAAGATTCACAAAAAGGTTGATCAAACTCAGTGATTGATGTGGATTTGTAGCTCTGAATTCTGAGTTGATCTTTTCTTGTTTTGACAATGTAAATCAAATATGAAGGCTTGTGAAATTGTGAGTTTCAAAGACTTAGTGTTCTTGATTTATTCAAAAGTTATTCGTCCTTACATCAAAGCCTTCTATTTATAGCCGTAAATCCTTGATTTTGAATTTCCGTCTGTTGGCTATTTAATTCTCAAAATCATCCTTGATTCTGGCTTGATTTAATCCTCCTTGATTTGGGTGATCCGGATTTTATTCAAACGTCCATCATATAATCCGGCCTTGATTGATTATGCATTAATTGCTTGATCTTCGATTTAATTATACAGCAGAAATCTGAATTTAAACTTACATGGCTGTTCTGAACATTACTTCGCCGTTGTGATCATCATCGCTATTGTCCAGTCGGTAGAGTCCTTACTCAACCGTTTTGTTGTCTTCTTTATTTCTATCTTTCTTCATAGATCCTTTCAGTCCATTGTATGTTTGTACTTCACTGATCCTTGATTTGAGTGAGATCAGTGTACACCATATTCAAAGAATCACTTCCAATGCATATCTTAGACTTACCCAAGGTCATCACAGACTTTCTTGGTTGTAAGCCAGTCCATATGTCTCTGCTTCACTTTGCTGGTTCCTTGGCTATCCTCACTGGGTTGGTTCCCAATCTTTACTTAGCCGTCCTACCAGTCTAGTACAATGTTTGTCTGACTGAACTTATACAACATGTCAGACTCTAAGTAAGACATATACAAATGATACTAACTCATTTAAGACTTATTTCAGGTTTGCTATAACAGGTAGTATGACCATCATCAAAACAATAAAATGTTCCTAATAGTACTTGAACCAGATGCATTTGTCAATGCCAGGATGTACTTGTACCAGAATTCTCCACAGAATCCACTCAGCTGACTGCCCTCAACTGAGTTTCCAGAAAACTGATTATAAGCTTTGAATGTTAAGCAAGTCTAGACACAACTGAAACTTCTTTTGTTGAACTGGTTTAGTAAGCATGTCAGCAGGATTTTCCTTGGTGCTGATCTTCTTCAATACAACCCTCTTCTCATTTCTCTGACAATGATATCTCACATCAATATGCTTGGTTCTCTCATGATGAACATGATCCTTAGCTAGACAAATTGCACTCAAACTTTCATAATAAATCTCAGCTTGATCCTGATGTAACCCCAAATCACTGACTAAACCCTTCAACCAAATTGCTTCCTTGGCTGCTTCAGTAAGAGCCATATACTCAGCCTCAGTAGTTGATAAAGCTAATGTTGCTTGCAAAGTTGCTTTCTAACTGACAACTGAATTCCCCAATGATAACCAGTCATTGATTTTCTACTGTCTACGTCACTGGATAATCAGCATCACACTACCCTGTGACCAAACTCTGAGTATCACCTTCATAAATGAGACCAACATCACTTGTACCCTTAAGGTACCTGAACATTCTTTTTCTGACTTTCGGTGTTCCTTTCGAGGTTGAGCCATGAACTCTGCGACAACACCGATTGCTCGAGCCAAATCAGGCCTAGTGCATACCATGGCATACATCGATCGCTAAGCTGCACTAGCATAGGAACTTTTGACATATATTCCTCCTCCTCAGCTGACTGTGAAGCATAAACTGACAAATGAATATTTGATGCTAAATGAGTATCTATTGGCTTTGCAGCAGACATACCATACTTGGACAAAATCTTCTGTATATAGCCCTGCTGAGATAAAAACAGTTTCTTCTGACTTCTATCTCTCTAGATCTCCATCCCTAAGATTTTCTTGGCTGCACCCAAAATTTCAAATTCAGCACTAAGAAGGTCTTTCAGATTCTGAATATCAGACTTCTTTCTTGCAGCTATCAGCATATCATCCACATACAAAACAAGATAGATGTATGATCCATCTTTCATTGATCATTGTAAACACAAACAATCATAAGGACTTACGCTATAACGCATGGCTGGATCATGTAACTGTCAAACTTTTTATACCACTGTCTAGGAGCCTGCTTCATTCCATACAACGACTTCTTCAACTTACAAACAAATGCTTCTTTACCAAGAACTTGAAATCCCTCTGGCTGAGTCATGTATATATCTTTTTTTTGCCTCACCATGTGGAAAAGCTGTCTTCACATCTAACTGCTCAAGTTCAAGGTCTTGATGTGCCACCATTGCTAGTAACACTTTGATTGAAGTATGTCCGAGCAGTCTTGGTGAGAATATCTTATCAAAGTCCACCCATTCTTTTCCATTTGAACCCTCTTGCAACCAAACGTGCCTTATACTTGACTCATACGCCTCAGTCATTCTTTCCTTTTCTTGAAGATCCATTTGCATGTAACTACTCTCATATCAATTTGGATGTTTAACAAGATCCCAAGTATGATTCTTGATAATGACTCCATCTCATCTCACATGGCAGCAAGCCATTGGGATGACTCAGAACATTTCACTGTTTCCCTATAAGTAGAAGGTTCAAAACCACCACTTCTTCTACAACTTGAAGTGAATATCCAGCCAAATCATCAAACCCATACCTTCTGGGCGGTATCCCAACATTAGATCTTCTAGCTCTGCTGACAGCTATACTTTGCTGACCAATATCAGTTTGATGCTCAACTGACCCCTGTTCAGCTGACTGGCTTGGATTCAGTTTTGGTTCAGTAACCATATCATATGAAAAGTAACTTTGATCAGTTGATTGTTGCATTTAAATCGACTCCACCTGAAGCTCCACCTTACTGTCAGTTTTCTCAGTTTCAGCACTGGTTCCAGTTTCAACAATCCTCTCCACTGATGAGCTATTCATAGAATTCTCATCGAAAACAACATCTCTGTTAAGAATAACTTTGTTCTCTGCTGATGACCAGATTCTATAACTTATCACTCCATCACCATACCTCACAAACACTCCTTTCTTGGCTTTTGGTTCCAGTTTCCCTTCACTGACATGATAGTAAACTATGCTTCCAAATACCCTTAGAACTGAGTAATCAGCAGGCTTTCCTGGCCACATTTCAACTGGTGTCTTGAAACTGATCCCTGTGTGAGGACTCCTGTTGATTAAGTAGCAAGTTGTGCTTACAGCTTCACTACAAAAAAACACTATATCGCTACACTAGCTTTTGCCACACTCACAAAAAAAGTGTGGCTAATAGTACTTGGTTAGACTCTTTTTCCACGCTCATGTGGCTAAAAATAAGTATATACCAACACTTTTTTTGTTGTGTGGCAAACAATAGTGTAGCAAAAAACTGTTTTCTTGTAGTGCTTCTGCCCAAAATCTTCTTGACAAACCAGCATTAGAGAGCATACATCTTTCCCTCTCCAGAAGAGTTTGTTTCATTCTCTCAGCTACACCATTCTGCTGAGGGGTATTCCATACAGTGTGATGTCTGACAATACCCTCAGTTTTGCAAAATGTATCAAACTCAGTCCAGCAGAATTCTAGACTATTATCTGTACGAAGCCACTTGATCTTCTTTCCCAACTGATTTTCAACTAGATCTTTCCACTGCCTGAAGTTATTAAATGCTTCACTTTTGCATTTCTTTAGCACCACCCAAGTCATCCTTGAATAGTCATCAATGAAGGACACAAAATATCTATGACCACCCAATGAATCCACCTTTGATGCCCCCCAACAATCAGAATGAATGTAATCAAGTGATGACTTTGTGTTGTGTATCCCTTTTGAGAACTTGCCCCTATGAAGCTTCCCAAACACACAATGCTCACAAAATTCCAGATTCTTGACCTTACATCCCCCAATTCTAAGAAAGAATCTGCATCCTCTTTTCACCCATGTGACCCGGTCTCATGTGCCACAGTTTTGTCAGTTGTGACTGATGAACTTCAGTAGATGCTACAACAATGAGACCAGCACACGGTGATCCTTGCAAAATATACAAGGTTCCCTTTGACTCCTTTGAGAACTAAAAGCGAGTTTTGTTGACACTCGATTTTCCACCTTCACCTCGAAATCAATCCTTAATGTCTAAAAGACTGAGAGATACTAAGTTTTTGGTCATCTGTGGAACATGTCTAACTTCGCTCAACGTACAGAATTTACCATCATATGTCCTCAACTGAACTGAGGCAATACCAACTATCTTGCAGACCTTGCTGTTTGGCATAGCTATATGACCGCCATCTATCTATTGATAACTTGAGAACCACACTCTGTGTGGAAAAATATGATACGATGCTCCAGAGTCCAGAATCCACACATCAGCATGATGTGCTGACTCTCCTGCTACTAGAACCATGTCCTCCTCTGAATCAAACTCAGCTGCTACCGCAGCTGTACCTGAACTGTTCTCATGCTGTTTCTTTTTCTTTGGACAATTGGACTTCCAATGTCCCTGCTCCTTATAGTAATTGCAAACATCTGTGGATTTAGGACCTTTGAACCAAGTCTTCTTGGATTTCTTCTTCTTCCCAGACTGCTGCCCATGCCCTTTTCCACCACTGCTGCGGACTACCAGTCCAACAGCCTGATTGTCTGCCCTAGCTGCCTTATGTCTCAGCTCCCTGCCATGTAAAGCTGACCTGAAGTCCTCTAATGCCACTGTATCCTTCCCAACTATGAAGGACTGCACAAAGTTCTCATAAGAAGCTGGTAGTGATACCAACAAAATCAGAGCTGCATCTTCATCCTCAATTTTCACATCAATATTCCTGAGATCAAGTAATATTGTGTTCAACTGATCAAGATGATCTGTCAGCTGAGTCCCCTCATGCATCCTTAGAATAAATAGCCTCTGCTTTAGCAGCAACTTGTTGGTCAATGACTTAGACATATACAGTGTTTCCAGCTTTGACCATAACATAGCAGCGGTGTCTTCCTCAGCAACTCTGTGATAACATCATGTGACAAGTACAACATGATGGTAGAATGTGCTTCTCCTCTAGACTGGCATAATCTGTTGCACTGGCATCCCCTTTACCGGATAAAGGAGTCCACAATCCTTGTTGTTTTCACAAGGCCCGCATCTTGATTTGCCACAGACTGAAACTGTTTTTCCCTGTAAATTTATCAATCTTTACGTTAACTGCTGACATCATTCTTTTTAAAGAACAGACCTTTGATCACAAATCCTAGCACCGGTCTTGCTGAAGATCAACTCTGTTCAACCTACAAATCTCTCTGAATCTTGAACCCTTCGCTCTGATACCAGTTTGTTATAAACACAGACGAGAAACTTGCACTTGAAGAAAGATAAAATAGATGCAATCTAACAATAAGTAAAGGTGGAAATTGATTAAGCACAGGAACAAAGAGAACACAGTGATTTAACGTGGTATCCAGCGTTTTGCCGACTAATCCACAGGCAGAAAATGAGATATTTTATTATGCACAGAAGTTACAGACGTTTTTTCTCGCTCTTGAAAAACACACACAACATTGATTACAACGGATGGTATTTATAGTCACAAATCCCTACACCCTAGCCTTCATAGGATCTCTGTTTGATTGCCATAAATGCCCAGATATGGATCACAGCTCAAACTGACTCCACCAGATGAAAACTCACTTTTCACTTGTAATCAACCAATTCAGATGTAGAACTCACTTGTATTCAGCAAACTCAGTTTTCTCAGTTTCCACCAAAACTCAGTTTCTACCAATACTCTGTTTCCACCAAAACTCAATTTTCTCACCTTTTCTCCAAAACTCAGTTTCACTTCACAAAACTGACTTTCAGATTAGCTTCATGATGGCCAAATTATAGTCAACCAACTTTAACCGGCAGAGTACCGGGTCGGTTGTACTACAACGGCGAGCAATGTCGTATCCCACGAGGAATTGGTCAAGTACCACAATCACTTTTGTATCTAGTTCAGGCTCACAAATATTGGTGGAAGTAATTAACTATAGCTAAGAAAATAAAAATGATGACTTTAAAATATATGAATAAAGGAATAGCTAAATTATGGTCAAGAACACTACTCTTAACACCTTTTACCGAATCACTAGGGACGAGACTTAACCTACCAAACCAACCAATAGTTTTAATGAATGTGTTGTGGGTGCAATCTCTAAAGCGGTCCTGGCGCTAATACACACCTAGTTACCATACATTCGGTTCAACGATCCCATGAGATTTAATTGACCTAATATGATTAAAACAATGAGAGACGCTCCGCATCCACGAGAGTTCACGGCTTAGCTAGAAAAACCTTACCAAGAAGCGCAGTGCGAAAAACTCGACTAGTTCGTGCATGGCAATCCTAAAATTCTAGTTCGCATATTCCCTCGCAAAATACATTTATAAAGTTTGTGCGTATGATCAATTAATGGTTCACGACTCCACTAAAGGCATTAAGATCAAATTTTAGAACACAAACATTCAAAAGATTTAACTTTTAAGACCTACTCATCTCTAGATCATCGTTTAGGCATCTTTCGTAGATCCATCACATAATTTAGCTATAAAAAATTTAGCTACTCATACTAATAATAAAATCACCGAAATAAGTCAAGAAATACATAACATGCATCAGAAAAAGATAAAGAAAATTACCAATAAAAAACTAGAAGCAATTCACCAATCGAATCGTTACTCGTTGTGCACCAATCGTAAAATAACGGAAGAAAAGTTGCTATTGTTCTAAGGGGATTTGCAGAAAAATAAAATAGATCTATTCTAATGGAAGAGAAAAAACTATTGCAGAGAAAAATAAAATTGTGCTATGAAAACTGTGTTGAAAATTGACCTAGGTGGCATTTATATATAAAAAATTCGCCGACGCTCCCTTATGCTTTGGAAATTTTCCTCAAAATAAAAATAAGAAGCGTCCTCCCTTATTCTTTACTTTTTTTTTGAGGGGCCCTTATTCTTTACTTTGATCTCATTAAAATGCACATTGGCCGTGGGCCCCTTTTTACCCATAAAATCAGCAGCTTTTACTTTTTCCTTCTTTTTCCTTTTTTTTTTTTTCTTTTGATTCTGATGATAATAAAAAAGTAACTTCCAACGAAAATTGGTACTGCGACCTCTTATCCCATTCTTATCCCATTCAACATTAAAGTTGGGATCCCGATAATGTTGGATGATAATCTTTTTTCCGAACGTTTAAATTTGCGTCCCGCATCATTTTCTTATACAAACTCCGTTTTGGACAATTTTCATACCGTTATGCTCCTCGTCACGTCTTCTATCACGCTGCACCTATAACAAATAAAAACAAGAAAATCCAAGCGTGACAAATGCCAATGAAACGCACACAATTCATCCAAAAATATGGAGATTTCAGACGTAAACGTCATATCGTCTCGTGATTCAACTAGTGGTAAAATGTGCCTATAATAACCACTCAACTACCCCAAAAGTACATCGTCGAAAAATTACTGAAATAGAGGGTAAAATGCACACAAAATTATAGCAAAGTTGACTCTCATCACTTCACCAGTTTTAGAGATCAAGTCACAAAACTGACAGTAATGATAGAAATCGATGAGTTGAGTTTGTGGATATCAAGATGTAATGGGTTAATTGTATTTGACAGTTATAGTAAAGTCTTTTTATGATGTATTAGATGCAGCCTATGTTGTTTCTGATCGTTTGTTAGTCGTTTTAGTTTCCGTGTCTATCGTTTTTCTTTCCACCTTGTTTCTACGATGTTGTTTATGTAAGACTTTACAGCGTATAATTAGATTAAATTTTATAATATGTGTGGCGGACGTATTTTTAGGGATAGCGACTGATATCCTGAGGACGTAGGCGTTATTACCTATTTTCCAAAATAGGTGGTTGGGGCCTTTGATAAGTTTCCTCAGTTGGTTCCCTTTGCTGGGCCTTCGATAAGTTTCCCGACTTGGTTCCAGATGTCTTCCACTTGCTCAAAACTGGGGATGCTTAGCTGGCTATGATATTTTCACAATTTGTCATGTTGGGGTTAAAACTACTGAAAATTTGATCATACTTATGAAAAAGATAAACTAATGATTTAACAAATTGACGTGAAAATCACCATACAATTTGTTATAGTTAATAACCCAGATAAGATAAGAGCACTTGCATCAGATACTCTTAATAAATTTTGTAACAGTTTTAAAAACATAATTTTCTAGCTTACAGTACTCAAGATAAAATGTATCAGATTCTCTATTTTACATAATACGGTAGATATAAAAGAAAATTTAAAAAATATGGATGAATGCGCTCAAGCCCGTCTCTGGGCAAGGGCAAGTCGGGCGACAACCAAGGACGGAGGCATGTGTGATTTGAGGGGGGCTAAGTCCACCCGGACAAAAGATATTACACTAAAATGTCTATGTAGCTCAGTTTGATCCATAAAATATATTCTTAATCCAGCCCACTCGAGGAACTCGATATAGTCCATTAACCCACCCCAAATTGAAATCCTGGCTCCGTCCTTGACGACAACCCAAGGCCTATGTTATATGCCCCCCTAAATTTCTTGTCATTAACTTAAAGGTTTATTTCAATTGTTTATCAAATCTTATTGACTATGCCTATGACTATATCAGTAACTAAGAGAAGTTTCACAAACTTAATTTTATTGAAAACCTATTTGAAGTCGTCAATGTAACAAAAAAGATTCAATGTTTTGGCTCTTTTTTATGTTGAAAGGAATATGTTCGACAATATTGATTTTGAAACTATTATTGATGGTTTTAATCTACAAATGCGCCAATTTTTTATTTTAAAGATCATTTTGTTTTCTTGTTAGTATAATTATGTTGTCCATTGATGTTTTGCAACCCTGTTGATGTTGCTAATGTTGCCAAAATTAACACTCAGAATAATGAACAAACATAAATGAAATCCAAGGCACGCAATATGCATTATCTTGAAAGAGATGTTTCGTCTCTTAAAATAGTCACTCAAGTTAAGCGAGGGTGATGGCTTGTTCCATCGTCCCAAATCCGAATAGTGAAATTTCTAAAATACAGTGTATAGTGGTTTTATGGTATCTACCACCGCAAGTGCTTTAATAGCCCGAAATAAAGTATAAGGAGAGAGTTTATATATACCACGCATATCACATAAACTTTCAACGCATCAATCACAAGCACCCCCACACCCACACAACCGCCGCCGCCGCAGCCACTACCACAACCACTGCCACCACTTTTATCGTGGTCAGTTTTACTGACCACGGTTGTTGTTGTTAGTGTTACTGCACTGGCAACACCAGCTGCAGCAGCTGTTCCAAGAATTATCATGCCTCCGTCTTTCACGACACCCGGTAATTTGGACTTTCCAGCAACTACATTGTCTCCATAAGACGTGTTCGTCCGTTTCTTGTTTGAGGTTTTTGCCGCTGGCTTTGGTGAATTAAAACCTTTTTTTGTGCTCTTTTTTCCACAAAAACAGCACAGCATATTATTTTTAATTTTTGAAGGAGAAGACCACATGAGAACGAACTCTATTTTTGGAGGATCAGTGTTTGAGGAAAGATTTTTTGAACATCACTTTTATAGTTGTCTAAGTTCTGTTGAAAGTTGAAACATCACAAATTCACAATGATATATTTTAGTACAACTTGTTATCGTGTAATGACTCAGAAACTTGCTGGCATTTCCATATAACGTGGACTTTGAGTACAAAAACTTCTTCAGATAAGAAAAAAAAACAAAGCAAAGTCAACTGTGTGAAAAACTGCTGGTTACGCAACTTGCATGTTAAGACTTCTAATCCATGGATAACTGAAAATGGTTTTTTTTTTTTTTTTTTTTTTAAAGTCATGAGACCAAAATTGCCTAATAAGAATCGTAGAAACAAAAGTTGTTATGATTCGAAAGTAATAAGATCAATTTTACTAAATTAGAATCGTATAAGACGAAAATTGATATCACCCTAAGTAATGGGACCAAGTTTGCAATTTTCAAACAAAGATCACCTTGAAAAGCCTAAAATAAGTAAAACTTTAATTCAAGTATAAATTAATGGAGGAGCTATGTTAGGATCAAGCGCTTACCGTTATACTAAAATCAATTGGTGTTAGTAAATGCGCTACTTTATTTCTTATCATTTAAGAGTGTGGGCAATTTGTCCCAACAAGCTAAGATCCTCAAGAGGATCAGAGCACACCCCCACTGTAATAATTAAGAGACTGGGAATAAAACGACACTGTTTTGGATCAAAGTGTAAAAAAAATAAAATTGATGTTTTGAATGTTTGACGCTTGCATAGCAGAGGGTGTAATATGGGATGTACACAGCAGGGGATCTTAATGCTAAATCGAGTACTAAAACATAGATATCCAAAAAAGCTAATCTCATAAACCATGCGCAAGCAGCAAGCTCATGCTCATATGTAATACCCCAAGAAATTAAGAAATGGTGAAAGGGTAAAATAGAAGTTATTTATTAAATATATAAATATAGGCTTTTATTTATGTATCTAATTATTAAATTAATGGAATTTAATTTTCTTAAAAGTTAACCAACCACCCCTTAATTCCCCATTAGTGCGCTTCAGCTAAAAAAAAAAAACATGACACATAATTTGGAATATTGTAATTTGATTGATTCAACGTGAATAAGAGAGTACAAATATATATGCTTGACTATATAAAAAAAATACTAAATATTTAAAATACAATAATATAATTATTTGAACTATTCCAATATATCCTCGACACGTCCTCGTAATCCCGTGGGAGGAGAGTAGACACGGAGATTGACCTTGAGGGAAGAAAACCGCGGCTGCCCCAGAGGTTTGGTGAGAAGATCCGCAAGTTGGTCTTGAGAAGTAATGAAAGAAATTTCGAGCTTTCGAGCTGCAACAAGTTCCCGAACATGATGGAAGTCGATCTCAATGTGCTTTGTGTGAGCGTGGAAGACCGGATTGTGAGAAAAATAGATAGCACCGATATTATCACACAAGAGCGTCGGCAGGACCGGAAGAGAGATCGGCCTTTCACGCAAGAGGTTGCAGAGCCACTGAACTTCCGCAACAGTATTGGAAAGGGTCTTTTATTCGGCCTCGGTGCTGCTTTTGAAGAACGTGAAGTGTTGCTTGGAACGACAGCTAATAAGGTTATCTCCAAGGAAAATGCAATAGGCCCTAATAGAGCGGCGGTTATCGGAGTCGGCCGTCCGGTCAGAATCAAAATAAGCTCGCAATAAGAGTAGAACGTCAAGAAAGAAGTAACCCATCCGAAATATTATGCTTGAGATACCAAAGAATACGCATAACAACCATCCTATGAGCCTCTGCAGGAGAATGCATGTACTTACTGACCTTATGAACCGCAAACGTAATGTCAATATGCGTGAAGCTGAGATACTGTAAACCACCAAAATTAGTACGATAGAGAGACGGGTCAGAGCAAGGAGGTCCTGAATCCATGGTAAGCTGAGCAGAAGCAGACATAGGAGTACGACAAGGCGTAGCCTTGTCCATGCATGCACGCTGTAAAAGCTGGAAGATATACTTCCACTGAGTAAGAAATAAGCCATCAGAGTGAGGAAGAACCTCTATACCAAGAAAATAAGAGAGAGATCCGATATCCTTAACCGGGAAGTGGCTGGAAAAAAAAGAGACAACCTGCTCAACAAGTGAACAAGAGGAGCCAATAATGATAATGTCATCAACATATATAAGGATATAGACACGAGCACCTGCATGAGAATAAATATAAAGACTACGGTGCAAACGACAAACATAATCTAGATAATCAGGGTGCACAAAACCCTGAGGCTGCTGCATATAGACTGGCTCAGACAAATGCCCATGGAGAAAGGCATTTTGAATATCAACCTATCACAAAGTCCAACCCTGTGAAATAGCAAGAGACAAAAGTAATCAAATAGTATCCGGTTTGACAACCGGACTAAAAGTCTCATGAAAGGCGACATCCTCTGCCTGATGAAAACCTTTGGCAACTAAACGTTCCTTGAAGCATTCCAAGCGGCCATCCGCATGGTGTTTGGTCCGGTATGTTAGGAAATCAACTAATCTACGCAGCGGAATTTAAAAAAAAATGATTTCCGATCCTAAGATCGACTTCGTTTAATACAATAAACACATTAAGTAGTTGACGGTGATTACCTTGGTTGATCTAATAGATCGACGCTTTGACCGCCAACAGAGAGTAGTAATGTGCACGGCACATGTCCGGGCTCTATTGATATCCACACGAACTCCTTGCCAGAATTCTCCTTGGATTGCTACTAGAAAAATCCGGTTGCTAGACCGGCCTTTTTCTCTCTTTAATCTCTATAGACGAAGCTCTCTACTTCTCTCAAGAACTATTAACTTTTGGAATTGTGATGTACAAAAGAGCTAGCCAACCCTCTCTTATATAGGAGAGTGGTGCATCCCTATTGACTCCTAAACTCATTAGGAGAAGCTTCTAGTAGATTGATGAGAAAGAAAAATATTTTCCTAATAAAATAAGGAAAATCACTATGATTGATTTATCTCTTTTATTTTAATATCTTATATTAAATAAATCTAAGATATTGCCAATATCTTATATTGAATATCTTTATCTTATTACCATAATTTTATTTTTCCAAAATCAAATAATATCCAATATTAATTTATGGTAATATTATTAATTAAATTGTACAATCCAAGTGTATCTTATACACTCAAAAGTGGCGCCCCAAATACCATCAATTTGGCATCTGGAGTATTCTTTAATTAATCAATATAATTAATATCTTGTATTTAATTTATTCATAATAAATACCATCATATTAATTTATTCACTATAACACTTTATAGTCGAGATAAACTTTTCTTATTTGGTTATCACTGTAACCGCATTTTAATCCGGCTAGATGTTCTTATGTGTATGACCCAATAGGCTTCCGAATATGTTGGTTGTAGACATAAAGTGCAAATTACGAAAATGCCCTTCATGCCTAACGATCACGGGATAGCGTCTAGCAACACACCGTGACCCCCAATCACCGGAAGAGTCAAAAGCAATGACTACTACATTTCATGTGAAACAGTTACCGTGTAAATAGAATCTTATCGCTGTAATAATATCAATACGATCGTATCTCGAGTGTCAGTACATCTACAATCGTATCTTATAATCTGGATATCATGCTCTCTCGGAATAACTCATTTACTCCCACTTTGCAAAGATTCACGAGAGCTAGACATTCCTTATAAGAAGGCCATTTCGGATATTCACTCCTAAACATAGGATACGCGATTTCCGGACGAGCAACATGAATCCTATGCATGCTTCAGTATCACACCAATCACAACCGCATGATCGCCCCATGGCTAGGGGAAACCTTAATAGTGTCAAAGCATGACAATCCACACTGTGACGCCATGAAGACTCCGGTCTTAGGATAATTACACAACTGCCACATACTGCGACACTTAATGTAAGTGGGTCAGTCTAACATACGCATTCTCTAATACACGTCCACGTACAGTCCAATCGTCTCTACACTTAGATAGACAAGATCTATCCATATCTTCAATAAGATAGAAGACATTCAATACGTGATTGTCTAATCGTACCATCAATGTCCTGTTTGATAGTACATACGACTAGAGATATTTAAGTATCAAACTTATTATAGTGAATAAATATCTCATCAACCATAATCACTATCATGGTTTCTCTATCACAGTTGATACTAAGGACGTTACTATCCTCTCGTATAACATTACGCAAATGGGGGTTTTTGGAGGCTTCAGTGTAAGAGGTAAGATCGGTATTGGTATCCGTGGTGACAAGAGCTTTCTGAAGCGGATAGTGGATGAAATCAGGCATGGATACCGGTTTGAGAGTGTTGGTTTTGGTGCGACTAACCATAGGATGGGGCGGAAGAGGGGGGCTCGGAGTGGGAGAGGGAGAGGAAGCCGAGTCAGTGACTGGTGATGAAGGCATATCAGTAGGAGTCTCGATTTGTGGAGGAGAGGGGATTAGTGAAGAAGAAGAAGGGATGGCATGAAGAGTAACAAGGAGGGGACCATTTGAGAATCCGAGACTTGGAGGGGGGAAGAAGTCGGAGTATATAGGAAAACTGTTTCATCGAAGACCACATGGCGAGCAACGTAGACACGGCCACTAACAAGGTCAAAACACCCGTAAACATGGTAGGAGAGGCTATAACCAAGGAAGATACATGTGACGGAGCAGAAGTCGGTTTTATGGTCATTGTAGGGTGGAAGATAGGGACAGCAGACACACCCAAAGACACAGAGAAATGAGTAGTCAGGGTGCCGATGATAGACTATTTTGAAGGGAGTTTTGTTATTAAGAGCTGTAGAAGAAAGGCGATTAATAAAGGTAGGTGGCGGTGTTGAAGGCATCCTCCCAATAAGGTAATGAGAGATTGGATTGGGCAAGTATGAAGAGACAGACTTTGTCTATTTGGCGGTGACGCCGTTCAATGGCGCCGACTTGCTCATGGGTGTCAGGACAAGAAAGGCGATGTTGGATGCAAATGGAGGTGAGGAGGGTTGAGATGCAATGATATTCACCACACCAATCAATTTGCACTGATTTTAATTTAGTGTTAAACAAGCCTTTTATCATAGCTAGAAACGAAGGGAAAACGGTTTCAACATCCGATTTATTTTTCAAAGGGTATAACCACAAATTTTTATAATCGTCAAGAAAGCGAACATAATATCGAGAGCCATAAATAGAAGGTTCAGCACACAGACCCCAAATATCTGAATAAATCAAATGCAAAGGTGCAGTAGAAGTAAAATCAGACAAATATAACGGTTGTCTATGGATCTTAGCTAATTGACAAGGGGCACACAAAACATGTGGTGCTTTATTAGGAATAGAAATATAAAAACGACTCAAAACTTGACGGAGCACGGAGTGGGAGCAGTGACCGAGACGTTGATGCCTTGTGGTTGAGGGAATGACGGAGAAGTTAAGAGCTTGAGCTGAAGGACGGTTGAACGTGGTGGAGAAGTGGTAGAGGCCATCTTTCACATAACCTTTAAGATGGACGTGACCCGGTAATCCTTCACAAGAAAATACATGTCATGGAATTCAAAATATATAGAGTTAACGGAAGCAAATTGATGTACCAACAAAATATTACGTGTAATAGATGAAGTAACAAGAATATTAGACAGATAAAAAGTTTGGGAAATGGGAATATACAGAAGAAGAGCCGTAATGGGAGATAGATAAACATGTACCTTCGCCGACGTGAACCTTGATGGGAGTCAACTTTACGTGATTCCGGTGCATTTTCTACCCCCGTTTATCCCACTTTTAGCATGTTTCTTGGTGATTTAGACCGTTTTCGGGGTAATATCGTGAGTTATTAGCACGGAGGGTAAATTCGTCACTTTGATGGTTTATCACTCCTTTTTGATGATATTGACCCATTCCCGAGCACTTTTACCCTTTGGAATGTTTTGGTTGTTTTTGGTTATTGTGATGATGTAGGGTATTGGTGTCTCGATGACCCGAAAGGCAATGGTTTACAATGAAAAAGCATGACCGAGGCAAGACGAGGGCCTAAAAAGGGAAAAAGTGAAGATTTGGGGAAACAGGGGTTCAAACGCGACGCTTGAATCCCCAAACGCGTTCCATGCCTTTAAGCGGCGTTTGAACCCCTAAACAGCGTTCCAGGAGTTCAAACCGATTCGAGTTGAAGCCCTCTAAACGCACGTTTGGGAACCAGAAACGCGGCGTTCCAAGATCTCAAACGCGCGTTTGAACCCCTCCTAAACGCCGCGTTCTAGATGAAGAACAATCGAGTCCCCGCCTGAATTCATGTGTAACGACGTTCCAAGCTTAAACGACGTTTGAAGATCCCAAAGCGCGTTCCAAAGACTTTAAACGCCGCGTTTGGACCTTTTTTGCAGCAGATTTTCCTTCACCTATAAATACCCCCTTAGACATTTTCTTGGATATCAAGCTTTCCTTAGCATAACCCTACCCTTTTTGCTCGATTTTTGTAAATAGTTTAGAATAGAGTAATTTTATGTAGATCAAACACCTCTTTCCTTACTCTCTTCATTTCTTAGATTAGATTTTCATTACAAACAACAAGTCTCCATCTTTTCTTTGATTCTCTCTTTTGTACTTTCTTACTCCAACTCCGAATTTCTGCAATTTATGGTATTGTTCTTCTCTCTTATGCTTGTTATGCTTCTCCTTTACTATTTCCTTTATGTTTTAATTAGTATAATGAGTAGTTAATTCCTCCCCATAGTCGAATCATGTGAAATGTTGTGAAAACACCCTTTGGGTGATGAAATTAGGAGTGGGTAGTGTGTTTTATTGTTGTTTCTTGCATGTTTCACGTCTTAGAACTTGTTATAACGGATTTGAGCTAGATTAGCTACCTAGGTCAAATATCACACACATCACTCTTGAGAGTTGTTCAGAGAGAGGGGTGTGGGAAAAGGGTTCTAGGATCGTGGTGTAGTCTCGGTTTAGTTGTTAAGCCGAGCTCATCGTGAGGTTACTCATTTATATGTTTAAGCGGCTCGAGTGCAAAACATGACTTGTTAGGAGAGAGTTGTTCAGACCTTAACATGGCATAAGGTGTTAGAAGAGAGTTGTTCAGACGCTAGCACCGGGTTTAGGAGTTCGCTCCCGTGAGATTGAAGGTAAGAGCACGTTTAGCTCACTACACATTTTTGGTTTTGTCTACCTTAGGGTTGAGATTAGTCACATTGATCATGGTTCGGCTATGTCCCTTTCTCCCTCGTTGAATCTAGTAGTTTAATCTTCTCTCTCTCTTTTATGTTTTAGCATAGTGTGATAACAACCAACCAACCGCTTGTTTGCCTAGACTAAGTTAGAAGTTCACTTTGGTACTCACAAACACACCTTTCTCTGTGGGATCGACCTCGGACTCCTGTAGCTATACTAGCAATCGACCCGGTCCACTGCCGGTTAGAGAGCTTGTTTAGTCACCGTTGTCTTGAGTATTTTATAAATTTGTTTGGTGAAAAAAAAAGCTCATCAAAATGGCGCCGTTGCCGGGGATAAGTGTGCTATTTGTGATATCTTGCAAGTGAACCGAAGGCTTGGGCCTAGGTTTTGTTTTATTGTTTTCTTTTTATTTGACGGATTTTCGTTGAGAAGTCACACCATCAATTGCGGTGGTGGTGGTGGCTTGATACCTTGATTGTGTTCTTGTTGTTTTCTGAGTCTTGCAGCTTGAGCCTTAATGGAAGGATTTTTCAATCCATACTATTCGTCGAACAACAATACTTCTACCCACCTCGGCACACACGAACCATGTTATCAACAACACATTCGTGTCTCGACCTCGAGATCAACAAGAGAATAGCCACGGTTCATGGGCTTATCGATTGCCTAATACATCTCGTAATCGAATTTTGGTTATTCGAGCCACGAGCCATGGTATTATGAGGGTTGTCCAAATCCTAATGATTTTCAAGATTATGGTGCTCGTACTCAGCAGGTTGATAGTTTCACACAGAGTCAGTCACCCGATCCGAATTCGGCATGGCAAGAGCCCTACCATCCACTTCATCATGATCAGTTTGCACCTCATCCACACGAGGAGTGCATGGAGCATATAGAATATATCTATACTTATGATGAAGCAAGCGGGGAAATGGACAGAGTGGATGAGCTTTATGAGAAAGTTGCTATAGCCAAAGCCGAGAAAATTTCGAAAATCGATTGATTTGGGAGATGCGAATGGATGATCCAAGCAGAGCTCATGGAATCTACGATTCGGGTTAATGGAATCCGAGAACAGAGTAAGAAAGATGAGAATGAGACTCCCATGGGTGAAGAAAGTTGGGTAAGTGTGCACAAGCTTCTACGGACGTTGTGTGATAATCTCGATCGATTCGTGAAAAACGAAGAGTGGAGCATGAAGAAGATGCATTTGCAATAGAGGCGGCTAGGGTTGATGAGGACTTTCTTGTTGAAGTTCAAGTCGAGAGTGAGGTTGATGATTGGATTCTCCATGAAGAGATTTTGAGCCGGAGAATGAGTTGGGATTGCTCATAGTTCCACCTCCGATTGCGATGTTTGATTATGGCCGATTTCAAGTTCTACCTACTACACCCTCACCCTTGAGATAAAACTTGCTGAAGCCTTGGTGGAGCGTGTGGTGGAGCCGCCCATTGTTATGGTGAGCAAGAATTCTTTGGCAAACTAAACGCTTTGGGATGAAGAAGAAGAGCAAGATTTGAAGACGGTAGAGGTGCACCTTTTATCTATTACACCACCGTCGAAGAAATTCAAAATGATGATCTCGAAGGGTGTATGATAGATTTGAGCACAATGTTTGATGAGACACAATCGAGTTGGAGGAGCATATGGGATCGCCTATTTCTTTATCACTCCCGAATGGAGACTTCCATAAGCGAGTGTATGAAGAAACCTTATGAGATCAAGAGCCTTCTACATGGTAGAGTGCGGGAGTAGAGATTATTAGCATGCCGGTCCCGGATTATTATACTCTTCCACCTTGTGTCGATGAGTATTACGAGATCGATTTTGTGCACTCACCGGTAGATGGAGTTCGAAAAAATTTAAAAAGGAAACCTACCATGGAGTGGAAATTTCAAGAAGAAGATGATGACCAATTGTGATGAAAGAGAATTCCCGAGTTGGGAAGAAGTGACATCAAGGACAATGAGAGGTAAGTTTCTAATGACTTCGGCTTCCTTGATGCTTGCCCTTTTCATTCTTCTTCAGTTGTTGATCTTTTTGAGTTCGGATTTTGGTTGATGATTTTGGTGATACTTATTTGGAATAAAATTTTTGAATTGTTGTTTTGAGTCTTTTGAGGTATGAGTCCGTTTAGTGCCACTGCGTCGATGCTAACGACGTTAAACAAAGCACTTCTACCTTTTCTCGCCTGTGCCAGTAGTATAACTTTGAAAAAAAATTGGCACCGTATAAGTCATTTTGTCGAGCCAAAGACATAAAACAAAGGCGCTTTGTGGGAGGCAACCCACCTTTTTGGTAATAATTTTGTTTTTGAAGTGGTTTTTGGGTGCAAGAGGAGAGTTTTGCTTAAAAGAGAGGTTGGGGTGAGAATTTCCTTTTGGTTCCGGCTTTTGTACATAGACGGGATGTTTTTATGTGAGCCTCTGTGGCCTTATTTTATGCATGGATGCTCTGTGTTTCTTTTGATTATCTTTACATCCAAAGGCGATTCCGTCTAGTATGCTTGATATGCTTCAAGTCGTTATTTGTGGCATGGCTTCTTTTTTTTTTTTTTTACATATCTCGTGATCTATCACCATCTTTTGGCACGTGGACTTTTCCGTGCATGTGTTTGCCTTGGTTTTTGTTTCTATGGTTTTAGATACTCGAGATGGAGCTTACTAGAAGATGTCACGTGGGCTACTAGTGCGCTTTTTTCATTGGGTTTTGGTCAAGCAACTAAGTCTTTTACTCTTTTTATCTCTCACACACCCGAGGACAAGTGTTTCGTTTAAGTGTGGGGTGGGAGACTTAATTTGTTTTCTTGTTTTCGTTGTTAAATGTGCTATAAATGTGGTATGCTTAGCCTATGATTGGGCTCGAGTCGATTTTTGGGTAATTTTTAAAAAAATTTCAAGGGTCTTAACACTGTGTTGTATGTGTTATTTTCACATTTGAGTGGTGGCCATCTTAGTAGGGCCCCGAACGTGTGCACTTCGGTTTGATCTTATCTTGAGAATAGAGCCTATTAATTTCACGTGAAGCTACACTTTGTGCACAATTTGATTACCACCGCCTCTCATGTCACTGATCTCGAGACGAAATAAAAAGGTTTATTTAAGCAGGACACGGGATGACGGTCATGGCGTCTCTTTGACCCTACCAAAGCCAAATAAGCCTTATCTCGAACATTAGACCTTCGTAGCCTCTCTCGGCCTTGATAGAATGGTCGACCACCATTCGCTTTTAGCCATTTTGTTACTTAGTCGAAACCTACCCCCGAGCCTTAATTATGGTCACATTTCCTTCATTTATACCCTACGAGTGAACTTAATCTTTTGTTGGGCCACACTTGCTAAGGCAAGTGTGGGGTGGGGGAAATGATGTTTTGAAGGTTGGTATTTCCTTGTTTGGAGCTATAAGGAGAAGAGGAGCTCATTTGGGCTTAGTGTTTGGATTTGGCACAAAAGAAAAGAAAAATCATGAAATTCTTCATTCTTAAAAGAAAAAAAAAAGAAAAAAAAAGAGAGAACTCAAACAATCAAAGTTCAAAATAAATTAGAAAGTTCTCAATAAATAAGAGTTTGGTGTATAGAAATAAAGGGTTGGAATCAAAGTAATGAGCTCAAAAGTTGTACTTATGATGTTGGAGTTGGGATAGTGAGATAGGTGCTAATGTATTCGACCTCGCCTATTGAAACTTGAAACATAGTTGAATTAGGCAATGAGTTCGGGTATATTAGCATTCTATGGTTCTCAAAGTGTTAAACTAATCAAAAAGGAGTTTGGATGGTTTGTATGTTAGAGATAAGGTGGTACACTTGTTGATTAGGTTCACTCGTACTCCTTTTCTCCAGTTCCCAAATTATCCTTTTCGATTAACCGGAATTACCCTAGCCTAACGTTATAACCCTTCAAGTCCTACCCGATCGTGTCCAAACTTAATGACCTTGATTAGTGGAGAGGCTAGTTGGTATGAGACGGTTGGTAGGCTTTTGGTCGGGATTCAAGCCCGACAATCTTTTTGAACACGTTGATGTAGCTCTACACCACACACACTCTATTCTCTTGATAATGTTGTACCGGTGTGCGTATGTTCGTGTGTCTTACTTCATGATTACCTCGAGGATGTGGATATTAGCACCTTCATCATAAAGTTGAATCCCTTGGTTTGTTTTAAAACGCCTATTTTACTCGAGGACGAGCAAAGGCTAAGTGTGGGGTGGTGATGGGAGTCAACTTTACGTGATTCCGGTGCATTTTCTACCCCCGTTTATCCCACTTTTAGCATGTTTCTTGGTGATTTAGACCGTTTTCGGGGTAATATCGTGAGTTATTAGCACGGAGGGTAAATTCGTCACTTTGATGGTTTATCACTCCTTTTTGATGATATTGACCCATTCCCGAGCACTTTTACCCTTTGGAATGTTTTGGTTGTTTTTGGTTATTGTGATGATGTAGGGTATTGGTGTCTCGATGACCCGAAAGGCAATGGTTTACAATGAAAAAGCATGACCGAGGCAAGACGAGGGCCTAAAAAGGGAAAAAGTGAAGATTTGGGAAACAGGGGTTCAAACGCGACGTTTGAATCCCAAACGCGTTCCATGCCTTTAAACGCGCGTTTGAACCCCTAAACGCGCGTTCCAGGAGTTCAGACCAGATTCAGAGTTGAAGCCCTCTAAACGCACGTTTGGGAACCAGGCCAAACGTGCGTTCCAAGATCTCAAACGCGCGTTTGAACCCTCCTAAACGCGCGTTCTAGATGAAGAACAGTCGAGTCCCTGCCCAGAATTCATGTGTAACGCACGTTCCAGCCAAGCGAAACGCACGTTTGAAGATCCCAAACGCGCGTTCCAGCACTTTAAACGCGCGTTTGGACCCTTTTTGCAGCAGATTTTCCCTTCACCTATAAATACCCCCCTTAGACATTTTCTTGGATATCAAGCTTTCCTTAGCATAACCCTACCCTTTTTGCTCGATTTTTGTAAATAGTTTAGAATAGAGTAATTTTATGTAGATCAAACACCTCTTTCCTTACTCTCTTCATTTCTTAGATTAGATTTTCATTACAAACAACAAGTCTCCATCTTTTCTTTGATTCTCTCTTTTGTACTTTCTTACTCCAACTCCGAATTTCTGCAATTTATGGTATTGTTCTTCTCTCTTATGCTTGTTATGCTTCTCCTTTACTATTTCCTTTATGTTTTAATTAGTATAATGAGTAGTTAATTCCTCCCCATAGTCGAATCATGTGAAATGTGGTGAAAACACCCTTTGGGTGATGAAATTGGGAGTGGGTAGTGTGTTTTATTGTTGTTTCTTGCATGTTTCACGTCTTAGAACTTGTTATAACGGATTTGAGCTAGATTAGCTACCTAGGTCAAATATCACACACATCACTCTTGAGAGTTGTTCAGAGAGAGGGGTGTGGGAAAAGGGTTCTAGGATCGTGGTGTAGTCTCGGTTTAGTTGTTAAGCCGAGCTCATCGTGAGGTTACTCATTTATATGTTTAAGCCGCTCGAGTGCAAAACATGACTTGTTAGAGAGAGTTGTTCAGACCTTAACATGGCATAAGGTGTTAGAAGAGAGTTGTTGAGACGCTTAGCACCGGGTTTAGGAGTTCGCTCCCGTGAGATTGAATGTAAGAGCACGTTTAGCTCACTACACATTTTTGGCTTTGTCTACCTTAGGGTTGAGATTAGTCACATTGATCATGGTTCGGCTATGTCCCTTTCTCCCTCATTGAATCTAGTAGTTTAATCTTCTCTCTCTTTTATGTTTTAGCATAGTGTGATAACAACCAACCAACCGCTTGTTTGCCTAGACTAAGTTAGAAGTTCACTTTGGTACTACAAACACACCTTTCTACTGGGATCGACCTCGGACTCCTGTAGCTATACTAGCAATCGACCCGGTCCACTGCCGGTTAGAGAGCTTGTTTAGTCACCGTTGTCTTGAGTATTTTATAAATTTGTTTGGTGAAAAAAAAAGCTCATCAAACCTTATCAGGGCCTTCATAAGGTTCGGATGATAAATTCATATTACAAAAATCCGATGTAAGATTATGCTGATCTCCGGTGTCGGTGATCCAGTCAACATTAGGTTGGGAATACGGGTACGCTGTATAAGACTGAGGAGGCCGAGGTGGAGGAGGCCTAGGAGCCAGCAGGTGCGAATATTCATACCGGAAATAGCATTCTGCGTCCGTATGTCCTGGTTTGGCACAAATTTGGCAAATTGGAAACTGTTCACCATTATAATTTCCGGAATACTGAGGACAAGGGCCGTCACAGTCGCGCCCCCGGCCTCGAGAATTTTTGGAACCGTGGCCACGATTTAAATTAACATAATTGGAGGAGCTCGCATAGTTTACAGAAGCTTTCAACTGGGGCGTAGCTTGCGTGTTCAGAGGAGTTGAGTTTGTTATAGTATATATGCGATGGAAGTGCTAAGTGCAAGTCAGCTGAACTCTGAAGACTCAGCTGATCATATGAAGACTCAATGAGTTCATCGAGTTAGTCAAAGACATCGCGCATTTATAAAAATTAGTTATTTAGTTAGAGTTTGTTAACCGTCTGTAACTTACTTATAACTGATTCATGTGGTGTTTGAAGCTATAAATACCCCATGATCAACAGCATTGTAACTTAACTTGTTGATTATTCTTTGAATAGTAAACTTCCGCATTTTTCTTTCGTTTTTGTTTGTTCTTTACAAACTTCAACATGGTATCAGAGAAGAAACTTGAGAGCTTCTGATGCTTTTCTGTGTTTTTCTCTAGTTTTTTGAAGAATCTTGAGGGTGTTCTTCATTCTTTCTGAGTTTTCCCACAATTTCTTGAGAGTATACTGCGGTTATTCACTATGTTTTGATCATTTGTTGATCGTTTTTCTTTTATCTTCTTATAAACTACTAGATTTCTGGAGTTCTCGAAAGCCATGGTAGCTAAAAGCAAGATTTAAGCCCCTCCAGTCCATTA
Source organism: Gentiana macrophylla (assembly GCA_026214975.1). Lineage (NCBI taxonomy): Eukaryota > Viridiplantae > Streptophyta > Magnoliopsida > Gentianales > Gentianaceae > Gentiana > Gentiana macrophylla. The sequence goes on along the minus strand of CM047816.1, from coordinate 31,196,144 downwards.
TATGTCCATCCTAATGAGAATCCTTCATTGGTACTTGTTCAGCCATTGATGAATGGTAACAACTATAATCCAATGAAGATGTCCATGGAGATGATGTTGATCACCAAGAACAAGATTGGCTTCGTAGAAGGCACAATCAAGAGGCCAGAAGCCGATTTAGGAGATTTTCATGCATGGAGACAATGTTAGTGAGATCATGGATTTTGAATTCTGTTGAGAACACCATTGCACAAAGTTTGATGTATTTCAAGAGTGCACATGCATTTTGGAAGAATCTTGCTGCTAGATTTTCTAATGTAGATGCACTGAGGCTTTCAGATCTTTTAGAAAAGACGCATCTGCTAAAACCAGGTACTGAAATTGTTAATCAATATTTCCCAAAATTGATGGTTCTATGGGAAGAAATCAAGACCATAAGGCCTATGCCAGTGTGTTCTTGTGATCCACAGTGTCACTGCAATGCAATCAATACTTTGGTGGATCATATGGAGACTGGACATGTCATGAAGTTCCTTACAGGCTTAAGAGATGAGACCACATTCACCATATTCCGACGTAATTTCCAAAAATCCGCTGTCGAAATTCACTGATTTTCGGGATTCACTATCGAGATTCACGGAGTGAATTTCGATATTGAATCTCACGAAAAAATGATGTAATTTTATGGAACCAAGTCTCAAAACGAAGAATATGAAAAAAATAAAAAATTCAGTGACATTTTCCTCATGTTTAGAGATCCAGATCAAAAGATACGAGTGTTTGAAAATTGAGGAGGAAAGAGAAAAAAAAATTAAGCAGGCAAAGCAGCGGTGTAGCGCGTGGGTTTTATTTTGATTTTTTTGTCCTTTAGGCTTTAAAAATTATATAAGTTGTCATTCTCCTCATAAAAAATATTTGGGTGTCATGTTACTTATATATATATATAATCTCAGCAAAAAAACAACCTTAAAAAATGTGAGGGGTCTAGCATAACTTGATTTCTAAATCTATAATTCGAGGGTTATGTCTCAACGGTTCAGTTTTTAAATACTGCATTTTCCACATTTTTCTTGCTAAGTAAAATAGAGCATATCAAACTCTCACTACTTAGTTCAAATACAAAACTGTCACCACATCACTACTTTTTTACAAGCGAGTGATGCCCTTTTGATGCCCGGTCCCCTACTCGTTATGGCATGTTTGTTACGTATGAATGAAATGGAATAGAATAAAGTCGTAGGAATGGAATGAAATAGAATGGAATAAAGTCATTACATTACTGCGTTTAGAATGCGAAAGAATGGATCGAAACAAATTATATAAAATGTGACACATTGAATGATGAGTAGGACATGATAGTGAATTAAGGTTGGGTGGGGTGCAAAAGGTAAGATACGATGCATAAGGTAGGATATGGTGGAAAGGGTTGGGTGGCCCCACCCCACCACGCCACTATACTCACCCTTCCTTACCAATCACTTCACTGCACCCTACCTCGTTACCCCATCTACCCTACCTCACTACCTCAACCTAATCTACCACCCACCTACCCAACATTACCTCACCCTACCCTACTCACCTTACCTTACCACACTACTCTACCTTTCCGGTAACAGAGCCAACTGATATTGTCGGAAATATCACAAACGGGTGATGCGATGGATATCTAGCTATTTATGTGTGATATTGTCTAGTTTTATGTCACGTTATCTCAAAAACAATATGAAGATTAATCATAGTACTTAAATATCATTTCAAGTCAAGTAAAAAAGGGGTGTTTTGGGAGGATTATGGCTGTGCCGAGGTGGCTGCCTACGTACCCTTGAGTGTAAGGGATGAAGCCAAATGACGTACTTCTGGGGGGAAGAGAGACACTACTATTTATAAGGCTATAGTCGGCAGTTACAGTATAATGCGCAAGTACAAAATCGTGGGCGAGTTGTGTATGGCGGGCTTATGCTGAGGTCGCTGCGAGCTCTTTGTCTATAACCGTTGTGGACTTTGGCCTAGTCAAGTGGGCTTTGCCAGAGCTAATGGAGGGCGAGTTGGAAGAGCGAGCGGGCTGGCCCCCAGTGTTTTGTACCGACCTGGACGTTGCTTGACCGATGCCTGTTGCCTTGGTCGATGTTGAGAATCGTGAGACGGGCTGGATTGCTCTAAGCTTGACCCGGCTTAGGATGAGGTGGGTTGGTTGGGCCGAGGACCCTATCCGTTGTTGGGCCGTTGTGTGGGCCTTATCCAGATCTGCGGGCTCGCTTTCGGACTTGATGTATCACCATATAATCATACATAAAAATTAGAATTCCATTAGTTAATGCGTTACAAACATACATTAGTCTTTACCAATCAAATTTTATTTAAAAGGTTCTTCACCAATCATTAGCTTGGTTGAAATTAAAGAAGACCACAATTTTTAGCATCTGACATCATTATTCAGGTGTCGGAATCCAACACCAAAAATTTCGTCTCCTTTTGCTTGCAATTATTACTGGCAAGTTGTACTACTACATAGACGTGGGAAATTTTTAGGTAGTGTGTTGAGATGCAGCATTACATTAAGACAATCGTAACTACTTGCGATCTCCGGATCCCGTGGTTCGATGTCTTAGCACGTGAAATAATGACTCTACATGCAGACACACTACCTAAAAATTCAGATCACGTGCTCGATTACATTGTCTTGGCGTAATGTGTGACTGTACACATGCACACACTACCTAAAAATTTCCCACATAGACATAGTAGTAGTAGTACAACAGTCCAGTAAACAATTCACTAAGCCGCCACTTTCAGAATTCCCAATCAGATTCCTTTTTCGAGTTTGCAAAGGTTCAGTTCTCAGCTCTCTCTTTTGTAACTTTTTTTTTTCTTCTTGATTTATATTTCTTTCATGTATTGAAAAATGAAAGCTCATTTCTTTTATTTGTTACTGCATAGAAAGCTGATTGGTTGACTTAAGTGATAACTTGTTTCAGGTCTTGGTTAAAATTTTATGAATGTTCCTTGTTAATGTTGTGGTTTTAGTTGACTAATTATTGAGATTTTAGGAGGGGTCTGTAGAATCAGTTTTCTCGAATTTCGATATGATTTTCAGTTTGATTTTTTTCTTGTGCTCATTCTCTGTTACTAATTTGTGATCTGGATGATTTCTCTAGATTTCATTTTGTTTAGAAGGAAAACATAAGCTTATTGTGACATTCATCTAGCTTTATGTTATCGATTATAGTCCACATTTTAATTTTAGTTTTCGAGTTATGGGTAAGATGTTATACTCAGAAATGATTCATGAAAATGAGTGTATATTTTTCACAGTTGATGGACAAAAATGGATGTGCATTCTTCGTTATTTCGTCGAAGAACATCAAAGCTGAGTAGTATGGGTGTCTCGGGGGCTACGTCGAAATCTTTACCCAGTTTGCCTTCTTTGTTGTCAGAAAAGTATCCAAAACTTCCTGATTCCCTACAAGTTACATCAGAGCCTGTACTTGCAACCAGAAATCTTTCCTCTAATTTTGCTCCATTGGATTCTAGTAGTGGGATGCTTGGCCATCAATTTAGATCAAATGTTTATCCTTTTATTTCTAAGTCATTAGGCAGTGAACCATCTGTGGAAGCGGATCATCCGTCTCTGTTTTCGGGTATACATTACTCTTCTCCATCCGACAGTTACAATACTGGAAACATCGATATTCTTGAAGATTTATCCAATGAAAATCCAGGTGGAAATAGTCTTTCCATTGTGTTAGCATCTGAAGACGATAGTACGAAGACCGAGTGGCAAGAATGGGCAGAAAAGTTGTTAACAGTTGATGATGTTTCGGATTCTAATTGGTGTGATTTGTTTGTTGATGTCAATATCCCTAATCCAGATTCTAAGGTTTGATTTTCAGTTCATTAAAATGCGTATATATATTTCGATTTCTTCCTCGTGGTTTACACATTTATTACTACTATTATACTGTAAAATTAGCTTTTGGAACTAGCAAATACACCACTTTCTCGGGAAATTTGTGTTTTATCCGGAAACCATTCTAGTCCATCATCAGCTGCACCATTGATGAAACCTCGAATGCGTTGGACAACCGAGCTTCATGAAGTATTTGTGGAAGCTGTCAACAAACTCGGTGGTAGTGAAAGTATGCATTTTTCGTTTACTTGTGTACTAATTTACGAATTCGTGATAATTTCAAAACTGATCTGCTAAAACTATAATGATTTAATTTTGCAGGAGCTACTCCAAAGGCTGTTTTGAAGCATATGAACAAAGAGGGCCTTACAATTTATCACATCAAAAGCCATTTACAGGTTGAAAAAGAGTTTTTTTTCTTCTTCTTCCTTCCTGTTTTTGGTGCAATTAATTTCAATGATGTGTCTTTTTGAAATATTTCAGAAATACAGGACTGCTAGGTACAAACCGGAATCTTCAGAAGGTAGACTTACGATATGCATCCTTATCTTATAACTCTATTAGAAGGTTTTTACGCGGTGTTAAACCGTGACTTTGTCTCAGGAACGACAGAAAAAAAGTCGAGTGATGCTGCAGAGATGTCTTTTCGTGACTTGAAAACGTGAGTCGTTCTTCTTGTCTATGCTTTGATACTTACTCCATGTAAGCAGTGGGGATGGAAAATAATCTTAACTATTTTTCATTCTTGAAATTATGTGCCAGCACTAAAGGAATAACCGAAGCGTTAAGAATGCAAATCGAAGTTCAGAAACAGCTGCATGAACAGCTTGAGGTAATATATATATATATCCCTCAAAACCGTTGAATTTTTTGTTTGTTTGTACCTTAATTTGGTGATCTAAGAAACACTCGTTTTAATTTCCGTCAGATACAAAGAAATTTGCAGCTGCGAATTGAAGAACAGGGAAAATACATTCAAATGATGTTTGAGAACCAAAAGAAGATGGAGGAAGAGAGGCAGAAGACATCTGCACGGAAAACCGATGTGCCTTCTCAGTTTCCAAGCAAAACTACGTACCCCGAGCCTTCCTCAATCAACGACGACTCAAAAGAGTTAACCAATCTAGATATTGGTGATGACAATGGATCTGGTTCAACAAATGTTCCTTCTTCTTTACCAGAAACTATTCATGATTCATGTGAGGAAGAGGAATCACAGGGTCCCGCTGCTAAACGAGTCAAGGTTGATGGAAGCTCAACGCCATGAAAAGCTATATATATAGCATTCTGTTTGTTAGATTCCTGGTTATAGAATTGACATTTCATTCATGGATGTATGTAACCGGAAGAGTTTGAAAATTGGGGCATTTGACTGGAATAGTCAAAACTTCAGATCCTGAAAAACAAAAAAAAGAAAGAAATCTGAGAGATTGTTGAACATACTCAAAACCTTGGTAACCATGCTCAGACTTTTGCTGTCAAAACTCAAAACCGAGCTTAGAAACATTTCTCAAGGCTTGAAAGATGTTACCAAATGCCTTTAATGACTTAAAAAGGTTGATTGAAAGAACTTTTTGATCAACTAAATTCACTGAAGTGGGAGTGTTCTACTGATGGGAACAAATATAAGACTCTTCAAATATAAGACTCTCATTGACCAAGATAGAGTTTATGAGTTCCTAGGTAGATTGAATCCTGACTATGATGCTTCTAGGGAGAAAATTTTGTCTTGGAATCCTCTTCCTACCATTATGGAGGCTTTTGCCTATATAAGAATAGAGGAATGTAAGAAAATGACCATGTCTCACTGATGTGATCCGTAAATGAATCAAATCCGAATTGATCCGTAAATGAATCAGATCCGAATTTGTCCAAGGAACGATTAAAAGTATAAATAAAGAACGATCACAGTGGCCCTTAGCTAACCCGTAACCAAGAACCTTGGTATAACCTCAACCCTTCGATAACTTGTACCTAAAAACCATGGCACCCATAACCAAAATCCTTGGTATAACCTCAACCCTTAGATAACATGTACCTAAAAACATTGGCATCCGTAACCAAAAACCTTGGTATAACTTCAATCTTGGATAACATGTACTTAAAAACATTGGTAGATAAACGCTTGATAAGTTCAGATTTCCAATACTCTACAAAAAAATACTCACAAAAGCTAGAAAGCTTTATATAAATTCACTCAATAATTACGGTGTATCATTACAATGACTCCAAATGTCTTTATATAGGCTACAGACTTCAAGTAAATAACACAACTAAACAGTGTGGGAGAAAAACCATAAAAAATGCTCTACTACCTATTAAAAGCCTTAATGGGTTTTTTCGCAACACTTAGGCCCACATAGCAATTATTCATAGCAACTAACGAAATCATACTAGGCGCCACATTCTTGGGCTTAGGCCTTATTAACATCACAAATAAAAGATTCAAAATATTCTTCACAAACCCAATAACATAAATAATGGATTTAATTTAAATCTTCTTCAATGCGAATTACATCATTCTCTTCAGAAAGGATTCGTCCTCGAATCAATAGGATGTTGTAAAATGGATCAGCAATAACCAAGCTCGGGCAATGCCCAAAAGACACCAATGAAAGGAGACAAAGAATCATCTTGCCTAATACCTCTTTCCACGGTGAAATTCACGCGTGGGACTTCCATTAAAAATGACCAAAACTTTGGCAGAAGAAATTCAACCATTAATCCACCTTCTCCATCAACGCCCGAAATTCATCTGTTCCATAACCGTGTCGAGAAATTCAAGTTAACCAAGTCGAACACCTTCTCAAAATTTACCTTGAAGATAAACGTTTACAATTTTTCTACGTTTCACCTTATCGATAATCTCGTTTGAAAAATAGATTGATCTTCTCCCAGTGACAAAATTTATGGATCTTCACTTCACGATAGTACAAAATCAAAACAATTATGTTTACCAAAGTTGTAATATTCTAAGTTTTGGAAAAGGGCAGGCGTGTCTTTTTGGATAAAAAATGGAATATTATATTCATTTAATTATGGATTAAAGTTTTATTTTCAAGGGAAAATGGTTAATAACTCCTTGGGAGTTATTTTCAGAAAAGAAATAAAACTACATTATTAAATGGAAGTTGTCATAAAAATTGGTTTTCATAGTAAGTTCGAACTGTGAGAAAAAAAGCTAAAAAGAGCAAAGGGAATCTCCCAAAATTCTTATAAAGTTCCTGTCAAAATTCAGATTCAAGTAGAGAATCAGAATCAGCGTGAGAAGGGCTTCATGTTGATATCAAAATCTTGAGGTTCTAAAAAGGTATCAAGTTCTTGAATCTTTTAGATTTGATCAAGTTCTGTGGTGCTAAGTTGTTCAATTCATAAAATAGATTGTTTAAAAACCTGTGATCAAAATTAATTCAGGTTTAATTGTTGATCAAATAGGTTTTGGGTTGAGGAATCATGAGTTGTTGCAGTTTGCTTTGAAGTTTTGCTTGAAATTGCTTTGGATTCCAAGTAAGAGGATCTTCCTATTGAGCTTTTATTTTTTAGTAGTGTGAAGATGTCTAAATCGTCACGGGTGTCCTTGCGGTGTATGGATGGTGGATATCTGGCTGTATTTAAGGTGTGGTGTTACTCCGGCGGGTGGTGGTATGGAGAGAGTTAGAATGGAGAGAGCTTTGGCTTGCAAGTATAGTGTGTATTTTATATATCTCATTCTCTTTTAGTTTACAATGACCACCCCTTTTATAGAGGTGGATAACTTAGGGAATAAGTAATCTATTAGATATTTTACTAATAGATAGGTCTTACTTAGATACTAAGCAAGATTTAAATATCTAAGCTACAAGTGGGGAAAAGATCTCGGATCAATCGGCGGCCATCTCTCCGAGGTCGCAGCGAGCAAGCCTCTCTCGGCCTCGCCCTGGCGAATTCTTCTTGACTTGCCTGGATGAGATTCACAGGATCTGTTGCACTTGCTGGGACCGCAAATGCCTTGGTCGCGGCGAGGTGAGACACGATGGCCGCCCCTTTGCGATCTCTCTTGTCATGCCGGAGGGTGGCCGCAGTGTGGATTGTCCTCATCGCTGAGGTGGTGGAATTATTTATACCCATCAATGGCCCCTACTCCGTGCTTTAATGACGTTCCTGGGGATATGAAGGATGGAGTAATCATCAACACTTTTATGACCTCATCGTCGGATGCGACTTGTTCTCTAAGGCCGTGCTTTCAAAGCAAGCGACCTCAAGGTAACTTTGGGCCTGCTTTTGCGACCTTGTCGTCTGATGCGACTTGTTCTCTAAGGGCCGTGCTTTCAAAGCAAGCGACCTCAAGGTAACTTTGGGCCTGTTTTTGCGACCTTGTCGCCTCGATGCGACTTGTTCTCTAAGGGCCGTGCTTTCAAAGCAAGCGACCTCAAGGTAACTTTGGGCTGTTTTGCGACCTTGTCGTCTCGATGCGACTTGTTCGTAAGGGCCGTGCTTTCAAAGCAAGCGACCTCAATGTAACTTTGGGCCTGTTTTGCGACCTTGTCGTCGATGCGACTTGTTCTCTGGCGGCCGTGCTTTCAAAGCAAGCGACCTCAAGGTAACTTTGGGCTGTTTTGCGACCTTGTCGTCGATGCGACTTGTTCTCTAAGGGCCGTGCTTTCAAAGCAAGCGACCTCAAGGTAACTTTGGGCCTGCTTTTGCGACCTTGTCGCCTCGATGCGACTTGTTCTCTAAGGGCCGTGCTTTCAAAGCAAGCGACCTCAAGGTAACTTTGGGCTGCTTTTTGCAGGCGAGGCCGTCAATCGCGCCGACGCCGCCTCCAGGTCTTTTTCTGGAGTGACGCGCCGCGTTCAAAGAATCGCCAGGAGTTGTACGTGGATACTGATGGGACGCCCTTTCGTATTTCAAAACTGACAACTGCCGCCCTAATCTGAACCGTTGGATGAAGCGTTCCCAACCGTACGATCGTGGCCCCCTTGCCTATATAAAGCTTTCGCTTCTCACCCTTCACACTTTTAGCGCTTCTTACTTTCTCCGTTGTTTTAGATTTCTCTAGTTCTTGGCAGAGCTTTGAAGGTTCAACGGTGTTCTTGCGGTGGTTCTAGGATTTCACGGCGGTTCTTTTGAAAATTCCGGCCACCTCCTTGAGTATTTCCCAGCTTTTACGCGGTTTTCCAATCTTTCTCAGCAAATCAGGTAAGAAATCCTTTTTGTTAACTTGTTTACTCATCCCGCTCTGTCTTGTTTTTCCACACATCAATTTTGTCATTCCTTTTGCTATGGAGATGCGAAATTGCCTTGTTTCCGATTAATAACGGGGGTTTTTCCTGGGGAGAGATTCATAGCTTTCCTGGGAAAATTGGGGTTTCACCCGCTCCCCTGCCATCCTCTGTAATCTTATTTGCGATCTCTCTTGCAAAAATGGAGGAGGCGGTATTGAAGTGGGTGCGATCACCTTCCTGGGCTAATTTATTATTATACCAGGTCTGAAAGCTCCACCTTTTTCCTCCCTTGTTTTTGCAGGATGTCGGGGAATGATCATTCTAGCGATGATTCTGCGGAGAGGGAGATTTACGATTATCTTGAGGATGACCCCATACTATCTGGCCGCCTCGCCTTAGATCTGTTGGACGAGGTTGAAGTGGAAAGTAGTCGCGCAGATATTGGCGAGATTACCGCTGATGAGGCCGCTCATATGGATGTCGACCCTTTTGAGTTGGAGGCCTTCGTCTCGCCGAAATCGAACCGCGTAGGTGAGCCTTAAGGAGAAGGCGGGCTCAAAAGTCTCCATTCGTCGTGGGGTGAAGAAATCGCTTTCCCGACCGAAGGACAAACTGCGGTCCCGAGTACTAGCGGCGCTCCCGACCATGACGAAGCTTATGTTCAGGACGCCGCGGTTCATGAGTTAATGGGGTCCAGTGAGGACGAAAATGCGGAATTGCCCCGGAAGGATATCTGGATGCCTGCGAAAAAGCAGAAGAAAAGGAAAATTGCGAGCCAAACCATGACAGTTGGTGAGGCCGCTGCGGCCGATACCCAGCCGAAGAGCTCGTCCTAACAATCCCCCGGCTATGCGAGAGTTTGCGATCGTGGCGGCGTATGAGAAGGACGTTGATAAGAAATGGTCCCGACTGTGCAAGAGTAGCGATCTCAACAGGACCATTAATAGCATATTCGGAATCGACACCAGTGTGTATCGGTTTTCTTTTTTCGATTATGGGAAGGAGTCCGATAAATTTAAACCCGGGGACCATAAGGATTATGTAGGTGCGCGTCGCTCCGAGGACACCCTTATCCTCCACTTCCATCATTTGTGTGCGGGTCTGAGACCGCTTTCGATCCTTTCTTTGTGAAGATCTCGCAGGAGAGATGCAGCGCTTTCCTCTCGATTTTGCCGTCGGGGCTATTATCCGATTGATGGCCTTCATCGTTATGTGCGGATTCAAGATCGAGCCGACGTTAACTTCTTTGGGGCAATTTTATTCCTTCGTGGGACGCCTATTCTGGACAAATCTCTCGAGGTCGCAGACTCGCTTACTATTCCCGCTTCCCAATAAGTTTCACAAATGGGGCGCTGGTACCGAAAGTCGAGTCGAAGGTAGGTCGGCCTTTTCCTAGAGGCGTAAGTCCGTGGAGGCAAATCCACGCTTTTAATCTTTGACCCCTCGTGAGTGAGCGGCGCTACGTAAAGGGGTGATGACGTTAATTCGACCGGACGGGCGGCGCCATCTTGGAGAAATGTTTCGGTTGAACTTCTTGATCTGGCCGAGCCTTTTGTATGTATGGCGGGCCTGGTGGGGCGAGGAATGCCGCGCCCATGGTATGCGGATGGGTCCGAGAGCTGCGATCCGACTGGATTGGGGTTGTCATATCAACAAATGTTTTCCTCCGAGTGCCTGGAATGTGGGGCGACCTATACTTAGGCCGCTTTGTAACTTTCTTTGTCCACTTGTATTTATTTGTAAATGCTCATTTTGTTTTCTGGGTTCTAAACCGCTCTCTTTTTGTAGGTATGGATCCAAATGCTCGCTTGAGGCTCACCGAAACAAGCTTAATGCGGAGGCGCACAAAGCGCGCCGCTGCTCGACACGAGGCTTTGAAGAAAGCTCAGGATGGTGCCCCGAATGTAGACGCTCGATTGTCGAAGAGACACATAACCCGGAAGTCGCGACCTCTTACGCCGCTTGTTGCGACGACTTCTCTCGCCGTTGTCATGGCCCAGAGTGGTGGTGCCTCAAAAAGACTCATCCCCTACTAAAGAGTCGCACGGCGTGAAGCGACCTCAACGAGAGAAGGCGAAGGATGATCGCCCACCCAAACGGTCCGCTCACCGGCGCATCTTGAAGAGGTTGAAACTCCGGTGGAGAAGAGCGCACCCGCTGAGACGCTGCCACAAAGAACTTTGCCCCGAGGTTACTCTGGGAAAGAGGCCCTATGGTTGGATCCGAGCTTTACCCAGGATCTTGACCTATCCAAAGCTCGCCGGGTTGGTGAAGCAATTGTCGATGTGATTCCTCTGGGCCGATCCCTCTCGGTTATCCTGATCATGTTCAAGTGGAGATTGGCCGGGGCATATTAGCCCGCTTTGCGGCTCAAGACGACTCTCCGCCTCAAGATGAGATTGCTGAAATCAGAGATTTGAGCGGCCAGTTTGGGATTGCAGCTTCTCTGGTAAGACCATTTTTTTTTTTTTTTTTTTTTTTTTTTTGCTAATTATCCCCTGTTTTCCACAGCTCGGTGCTCGTTTAAACAGGGTACTTGAGGTCGCCGAGAGCGCGCGATGCAGAGGTGAGGAAAGTGACGGCGCAGCTGGGAGCAACTGATAAGGCGAGGGTTACCGCCGAAAAGAAAGCTAAGCATGCGGCTGGCGAGGTGGAGAAGATGAAAGCAATCATGGAGGAGCACTCTAAATTGGATGCTGAGATCAATGAGAAAGTTGCATCTTTGACAAAGGATTATCTTGGGGCGCAGGAGGAGATCGCCGCGTTGAGGTTAAGCTTCTTTGCCGAGGCGGAGACGGCCGCCAAAGAGGTCGCGAGAAAGCTATTGAGGAAGCCGCGAAGAAAACGGCCGAGGGTGTCGAGGAGGCCAAGTCCGGGGCCGTCCGCCGCTACAAGAATTCGGATGACTTCTTCGACCTTATAGAGAATAGCTTTGACCAGGGCTTTAGTCACCTAGCTCGCTGTATCTGGGCTGATCGAGGCAGGGGGCACATCACTCTGGAAGATATGCTGCGGTGGGTGAACACGCATCAAGGTCATCCCGATTTAGTGGTCTTTCACCCGGAAATCCCTTATGCAAGCGAGCTCGTTACCTCGATTGATCGAAGCAGCTTTAAACGCTGGCGAGCCTGTTTGGGATCCCGCTCCGTTAATCCTGTAAACTTTGAGATGTTGAAGAAGCCTCCGCCGCCGAGCAAGGTGACTAGTTTACAAAGACCCCGCCTACTCCGCATGCTCTCTAGATTTCTTGGACTTTTCTGCGAGCTCTTTGAAAATTTGATTTGTAACTTTGACTATTTACTTTTGTGATTTGACTGAATCTTGATTTGTAATATCTTGACAATTTATTTTCTGCATTTTTTCAATTTATAAAACTTGGCTTTTCCTGTCGCTGATTCGATCTGGCGGCCTTTCGCGAGGTCGTGATGCCAGTTATTTTATTCTCTCAGGCCGCCCTCTTGATTAAATGCGAGAGGTTGCTTAATAATTTGGCAGCGTCAAGCAGTCATGAAACGTCGTCGTCTTGTTCTAACCATAGTCGCTACGCGACGCTAATTTTTCAAAGTTTCAGCGGCCTTATTGAGAGCAGTGCTTTTGCCAGAAGATAGAGCCTGTTAGAGCGACCTTTTGACTCGTGTCATTAACGCAGTGAGTTATGACCCCTAATGACTAGGTGTCTTGTAATCAGAGCCATAAATTTCGGTCTCTTTATGGTCTGGCGCGCCCCGTTGCCTTGGTTTCGGGTCCGTTTGCATATCCGCCCTAGGATCCGATTAATCCCAACCGTTGATTATACCCCTTCTCTGGTATAAAAAGGGGGTTACTTTGGAACTCACTCTACCTCTTGCCTCATACTGAATTTGCTTTCTTTCTCCCTCAATCGTTCATTATCCTCTTTACCGTTTATCCCCCGACTCTATGTCTCATCCAGGGGAAAGCAGCCAGGTTCGGATATGGAAAGCTCGTCCTATCCGGGATGTTTCTCCTTTTTCACCTTGCCTCCCCGTAGCCAAGGATTATTTCTGGGATTATTTTAAGTGGCGTGATATTATGAGGGAGAGGGGCTTAAATGAACAACGAATAGAAGACGGCTCCATGCTGCGCGTTCGGCTTTCTGGCTGGTGGGAATTTATTGCTGAGCCTCTGGGAGCGGTTAATGTTACCATGATACGGGAATTTTATTCCGTGTTGTCTGAGGTAGCCTCTGGCGGGACCGTGAGCAGCATTTCTCTCCGGGGTGTCCCCGTTATCTTTACTCCGGAGAGAATTAACCAAGTTTTTAACATACCCGCCATAAATCCCTCCTCCCATTATGAGATCGCTGGGACCTGCGGATGAGGAAAATAGGCGATTCGTCTAGGTATTGCAATGTGCTAGCTGTTCCCGAGAATCGCGGGTTTGGTCTTTGGGAGTGTCTCGTCCGACCTCTCTCGCAGCGACCGTGAGTGGAAGAAGTTTATAAATTCCGCGCTCTTATCTCTCTGGCCGATCTTGATGTTGTTAGTGAGAGCGGCGCTCTTCACTGACGCCATTCGCGACCATCAGTGGATATAGATCGGGAGTGTTGATCCATCGCGAGGCACTAAGATATGCGTGCTCGGTGGTTCAAGGTCGCCGTGGTAATCTTGTCGCCGCATGCCTTTCGTGATCGCCGATAACCAAATTATGCGATGGCGCCAGTGGTCCCTTCCATACTCTCGACCGATATGTTTGAAAAAACTTATCGGTGGAGCCCTTTGCAAGCGTGGTGTCGTTTTGGACCTCCATACATGTGATCGGAGGAAGATAACCATCCTGCAGCTTGATGGAAGTTTGTCCAGGCTTGATCGATATGTTTGAAAAAACTTTTCATCGCTATTTTTTTTTTTTTTTTTTTTTTTTTGATGATGACGAAAAGACAAGAATGTAAATACTGATTTGGAAGAACGACTTTATTTGAATTGGCTTGTTACATATAGTATTTTTTCAGATTGTCTCGCATGCCATGGCCTATTATACTCGCGGCCCTCCTTGTCACTTAGCATGTACGTCCCCTTTTTGATAACTCGCGAAATCCGTAGGGGCCCTCCCAGTTTTCCGATAGCTTTCCTTTTTTCAACCGTGGCCCGCGGCTTGTCTTTTTTGTGTAACGTAATCCCGACGCGCGGTGATGATTGCGAATACGTTTGTCGTGATGACGACGCTTGTCGCTGTTTATAATTGACTAGACGACTGTATGCCTGGATGCGCCGTTCCTCTACTAGATCAAGCTCGAGTTTACGCGCCGCTGTGTTATTGACCTCGCTGTAAAAAACGACCCTAGGGCTTGGTAAGGCCATTTCCACAGGCGCCATAGCCTCAGATCCATATGTTAAAGCAAAAGGAGTTTCCCTCATTGTGATTTTTCGCGACGTCCTGAGTGCCCATAGAGCATTTGGAAGGTGATCCGCCGAGTGGCCCGCTTCTCACCCAGGCTCTTTTTCAACACACTTAGGACTGTTTGTTGGCATTTTCGGCTTGCCCATTTCTCTTGCGGGTAGCACACGGATGATTGCCAATGTTTAACATTGTTCTCCTCACGAATCTGGCCGAATTCGTCTCGAATTGAGGTCCGTGATCGGAAACCATCACTCTTGGAACACCAAATCTTGTCCATATTTGATCGAGCAAAAGTATGTTATGTCCCCTGGTATTGGTTTTTACCAAGGCCTTAGCCTCGACCCATTTAGTAAAATAATCCACCGCGACGACCACGTATTCAAGAACCCGAGCGACCCTTCTTCTTCAAGGGTCCGATGAGGTCGATCGCCCACATGTCGAAAGGCCAGGCGACTACCACTATGCTTTGTTCGACCGAGGGTAGCCTGGGGATACTTGCGAACCTCGGCAAGCATCACATGCTCGTATAAGATTTGGCGTCTTCTCGCTAATTTCGCCAATAATATCCGGCTAGAAGTACTTACGTGCTAGTGTTCGATTGGAGAGATGGCCGCCGCGACATTCCTCGTGTAGCTCTGTTAGGATTCCCGTTACCTCCTCAGGTCGCGACGATCGCGAAAGGGTTTCGAGAATGAATGACGGTAAAGCACGCCGTCCATAATCGTATATCTTGCGCGCCCCTTCTTACTAAGGCCTTAGCTTTGCAAGGGTCGCCGGAAGCTCTCCTAACTCAATATAAGACTTCATGATGTCGACCCAACAAGTGTTCTTGGGTTGGAAATCCATGATCTCGTCTGGGAGATGGCGGGTTCCGATAGGTGTTCGACCATGATGCTAGGATCGCACGACACGCGTCTATTTGGTTAATTTGGATAAGTAGTCCGCCCTATGATTGTCCTCTCGAGGATGTTTTTGAATTGACAATATGTGAAGTCGCGCCGAGTCTTTTGACGAGGTTAATATACCTTTGTAAAATTTTCGCAATGAATGCCAAATGACCCATTGATTTGATTCACCACCAACCGTGAATCGCAAAATACTTGTATATTTTCGACTTTCATGGCTTTGGCGAGTTTCAACCCAAAGAATGACGGCCTCAGATTCTCGCCTGGTTGTTAGAGGCGGTGAAATCAAATCTCGAGCTCGCTCAATTTCTTACGATGTGCCCGGCTCTAACAGATTATTCCGCGCCACACCCCTTTGTGATTAGCGGACCCATCAACGTAGAGTCGCCATGAGTGACTTGGCCACGATGGGCTCGTCCTCTGTGGTGACCCTATCTTGGTCGCGCTCGAGCAGTAGCCGCTCTTTCACCTCTTCGTTGAAGCTTGTTTCGCGCTATGAAAACTGGGAGAGCCTGGGCCTTCTGACCTTCCGGGGCTCATATCGGATATCGAACTCGAGAAGCTCGATGGCCCATCAGAGCAATCGACCGACAGTCCGGTTTGTGAAGAACTGTCTTAGCGATGCATTTGATAATACTACGATGGTGTGCGATGAAAAGTAAGCCCTTAATTTGCGGGCGGCTATAACAACACAATAAGCCAACTTTTCTATATTAAAATAACGACTTTCAACGGGCTTAGAGCTTTGGAAACATAAAAAGCGGCCTGCGAGCCTTCCTCCTCTTTTACAAGTGTTGCGCTACGGCCCTATCCGAGGCTGCCAAATATAAAAGCAGAGTATCCCGAGCCTCGGGTCAAGTTAGCAACGGCGGTCTTGACAAGTATTCTTTGAGGTCTTTAAATGCCTGGAGCATTCCGCCGTCCAAGAGAAGGTACCGGCCCTTCTTTCGAATTTTGAAGAAAAGCGGACTTCTTTCTGCAGATTTTGAGACAAACCTACCCAAAGTCGTGATCCCGCCGTTGAGCATTTGCCAGCTTCTTTAATACTTGGTAGGCTCGCTCATGTTGACCAGGGCCTCGATTTTTTCGGGATTTGCCTCGATCCCCTTTGACTTACCATAAAGCCCGAAATTTCCTCGCTGGACCCCAAAAGTGCATTTCGTAGGGTTTAGTTTCATTGAGTGATTCTTCACGTTTGCAAAGGTTTCGCTGAAGGTCCTCCAGGTGATCTTGGCGACTTGATTTCACGACCATGTCATCAATGTAGGCCTCATGTTCTTGCCTATCTGCGTGCTAAAAACTCGTTTACCATTCTCTCGATAGGTTGAGCCTGCGTTCTTTAGGCCAAACGGCATCATCTCATAGTAATATAGCCCGCCGCGGCGACCACGAAGGCGTCGCTCCTTATCTTCATCGGCCATTTTGACCTGGTGGTAGCCGGAATAGGCCCGTAAAGCTTAAGGTTTCAAAACCCGCGATCCCATCCACCATTTTATCGATTCGGAGGAGCGTAGGGGTCCTTTGGGCAAGCTTTGTTTAGATCGGTGAAGTCGACGCACATCCGCCACTTGCCGTTGTGTTTTTCACCATTACTACATTTGCCACCAGGTGGGATATTGAAGCTCTTTGATTATGCCTCGCCGCTAAAAGTTTCTCGACCTCAATTTTTATTGCGACCTCCTTTTTCTCAGAGAATTGACGCGCCTTTGTTGTATTGGCCTGAAGTTGGGATCGACACTCAGGTTATGCAAGGCGACCTCCGATTCCACACCTCTCATATCGCTTACCTCCCGGCGAACGCGCCCAAGTTTGCTTTGAAGCTCGATCGTTCCTCCTTTCTTCCTCGGTAGTCCTCGATCCTATTTTTATCTTTTGATCGGGATATTTGTCGCTTATTATAACCTCGATCAACTCGTCTTGGCGGTGAAGTCGGGCTCGTCCCGAATTTGCAATGTTTCTACCTCTACGGCCTTCTCCGAGATTTCTTTCATCATAGCAACTCGATCCGTAGCCGTGTTAAGACCATCCGGTCCGGGTCGCAGAGTCGACCCTGTTTTTGGTCATATAGTCGAGGAAAGCTCGGTCGGCCGATGGCGACCCCAACTTCTTCCCCTACGTGAAATTTGACCCGTTGGTGAGGGGAACGGACGCCACCATTTGGAACTTCTTCATAGCCGGGATTCCCAAAATCATGTTGTAGTAAGAGGCGGTCGATTACCAAGAAAGTTATTATCTCCGTTCTACAGGGCTCATAGTCGCCCAAAATGATATTCGAGGTCGATCGTGCCTTTGACCCGTCATGTGTCGTTGGTAAAACCTTCGAGGACCCCAAGGTAGGGTTTTAACTTGGCCTCCCGAATCCGATCCGTTTTAAACAAATCGAAATAGATGACGTCGCGGCCGGCCCTGTGGTCGACCATTACTCGGTTGACGCCGTGCTTGTCGTTCACCCCCACCTTTAGAATGAGGGGTATCTCCATGAGGCCACCGATCGTTGTCACCGCTTTTGTGAATATGATTCCCTTCTCATTCTCTCCCAACACAATCGCTTTTGAAGCCGCGGGTATTGATTTGATTTATCCGAGATTTGATTGATGGTTCTTTGGGAATATTCCGTGGATGATGACCGAAACCTCTCTCTCGAGCAGACGCGAGGTTGGCGCCCCCGACCGGGAGTGTTGTTCCTCGCGTTTATATTTATTGGCTGGTCCTCACGGATCGCCTTTCTATCTCGCGCCTCAGGGTGAAGCATTCATCGGTGATGTGGCCATGGTCCTTGTGATAGTCGCAAAGATTTGGATTTATCGCGCTATCGAGGATCGCCTCATAGGCTTTGGTTTGTCGAAATGTTCACTTAATTTCAAACGAAGATTTGGGATGCTTTGGTGTTGAGCGGGGTAAAATTATCCTCGCTAAATTTGTACGGCTTTACCTCACGATCGCGATTAGTATCTCGTCCCTTTTTTTTTTACGGTCATCTACGCGATCCTCCTTCGCGCGAACGTGGCTCTGTCTTAGGCTTTGCTTTCCCCGCAGATGGCGCCTCGCCGACCCCATCATTCGGCCATTTCTAACATCTCCCCGAGACCCGCTTTGGGGGCCGCAGATTGAATTCGCCATCGGGCCTTTGGCGATTCCGGTGAGAAACATGTTATGACCGCATCGTCTGGAATGTTCCTTGTTTGATCATATATTACGACGAACCGTTCGTAATACTCTTTTCGGATTCATGCCCTCCCATACGAACCTCATATAGGTCCTCAATGGTTTTCTTTGCCACGCTTGCCGATTCAAACTCTCGACAAACTTTTCCGACAAATCCTCCCAACTTTCAATCGAGCCGCGGAGAAGCCGCGCGATCCAGGATGCAGCCACTATCTCGCATGCCGCCAACCAATGCGATGCACCAGCGGATTTATTTTGTGTAGCAAGGGTGATGCGACCACCGAACGCGGTGAGCGGATCGTTTGGGCATGAATTTCCATTGTAATAGTTGTA
Source organism: Gentiana macrophylla (assembly GCA_026214975.1). Taxonomy (NCBI): domain Eukaryota; kingdom Viridiplantae; phylum Streptophyta; class Magnoliopsida; order Gentianales; family Gentianaceae; genus Gentiana; species Gentiana macrophylla. The sequence goes on along the minus strand of CM047816.1, from coordinate 31,177,293 downwards.
ACTGGGATAACTAACCTTTTCTCTGCTGGGAGGCAATGTTTCGGTAATCCCTTTAGCGAGCACGTCGATCCCCGAAATTGGGGCGACTTTCTCGACGGGCCTCGACTTTTTTAATTCAGCAAGCTCTTTTCTCATTACCTCCATCTGTTCCGCCAAAATAGGGTCGATTCTGGGTCGCGACTGTGCTTGCGTATCAGCTCGCTCCGTTTCTACGCCTCGATTCCCTATGATCTCGTGATCCCTCTTGGCGGGCCCTCTTTTCCCTGATAATTATGCGGGCATCTTGTGCGTGTCTATCCTGCTGGATGGGCATCTCTTCTCTAGGAAGGCTGAGACGACTTGGGGCTAAGGCCTTGTCCTTCTCACCCAACCTATTAAACGCGGACCCTTTGTCGATCCTCTTTCCTTTTTGATGGTCGCGATCTTGGGGGGCCGAGGTTCGTGGAATTTCTTTCCTCGGTCCATAGCGACTGAAGAGTGCACGCCTCCTCTACGCCGATCCGCTGAATTTGGCTCTGGCGGCCCCGTTCTGCGATCGCAAGAGGATTTCGCTTCGGGAGGATGCAGGGTCGAATCGTCATAGGGGCCTGGCCCTTAGCCACCAAAGCGGAATTGGTGAGATACATAGTTTGGCAGACTGGCGATTCCTCATTTCGCGACCTGGGTCCTCCGGAAAGCCGGTTGTATTTCGGGATCGATCTTTGGCTTTCTTGTGACTCTCTCTGCGAGTTCCATCCAGGCAACAACGACCTCTTTCGACTTGGTTTTTTATTAATGACATTTCGAGCGCCGCTAGTGCTAAGACCCTCTCTCGGGATCCTTCTCCTTCGCAGGAGATTGTCTAGCGTTTCTCCTGCGCCTTCCCACGAGCTTGATGTAGCATAGTACCTTTTTGTGGGTTTGGGGTGTTAGATGCCCTTTACTTCCGGCCATCTCGGGGTGGCTTTTTGAGCGATTTCTTTGGTAAAGTGGAAGAAATAAAGGCGGTTTGAGGACTTTCTTTGTAAGATTATCTCCTCCGAATAAGAGCTCTAGGTTATTTTTACACAATCGCTTTCCGGTAACGGAGCCAATCAAGATGTCTAAATCGTCACGGGTGTCCTTGCGGTGTATGGATGGTGGATATCATTTGTATTTAAGGTGTGGTGTTACTCCGGCGGGTGGTGGTATGGAGAGAGTTAGAATGGAGAGAGCTTTGGCTTGCAAGTATAGTGTGTATTTTATATATCTCATTCTCTTTTAGTTTACAATGACCACCCTTTTATGAGGTGGATAACTTAGGGAATAAGTAATCTATTAGATATTTTACTAATAGATAGGTCTTACTTAGACACTAAGCAAGACGAAATATCTAAGCTACAAGTGGGAAAAGATCGGATCAATCGGCGGCCATCTCTGCGAGGTCGCAGGAGCAAGCCCTCTCTCGCCTCGCCCCTGGCGACCTTCTTCTTGACTTGCCTGGATGAGATTCACAGGATCTGTTGCACTTGCCTGGGACCGCAAATGCCTTGGTCGCGCGGCGAGGTGAGACACAATGGCCGCCTTTTGCGATCTCTCTTGTCATGCCGGAGGGTGGCCGCAGTGGATTGTCCCTTACTGTTGAGGTGGTGGAATTATTTATACCCATCATAGTGTTTGGTAGTGTTTTTGTGAAGTTTTGCAGTTGTTTCTGTGTTTATTTTGTTGCAACAGAGTTGGGTTTTGGTTTGCTTTAAAAAAGTGCATAATTATGTAGATTTATGGCAGATTGACCCTTTTGGCGCCCGCCAAAGAGGTTCGGTGCGCACCAAGGGTGGACAGAGAGCAGGCAGAATTGTTTTATGTGTTTTAGCGCATGCCGAGGGTTTTAGCGCGTGCCGAGGATGAAGCAAAACCAAAACAGATTGTTCTCTCTGTTTTGGTGTGTGCCAACACGGAGCAGAATGGTCTACAAGGTTCTGGAGCGTTTCAACGCGTGCCAAAGGGCTTCAGTGCGCGCCAAAGGGCCTGTTTTGTGGTTTTGGTTTTCTAAGGCCCCGAATTGAGTTTTGATTGATGTTTCATGATATGTTAATGTTGGGTGGATCACTCCATTGTGGAGTCCACCAAATAATAGAAAAATAAATAAAAGAAAAATAATATGTCAGGTATTATTTAAAGGATTAAACAAGGTTAATTTTCTTAATCTAATCTTCACAACAAAAGAGGCAAAAAAAAAAGAGGAGAAAATTCGCAGCTTTATTGGTGTTGCAGCAACAAATTTCCGGCTACGATCGGGCATCGAAACGGACTCCGAACGGCACAAAATTTTGAGGGGTTTTTCGTCTCAACTTCTTATGTTGTTTCAACGGTTCAATTTTCGACAATCAGTCGCTGACCTGACTGCTGCGTTTTTTTGTAATATTTTTCAACAACTCTTGTATTTTACATTCTTAGTTGATGCTTTGGTGTAGTTGAGTTGGTTGATGTGTTTGGAACACTTTTGTATCATCTTTTGTTGATTGGTGAAGATTTTTGTGGCCTCGTCCATGTGGTTTTTACTCTCTCACGTCGAGAGGGGTTTTCCACGTTAACAATTGTTGCGTTATTTTTGTTGTGTTTTGTTTCATTTTATTTGTGATTTAGATTCGTTGGGGCTGCCTCATTAATTCTGTTGTGTGTCATTGGGAAGACTTTGTAGGCATTTGTGATACGTGTGGTATTGCGGTTGTTTTTCCTCAATAAGTGGTATCAGAGACCCGGTTAGTTGATTTGGTTTTGAAGTGTTTTTGGTAAACATTTTTTATTGGCGAAGTGGAAGCCAACATGAATAGAATGATCACTTTGAATGGGTCTAACTATTCCATATGGAAAAATAAAATGGAGGATCTTTTGTATGTGAAGAATTATTTCTTGCCGGTCTTCAGTGCTGAAAAAAACCTCAAGATAAAACAGATGAAGAGTGGAATTTGTTGCATATGCAAGATTGTGATTATATTAGACAATGGGTTGATGATAATGTTTTAAATCACATTAGTGAGGAAAAACATGCTAGGTCTTTGTGGAAAAAGCTTGAAGACTTGTATGTCCGGAAAACCGGAAACAATAAGATGTTTTTGATGTATACATTGATGAATTTGAGATATTATCACGGAATTCCTATGGTTGAACATTTTAGTACTTTCTTGGGTATTATGAACCAACTTAATGCTATGGGTATTAAGTTTGATGATGAAGTGCAGGGATGGATGCTTCTTGGTGTTAGGAAATCAACTAGTTTACGCGGCTGAATTTAAAAAATTGATTTCCGATCCCAAGTTCGACTTCGTTTAATACAATAAACACGTTAAGTAGTTGACGATGATTACCATGCATGAGATTCTTGTGTTTCAACTTGGTCTCGTGTGTATGAGTGATTGGCTTTAGTCCAAGTGGGAGATTGTTGAAATAGTTTCCTAAACCCAATCGGGTTGGACCGGATTCGACCGGGTCGGATCATTTCTACTTTTCTTTATGTTTATACATATGATAAATGACTTTCTCTTATTATATATATTTGTTCGTTTAACAAACCATTTACGATATTGTTATATGATAACGTCCTTAGTGTCAAACAGTGAAAGAGAAATCATGATAGTGATTATGGCTGATTAGATCTTGACTCGCTTTAAAAGGTTTGATACTTTATATATCTCTAGTCGTATGTATTATTAAATGGGACATTAATAGTATGATTAGACTAGAACGTATTAGATGTCTTCTATCTTATTGAAGATAGGGATAGATCTCGTCTATCGAAGTGTAGGGACACTTGGACTATACGTGGACGTGTATTAGAGAATGCGTACGTTAGACTGACTCACTTACTTTATTAACTGTCGCACTATGTGGCGGTTGTGTAATTATCCTGAGACCGGAGTCTTCATGACATCACGGTGTGGATTGTCATGCTTTGACACTATTGATGTTTCCCCTAGCCACGGGGCAATCATGCGGTAGTGATTGGGTGTGATACTGAAGCATGCGTAGGATTCATGTTGCTCGTCCGGAAATCGTGTATCCTATGATTAGGAGTAAATATCCGAAATGGCCTTCTTCTAAGGAATGTCTAGTTCTCGTGAATCTTTGCAAAGTGGGAGTAAATGAGTTATTCCGAGAGAGCATGATATCCAGATTATAAGATACGATCGTTGATGTACTGACGCTCGAGATACGATTGTATGGATATTGTAACAACGATAGGATTCTATTTACAAGGTAACTATTTCACATGAAAGGTAGTTTTCATTGCATTTGACTCTTCCGATGATTGGGGGTCACGGTGTGTTTCTAAACGCTATTCCCTGATCGTTAGGTATGAAGGGCATTTTCGTAATTGCACTTTTTGTCTACGGTCAACATATTCGGAAGCCTATCGGGTCACACACATATGAACATCTAGCCAGATTAAAATATGGTTATAGTGATAACCAAATAAGGAAAGTTTATCTCGACTATAAAGTGTTATAATGATAAATTAATATGGTGGTATTTATTTATTATGAATAAATATAATACAAGTTATTAATTGTGTTGATTGATTAAATATACTTATTTTTAATTTGTATGTGGCGAAATATGTATATATGATATACATGTATTTTGCAAATTAATTAATCATAGTGTTATATTAATTAATAATATTCTGGATGCCAATTCTTTGACATATGGGGCGCATATTGATGTGTATAAAGATACACATGAATTTTGCATTTTAATTAATAGTATTATCATATATTAATATAAGATATTGATGACTATAGATTTGCACAAATGTGTAAATTGATTTATGGTAATATGGTAAAGATAATCAATATTAGATATTGACAATATCTTGAAAATATTTAATATGAGATATTAAATTAAATAAGATAAATCAATCAAAGATACTTTCCTTATTTTACTAGTAAAATATTTTTTTTTTCCTCATTCTACTAGGAAACTTCTCCCAATCAGATTGGGAAGTGCATGGGCGCACCACCCCTATTTAAAGGAGGCTTGGCTAGCTCTTTTGTACATCACAATTCCAAGAGACTAATAGTTCTTGTGAAAAATAGAGAGCTTCTTTGAGAGAATTTTGAGAGAGAGAAAAGGTCGGTCTAGCAACCGAGTTTTTCTAGTAGCAATCCAATGATGGGATTCCGGTGGGTTGTTCGTGTGGACTAGTGGTAGAGGCCGAACGCTTGGGTGGCTCCGTACACCACTACTCACCTTAGACCGTCAAAGCGTCGATCTTTTAGATCAAGCAAGGTATTCACCGTCTACTACTTATTTGTTTATTGTTTAAACGAAGTCGATCCTGATTAAAAAGAAATAAAATTTTAAATTCCGCTGCGTTCCCGCATAGATTTCCAAACATACTACTGATTTATGCATTACTTTTGGTTGTGAAAAAATGGTGTTGGTTCTTCCAAGTCTACTTCAAGGTATTTGGTTAAATTTGCAGGGGGAGCTGTGTCATGGCAATCGAGATAGCAAAAATGTGTTGCACTTTCAACTACTGAAAAGTCGAGTATATTGCAAAGAATCAAGCGTGTAAAAAGCTATTGTGGATGAAGAAGTTTCTCCGAGAGCTTGGTTTGAAGCAAGATCAATATGTGTTGCTTTGTGATAGCGAGAGTGATATTCATCTTGGTAAGAATGCTGCTTTTCATTCTAGGACCAAGCACATTGATGTTCGTTATCATCTAGCATTTGAAAAAGTGCACACAGATGATAATGGTGCGGATATGATGAAAAAAATATTGACAATGAAGAAGCTTGAGATATGTTGTTCTATTGTGGGAATGACAAATTCCTCCACAATGTCGTGAGAGAGAGAGATTTGTTGGGTGGATCATTCCTTTGTGGAGCTCATCAAATAATAGAAAAATAAATAAAAGAAAAATAACATGTCAAGTATTATTTAAGGGATTAAGCTAGGTTAATTTCCCTAATATAATCTTCACAGCAAAAGATGCAAAAAATGAAAAAAATTCGCAGCTTTATTGGTGTTGCAGCAGAAACTTTCTGGCGACGATCGGACATTGAAACGGACTCCGATCGACATAAAACTTTGTTGGGTTGTTTTTCTCAACTTCTTCTTCAATCTGAACGGTGATATTTTCGTTTCAACGGTTCAGTTTTTGGCAGTCAGCCGCCGACCTGACTGCTGCGTTTTTTGTGGCGTCATTTTTGTTGTGTTTTGTTTTGTTTTATTTGTGATTTAGATTCAATGGGGCTACCTCGTTAATTCCGTTGTGTTTCTTTGAAAGACTTTATGGGTATTTGTCATACGTGTGGTATTGCAGTTGTTTGTTTTCCCAACAGTTAACCTTAAAGAAACTTTACAAAGCCATGATTAAGCTTCTGATGCGCTTAGTTCCGGCACCGAATAGATTCTTCTGAGAGTTGAAGTTCGGGACCGTCGGAAGAGCATTATTGACCTTTTGCTTTGGTGGATTAGTATCCATCAATGTCGGTGTATGTGATATGCTTTTTTAGAGTATGGTTGCCTAAGTGAGGAGTAGAAGTGTTAAGTGAGTCTTTTCCTTGAAAATATTTAAGTGGCTAGTTAATGGTTAATAACATACGCATTTGTGTAGTTAAAAGCATAACATCAATGTGATTCTGAGTAAGGCACAAAACTATATCGCGATGTGTGGTGTGGTCAGATAAAGTGGACAATTTCACTGATCTTTAAGAGATACCAAGAGTGGAGGGACTTCGCCGAACACACACACACACTGTCGGGACTAGCCCGTGGCTACTAGTGTATGTATTGCTAGTAGGTTGCAAAAGATGCTTCGCGATGAGCAGCGTCGTGCGTAGTGCTCTTGAATACTTGATGTAACAAAGAGAAGCTAAGTTAGAAACAAAGGACATTGGAATAAGGGTTGTGCGTGTTCACGGGGATCACTTGGCTTCTTCTTGAAGGCTCTAAGCTAAACGCACACGAAATCTACCAGCAAAACGTTAGCCTATTCGTATCTATATAATGACAACTGAAAACCCATCAAGAAGTTTTAAAGTGCTGGAAATTGCTGGACTAGTAGTATCAATATTCAGTTGAAATTCCACAGATGAATCAATTTCATGTTCTACAATGATGATCCAATACCATCCACGAATGAAATGTCAATTCTAACTAGGAATCTAACAAACAGAAGGCTATATGTATATATATATATATAGCTTTTCATGGCGTTGAGCTTCCATCAACCTTGACTCGTTTAGCTGAGGGACCCTGTGATTCTTCTTCCTCAATTGAAACATGACTTCCTTCTGGAAAAGAAGACGAAGAAGGAACATTTGTTGAACTATCGAAAAGGCGTATACTTTCTGAAGTTTCCGGTTTGTACCGAGAAGTCCTGTATTTCTGAAATATTTCAAGCACAGATCACTGAAATAAATTGCACCAAAAACAGGAAAAAAAAAAAAAAAAAAAAAAAATTGATCATAGAAATTAAGAACTTTATTTCAACCGGAAATTGGCTAAGGCTTTTGATATGATAGATTGTAAGGCCCTCTTTGTTCATATGCTTCAAAATAGCCTTTGGAGTAGCTTCTGCATAATCAAATCACTGATCAGTTTTAGCAGATATATGTACAATTCACATTTATTACGAATTCGTAAATTAGTACACAAATAAACTAAAAAAAAAAATGCATACTTTCACTACCACCAAGTTTGTTGACAGCTTCCACAAATTCTTCATAAAGTTCGGGTGTCCAACGCATTCGAGGCTTCATCAATGGTGGTTTATTTGCTAGTTCCAAAGGCTAATTTGCAGTATAATAAAAGTAATAAATGTGTAAACCACGATGAGCAAATAGGATAATATATATGTGATATCGGTAAAATAAGTGAATGCTCACCCCATATAAGTGTGAGATATAAAAGTCTTGTCAACTATCAAGCGAGGACGGCGGTCTAAGTAGTTGACCGGACCATTTATGACTCATTTAGCGCTACCACCGGGAAGTGGGCGCATGAAATGGTATTCAGAGCCGACTATCGTGCCCGGTCCGGGAGTGCAGGGGCGTTCTGAGAATGGTATTATTGAGCCACTATCAAACGGAACTACGCCCACATCGGTAAAGTAAGTGAACGCTCACCCCATATAAGTGTGAGACATAAAGGTCTTGTTAACTCGGGCAAGCCGCTTTTAGACAAGCGAGGACGGCGATCTAAGCAGATTAACCGGATCATTTATGACTCATTTAGCGCTACGAAGCCCGGGGTCTGGAGGCGTTACAATATATGTACGGTTTTTAATGAACTGAAAATCAAACCTTAGAATCTGGATTAGGGATATTGACATCAACAAGCAAATCACTCCAATTAAAATCCCAAACATCATCAACTGTTAATAACTGCTCTGCAGACTTCATCACTCCACCTGATACAGCAGACTTGATTATTCACTTTTCATTGCAGACTTTTAATCTGTTCTCACTCGAAATCCTAATCGAGGGCGACGGAAAAATACACTCATTTGGATTAATCATTTCTGAATATAACATCTTATCAATATATTAAATTCTTTGGCTCCATATTATATTATGGGATTTGTTAATTAATTACTCGAAAACTAAAATTAAAATGTGAACTAGAATCAACAACATAAAGCTAGATGAATGTCACAATAAGCTTATGTTTTCTTTCTAAACAAATGAAATCTGGAGAAATCCTCCAGATCACGAATTTATAACACAGAATGAGCACAAAATTAATAAAAAACACAAACTGAAAATTATATCAAAATCTCAATAATTAGTCAACTTAAAAAAAACCACAACATTAACAAGGAACATGAAGGAACATTCATAAAACTTTAACAAAGACCAAACAAGTTATCACTTAAGTCAACCAATCAGCTTTCTATGCAGTAACAAATAAAAGAAATGAGTTTTCAATGCATGAAAGAAATATAATAAATCAAGAAAAAAAGATGTTGCAAAAGAGAGCTGAGAACTGAACCTTTGCGAACTCGTAAAAGGAATCTGATTGGGAATTCCGACACCTGAATAGTGATGTGAGATGCTTAAAATTGCGGTCTTCCTTACTTCAGTAAATAAATAATAAAGGTGGGGTTCTAAAGGCACCTTACATTTACCATTGACACTTATTTTTTAATTATTTTTTTCGATGAATAGAATGCCAGTAACACTGACGTTAATATGGAACACCTACACCAATGTTGCTATTCAAAAACAAAAGTCGCCGGACTGACGTTTCTAAGTTGTAACATTTTTATAACGTAAACGTCGGTGCCATTGACTTTCGTTTTTGAACACCAACGTCGCCGATGATTGGTTTTCAATAAGCAACGTCTTGCCGCTTGCATCGACGTTCCGTTCATAAAAAATCATCATGATGTCGGAATAACTTTTTGAGGTGCCATTTGGGATAGTGTGCATCCACCTCTGGTCAAAGAGTAATAACGTTTTAATAACAATTTTGTCTTTGTGTTGAGATCGATAATCAATATCGACTTCATTCATTAAAAAAAGTGCCCCATAATAAATTGCAAACTTGACAACTCATGTTTAATGTTACTCAAATGATAATCAATGTGGCAAGAGTTTCTAGTGTTCTCTCATTGAAGGTACATAGTCACTTTGTCACTGTTCTATTGTTTTGGAGTGTGCTCTTGCTCTGTTTAGTTTAAAATAGTCTAGATAGATATGTTAGATATTTTTTCATAAAGTAAATATTTTATAATCGTTTGCATACGAGTTGCCGTACGAATTAATGTTATCGCAACGAAATCTAAACGGATACATGCATCAGCTCATGGTCGAGATTCATGCATTTTTCTGAATCCATGCATCAGTTCGTGAACGGATTCATGAACCTACGAATGGATGCAACTCAGAAAATTCAAGAGTTGCATGTTTCAGGCCGAACTGATATGATGTTACATTTTCGTGCTAGGAGTACCTCCATTCGTTTATGGGTACCTTCTGCCTATAAAAGGCACAAGTATGCATACGAAAATTCATAAGTCTTACAGTATCATCAGAACCAATTTTCTGGAGTGTCCTCGGGTTTGATTCAAACAAGTCACTATTTGAATCAAACACCTCCATTGTATCCTGAGAGAGATTTTCGATTGATCCCTAAGTGACAATTGAGTGGGACGAAATATCTCTTAAAAGACAACGGTTTGCGTGCCTTGGATATTTTCTGAATCTATCAAATTCTTAGCATCAATTTTTTCCAACAAGATACTGGTAATATGTGTATCCAGTTATGTCTGTGAACCTTTGATTGGTGGAATTTTGACAAACCATTGTCAAGAAGCGATCACAAGATTACTTGGTTTAAAGGGCCAAGGTTCTTATACTAGGAACACTGCTCTAATACCAATTGTTGGTCCCAAAGAAGTGAATAGAGTCAGGGGGTGATTGACTCTATTATGAGTTTAAAAACTTTCTTGATGAAAAACTTTTGTGCAGCGGATTAAACCCTTCCAAAATGTTATTTTCAAAGTAAATAAGCACACACACAATTAATCAGATAGCAGAAAGTAAATGCTGATGGTAAAGTGCATAAATATAAAATGCAGAAATTAAATGAACACAAGTTTATAGTGGTTGAGGGTGGTGTAATCCCTTAATCCACTCTTCTAATGTTATGATTGGAAGAATTCAATATTCTCTTTCCACCACTACAATAGTATGATTGTCCTTAGCTACACAAGCTTCACAATCTGTAGACTATCACTCCCTGGTAAATGATGCTTCGGTGATTGAGTCTATTTCACTGCTCCTTGGGAACAAATCATTCATCAGCTATCACAAGTACTCCTGCAATTCCTTCTTAGAAATTCTGATTCAATTGCTTGATAACAAGTCCTTAATGAGAATGTGAATTCGGGAATTCACAAGTTTGACCAACTTCAGGCTTGATATGACTTTTATGCTCTGTTTCTGAGTTTGATCTTTACTAGATATCACTTTGAAGATTAAGAGTGAAGGCTTGTGAATTTGACAGAGTTTTAGCACTTAGAAGTTCGTAGATGTTCTTGTTGTTGTTTCTCTCTACCTCATCTCCTTTTGACTTGCATGCCTTTTCTGATGCTGACTCGGGTGTAAATAAGGATGGTGGTCTTGGAGCTCAAAGAAGAAATCCTCTGTAGCTCGGGCTTCCGTCAGGGGCGGACGCAGGATCCTGAGTGAGGGGGGCGATACTATGGGCGAGTGTAAATTTTAGGGGGTCAAAAAAAATACACAACATACATAATAGTGTATTTTCCGGATCCGAGGGGGGCGAGTGCCCCCCTAACATGTGGGTGGATCCGCCCCTGGCTTCCGTTGTAGCCGAGTATCTCATTGTTGCCTCCACCGCTGTTGAGTTGTCCTAGATTACATATCTTCTTCATGATCTCGGTTTTGCTTCCGCTGCCACGCAGTTATTTTCTATGATAATGTTGGTGCTACTCAGCTTTTTGTCAATCCCATCTTTCACTCCCATATGAAACATGTTGTCATCGACTACCAATTTATCTTGGAGCAAGTTCAGCAGGTTCGTGTTTCCCATGTTTCCAGTGCTAATCAGATTGTTGATGCCCTCACCAAACTGATTGGCAGCATTCCCTATCAACACTTCATGTTCAAGTTGGGCCTTCTCACCCGCAGTCCCACTTGAGAGGGCGTATTAGGATATATTACTGTAAATTATTATTTAATTATTGTGTAATTGTAATTAGTTGTAGAACCTTCTAGATGACTTGGGGAGCACTCCTAATTATGTGTAAATATACATTATACAATATACCAATTCAATCAATGGAAAACACTTTCCACCAATTATTCGTTACCAATTCAGAAAACTGGATGTTCATCTACAAGGACTCCCTGAAATTAAACCTGGAAATAAAATCGATCTCAAAGCTGTCCCTTTCTGTCAGAAATTTCCGACGGCTCCTCCACAGAGATGATGACACTTTTGCGACTATAAACCGAGGATTTTGTGGTTGCGGTGAGATGAGAGGCTGCTCGGAGATGTAAGGAAAGATCGACATGGAGGAATGGTTTATTGAGGATGAGGTGAATCATTATCATCTTTCATCTAATGGAGTGCGCGTCTTCTGTTTTCGGTATGTAAAGTATTGAGAGAGACTTATTTAGAGGAAGAAGATGATATGAATGGCAATTTAGTCCAGTCTATTTGTGCTTATTTCAACTTTTTCCTTGACGTGTAGATTAAAACTTAATCAATGCGAAAAAAATTGGATTATAAACCAATTTCCAGTTCAAATGAATACGATTATAAGAGCGTGCTGTCTTGTTTACCTTAATGAAATGTAGAGATGTTACAAAGAAATAAATATTGGGAGGATGACATCTTTCCCGATTATCGCTTAATTTTTATCATAGATTAAAAGTTGTGGATGACTGTTTTTGACCCCTTTTATCATTACCTTTATATATCATTTTCACATTTATTCCCTGAAATTTATATGAATGTTACAGATACTTATATTTTGTAAATTTTTATAGGCGGGTTCTATCGGCACACGCATAATTACTTTTCGCACCCATTTATTGAATAATTTTTCTGCTGAACAAAACGTCATTCCCACTGGTGTTCCTCCTTCAACACCAACGTCGGTGTGTGTCATCGACGTTGGTGTTGAAAGAGAACACCCATGATCGATCGACGTCTTTAAGTTGTCTTGCGCCACTTTTATAACTCTTGAATGTCGGTGACACTGGTGTTCCTCCTGAACACAACGTCAAATGAACACACGAATTGACGACGTTCGCTCTTTTGAAAACAATGTGGTGTCAAGTAATTTTTGTGGCAATAGAAAATAAATGGATGTCAAAAGTAATTTGATATGTGCCAATAGAACCCACCTTTTTATATTGAAATAGACTTCCACATAAGATATTATACACTTCTTTAAACTGGCGTACACTTTAAATTTATATTATCTCACACAGTAAGGATAGTTATTTAGTCAGTAATACGTCATCTCAAAAAAAAAAAGTTGGTAATAAACGTGGGATATGTATTTTTTTCTTTTTTTCTTTAAGGGGTAATGGGATATGTATTTATATGGTACCAAACTATGCTTGAAAGATTTGCAGCAGACATATCGTAAACTGAAAACTCAGATTTTAGAGATTTTAACATTCAGATTTTGGAAAAATGGCGTTGTAAAAGATACTCTACATTTTACTGTAAACTACAGATTCTGTACAATTTCCTTTACATCTATCGTATTTATCTAGATTCTATAAATTTTCTTTTATCTCTAAGTCATTATGTAAAATATAGATTCTGATGCATTTCACCTTAGATAGAGATTCTGTAAACTAGAAAAATATGTATTTAAAACTTTAAAATAGAGTATTCTCTTAGAGTATCTAATGCAAGTGCTCTTACTCACATGTTCAATATACTTGCATGTGTTAAAAGGGTGATGATGCTGAATAATGCAACACCGATAAACCTGGGCCACGTGTAATCTAAGGATGAGCTGTAAAGGAATCGAACGATCAGAATCGTGGCAAAAGATGGTGTTTTTGGTGCTTTATGGTCGAGTCCAAGAATGTATCTTGGATTGCCTACGATCTCAGATGAAAGTCGGGAATCAAGCGCTACGTAGTTCCCGGAATGATGTATTTATAAGCACATGTCCTTCTTTCCGCTTCTAAACTTGGAGCGGTTTGGTCTATTGACATAAATACCTTTAAATGGGCGCTTGCCTCTTACCCAAGTAACTGTTGGGCGGTGAGCCCTGGTGTCTTGGTCTTGACTCGATGCACATCGACGCGTGGCGATCGAGGTAGACACTTACGAGAACTGCCGGTGGTTATAGTCTTCACTGGTGTGTCTCGAATTTGATCCGATGTGGATGATCCTCATAGACTTTTCCACATGCCTGCTGGACCAGTCAGATTATTCAACGTGGATGGGTGAAATCCCGTATCGTCAAAGGGGAAGTGTGTTATTTTGAGAAGATTTGTTCATTTGAAGCCGACAACTTATTTTCTTATTTTTAAGGTTTAATATTTTCTATTTTGAATATAAAAAAATTCTATATTTGTTTTATTTTGTTTTATATTATAACAAATAGTTAATTTCTTCATTTAAGATAATTAATTTTTCAAATTAATCCTCGAGTTCTATAAATTATGAGATAAAATCATGCTTCCTCCTCGATTGATTATTTGTATTTTTTCTATTGAACTCCTTCATAATTAAATTGTCCTTTTGATTATTTGTGCATTATATATATACAGGGCATACACTGAAGATAATCCAAAAGGCAGCAGCAGGGGCCCCTAATAATATCTTGAATTTTAGGGCCCTTCGATTCCATATTTTATCTAAATAAAATTGTATAAATAGTTCAGTAAAAAATATCGAAGTCCAACCTAATACTAATAATAACCTCAACGTTTTTTTACTCTGTTTTTCAATGAGTTTTTATGTTGGTCCAATCAACCTCTCTATTTTATATTTAGAATTTCCCAACAAATATCAGTATTATTCAAAATTAAAGACGCATATATGTAAAACTGGCCTAGGTCCTCCGTTTACCATATTCCTTCACGTTAAATAAAAAAACACAAGTAAATAACATTGAAATTTTGGTTAACCATAATTATCTATTATTTAGGCACAAGATAAACATAAATTAAGGAATCTTGAGATAAGGAAACACATTATTATTATTATTATTATTATTATTATTATTATTATTACCAAGCAAAAGTAATAACATAAAAAATTTGGTTTACATAATTCTCTATTATTTATAAATAAGATAAACATAAATTATGAAGCCTTGAGATATGAAAACACATCATTATTATTATTATTATTATTATTATTTTATTTTTTACTTTATTTTTTTATTTTTTTTTTAAAATTTATTTTCAAGAAACACGTACTTGAGATAAGGAAGCGCATTAAATTTTTTTTTTGAAAGTAACATGTGATTTTATTGTAGTTTATTTTGACCGAAACACACAATTTTTTTTAGGAGTGTCGAATTATTAATTAATTTAGTTTATACATGTATATTTTTTTTTTGAGAAACAATTTTTAATTTATTTTAGGAATATGAATCACATTAAGGAATCATTTGTTATTAGTATTTATTAAGTATAATAAATGATTGATATAAACGATTAAATATTAAACTACATTTTGTTCTTTAAAAATATTAAACTACATTTTCTCTTTTCTACTACATTTTGATAGTGTCATATCTTTTGATTTACACCTTCAATAATGATAATTCTTTTGCCATAATTTAAATTTTGTTGTTCTTTTTATTTGACGTCTTTTAGACACGAATTTTTTTTATTTTTTTTTGGCAATTACATGTTTAACAATGACAATACACAATGACACATTATTGACATATCGCAGTAACTGTCACTGTGCTCTGTCGGTGTAAATTACACCCAGTGTCTTAAAGATATCAATGTCAATGTGCATGCTTTGACAATATTAAAAAAATTGTTGATGTACTATCTCAGTATAAAAAAAGTGACAGTATACGATGGCATCGACAAATTGCATCAGAATTTTCAAAACCCCATTTATTGTTTCCACAATATTCTCATGACTATTTTTAACGTCATTGCTACATTGTATTTGCTTCTGTCATTATTAGTCTAGCTTATGGATTGAACTTAGGAGTTCTTTTAATACCACCGTTATCAAATTTCGTGTAAATTGTTGAATGAGATACTGGAAATTTAATGTCTGAATTACCAAAATTACATCACATGAAGCTTAGTCGACGGTTAGTCCTTAATAAACCATCTATTTAAGTGATGTATCGCTATGTGTCGTTATAACACGATGTTGTAATTACAGAGTACTGGTACTTACTACTATTGTATACGAGCTTCTCTGTTGTTTATTTACGAAAACCCAAAAAATTGGAAACTAATAGATGCAATGAAAATGTACTAAAACAGATTTTTGGAGATATAGATGAAAAGATATGGTCGCTTAATTCAGGGGCGCCCCTGGGGGAGGGTCAAGGGGGCCATGGCCCGAGCCCTCCTCTCCCCGAAATCTATGAATTTAAGGGCCCCACAAAATTTTAACTCAATAGTATATATATATATACATATATATATATATATATATACATATATATATATATATATTGCATTTTTGAAAATAAATAAGGTATTGCTCTGATGGTAAGTAGTCAAGTATAAATTGATATGCAACCAAGGTTTGATTCTTGCTAGAGGCAAAAACAATATATCTTTTTTTGGTTAACCTTTTTTTAGAAGTGCCTAAAATAATATTTGGTCTCGAGCCTAAATTTGGACATGGACGCCCCTGGCTTAATTACTATTAATGGTGCAAGAGAGAAAGTTTTTGGAGTGGCGATGCAATGAAGAAGACAATGGAGAAATTTTTATTTGGGCGAAACCGGATATTTTATTAAGAAAGTTGTACAAAAGTTAAGGTAAAAAAAAAACACTACAAAATTTGTAGGCTAGAAAAAAAAAGTAATCAAGTCCAAGCTAATCTAAATTCTCGGCTTTACTTAACTGACGCCTTCGTAAATAAAATCAACTTCGGGGGTGTGCCACCACCATGCCTTTTTTGGTTACGCCAACACCAGATGCTTTGAAATTTGAATGAGTTCACGAAATAGATATCTCCAAAATTTGATGGTATCGTGCTTTTACATAATCACTTTATGACATTTCTCGAGCCTCTCAAAAGTCAAGGTAAAATAGGTTCAGTGTTGCCGATGAATAACATTTCTCCATATATTGTTTACCCAAGGGTAGTTCATCAAAGCGTGCATGCTGGATTCAAGGAACACACCACATTTATAAAATGTTCCATCGTCAATGATATGCCTTTAAGATAAGAGTCAGTTGTAGGAAGAGTTCCCCGTAGTACCTGCCGTAGTAAAACATCGCCTCTAAGTGGCCCTTTAATAGACCAAATTGATTTCTAGACACATGTACCGACTGTCGATGAGGGTTCATGTTGACTATGAAGTTCAGAGTATGCAGAGCTTACTGAAAGCTTACCAGAGAGGGT
Source organism: Gentiana macrophylla (assembly GCA_026214975.1). NCBI lineage: Eukaryota > Viridiplantae > Streptophyta > Magnoliopsida > Gentianales > Gentianaceae > Gentiana > Gentiana macrophylla. The sequence goes on along the minus strand of CM047816.1, from coordinate 31,160,264 downwards.
CGGTTTCCATTTGATATTTATGTGATCATCGAGATCGAAAGCATTCCGGAAAGTGCAGCAAAGCAGATGTGATGTCATATAAAAGAGCAAGTGGATTTGGGCGCGTCATGAGGTGAGCCATATATATTTGTATCTTAAGATCTGCTCGATGCTTAGTCGAGAGAGCGCCAAGTTTCACCCAATAATTTACCATGCTCACTAAGCAATTTCCATGCAAGTTTAGCCAAAAGTGTGGTATTCATGTATTGCGATATAATGTTAATTATCTACGTCCACATCAGCTTAAGATTTTGGGATAGATGGTAATTCAACATTTTATCAGAGCAGCAGGTCCGGAGTTCAAACCCGCTTCAAACGTAGTTTTCCCAACAACAAAAAAAGAAGAGTAAAAACTGCAAGTGTTGGGTCCTCTCTTCCTCTTACATAGGCCCACACTTGAGGGGGCGTATTACGATATAATGTTAATTATCTACCTCTTATCGGCTTAAGCTTTTGGGATAGATGTAATTCAACATCATGTCTCGGACAGTACGTATTCTTAAGTCACCGTTGAGTTTAGGTCGACATATGGATTGTCATGCTACAAGATGTAAAGTTATCTTCTCCATATCATGGTCCCACAAAAATAGCATGCCATTTTGTCCAGTTCATTCATGACAGAAGCAGGTAGGCGAAACTTTTGCATTTGGTAATAGGTTGTCGTGGTGAGAACCGTTTGTGTTAATATGACTCGCCTACTTTGAAGAGAGTGGAGGCTTTCTAGGTCTGTAATTTTGATAGGACTTTATCTATATAATTCCTTGAAAATCCTTATTAACCCGACCATGATGCAATGAGACGCCAAGATATTTTTTAAAATAGAGAGTGGGACATATCGAGTTCTTCTGCGATGTTGTGTACTACTTGAGTATTCGTGTTGGGTGAAACAGTGAATCTTGATTTAAAGATACTGATTTCCTGTCCCGACATATCACAAAAATGGGATAGACGCAGTTAATTTCTCTCGTCTGGTCTATGGCCGCTTCCGAGAAGAGATGGAAGTCATCCGCAAAAAAGAGATGGGAAATTCTTGGCTCTCCAAGTGAAACAACAGTCGGTTTCCATCCCCAGCACTAATAGATTGATTGGTTAATCAACTCAGATCTTGCATAATGAGTACGAAGAGATACAGAGCTAAAGGATTGCTTTGTTTTAGTCCATGATGAAGTCAAAATCCTTGGATGGGGTATCATTCCAAAATATCTCTAATGAAGTGATAAATATTGTGAACATGATCAAATCGACAAGACTGTCATTAAATCCCACTAGATATAGAATTTTAAGAAAGAAGGACCGACTGACCATGTCGTAGGCCTTTTCAAGATCGACTTTGACAACCAATATCCCTTTGTTGCTAGATTTTTTCATCATATAATATAAACCCTCTAGAGTCACAAGGATGTTGTCCAAAGTCTGCCTGCTAGGAATGAAGGCGTTTTGGTTGTTGTCAATGATCAAACACAGCCGATTTGTAATAATTTTTTTGATAGTCTTGGTGGTGGCATTCGCAAGAGCTATGTGGCATAGCTGAGAAACAGATTCAGGGGGATTAACTTTAGGAATTAAGATGATGACGCACTAGTTCATATCACGTGGAAAGTTATTTTTCTGGAATATCTTGGTGATCCTAAGCCTTGATAGAGGGGCCAAATGTGTCCCAGTTCTTTTGATAGAAGATTAGGAGGAAGCCATTTGGTCTGGTGATTTGAAGGGACCCATTTGAAAAATTGCAAACTGTACTTCCCCTGCTCTAACAAGGCGGTTTAGAAGCCTCTTATCAGCATGATTAATTAACAGGCGGATTTAGACTGTTACGTTCACCGTCCTCAATCCAACTAAGACGCGATTTCTGGTGCCAATAAATTTCTTCCTGAGATAGAATGTCTTCGTAATCCTCCTGTAATTTCTTGTTCAGCTTAGTCAAGAAACCCAAATGATCGTTTGAGAGAGAATGTTAGACTCTCTCAATTCTAGCTCTACATATCTTCTTCCGGTAGAATACATTCTTGAAGACCCTTTTATTCCATTCTTTGGCTTTTGAAGCAAAAGTATCAAGAGGCCCCTGCAAATTATTGTCATTAACATTCCAAGCATTAAGAACATTATAAAAGTCATTGTGTTTCGTCCAGCAAGCTTGGAATCAAAAGGGCCTGTCAATATAGTCTATGACATGTATACTCTCTAGAGCTAGAAGGATGAGTGATGATCGTAATGCACATGAGGTAGATTGTACACGGAGGAGACAAGATATTAATGCCACCACCTAGAGTTGCACAAAGCTTGATCCAACCGCTATTCAATCGCATGAGTATTATGTACAGAGGTGGACCATGTGAAACAGACCTCGGATTACATAGATATTTACATATCATATCTACGTGGACAATGTTGTTATTTTCTTTTACTTCACATAAATTTTAATATAAATTAGGCTTTATATATAATATCTACATTTGATTTCATATATTTGGATGCTTCATATCAATGTTTTTCTTTATTTATGCATTTCATTAACACCAATAATCATAAAAACGTCATAAAACACTTTTATCAAATGTAAATGTATCCAGTAAATGATACATTGTCGTGCAAAGATCAATTCGTAATAAACAAGAGTAATACATTTATGAATGATTATTATCTTTAAAAAATGATAAATGTGTCTACGATTTCAAAGTAGAAACAAAATGCAAAATGTATCTTTTTAATAATATCATTATTTAGCGTGTTTATAATTAATGCATTAATAAATACTTGATAAATAGTAATATTAAATTTTATTGTTAATTTTGTAATTTTATGAACTTTATTTAAACGAAACACGTGCAACGCACGTTCATTTTGCTAGTATATATTAAAGGGGGAGTATAATGGTAAGTGATAGTATACTCCATCCGTTCTAAAATAACCGATTATGTGGAAATAATCCTTCAATTTTAGCATTTGTAATGACAAAAACAAAAATTGAGTATAATTAATGCAATGGTTTTTATTCTCTCACCACTTGATAAATAAGCATACAATTCAAAAACCTCCTCAAACGAAGTGTTTTTTTTATTTATATTTTTTGAATAATCTCAAACGAATTGTTACAAGTTTGTTATATAATAAATGATGATCCGTAAATCTTCGTAAATCTTCATTTTAGGAAAATAATTTATGCACCGACCCCATCCCCACTCATCAATGATAACTTGGTTCAATAATTTTTTTCTTTTTTAATGAATTCAAATGTATTGCTCAAAATGAGTTTCCGTTATATATATCATATTGTTGTAAATTTTATGTGCCTAAATCACTCTTGTTCATTTTCTTGTAGAAATCAGAACCCTTCCAAAAAAAATAAAAATTTGTAGAGATGAGGAACCAACTGAACATCATACGAAGCGTGTTACATGCAGCTCTTATGTTCTTATTATTAATCACAAAAAAATCTTTTCAAGTTTTTGTTTCTTTCTTGAGCCGTTTTTGTTTTCCTAGTCATTTGTGTACAAAACGAAGAAAACCACAAAAGGAGGAGAGAAAGGGTTTAGTGGAAGAAGAGAAAAAATCAAACGAGAACAACACGAAGAGGGTTGCGTTTATCAAGCTGTTTTCTTTCGCAGATTGGAAGGATGTGGGTTTGATGTTTTTCGGGACATTAGGCGCCGCTGGAAATGGTCTGTCTCCTCCATTGATGACTTTGTTTCTGGGTAATGTGATTAATTCTTTTGGGAGTTATACTTATTCAAGTTCCGACATGATGCATCAAGTTTCAAAGGTAACCAAAAAAAATTAAAAAAAAAATATTTTCTGCCTTTGTCAATTTCATTTTAATCGTCCCCAGATACGATCCGGGACGAACTCCGATTTAGTCGGGCAGGTTTACTAGTATTACTTCTTAATATGGAATTCATCACAACTAAACAAACAAAACAAAACAAAAAAATATGTCAGTTTCAGTACTAAAATTACTTTCTTAATTTCAGGTGGCACTTGATTTCGTGTACCTAGCCGTCTGTTCAGGTGTTGCTTCATTCTTAGGTAAGTTTATCTTCTTCTTTGTATTCAAAATCTATCTTGAATCAACGATGATACAATAACCGACAAAAAGCACCGAAAATGTTCCCGAATTTATATATATATAAGATGACTTTTGGGGAAATTCGAAAATACCTCTTTTCCCAAAATTAGTACGAAAAATACACCCCAAAAAAAAAAAAAAAGAGTCTATCCCCGCCTTAAGATGGATATCGTCTATATATCACCCATAAATAGCCCAAATTGAAAAAACGAAGATTTTTTCACTTTAAAATGTATATTTTCTGATATCTATTTATTACCATGTGTAATTTTTGTGTATATATATTTTTCCATCTTGAATTTGCAGAAACGACATGTTGGATGATAACGGGAGAAAGACAAGCAAGCCGCATAAGAGGGTTGTACTTGAAAGCCATATTAAGACAAGACATTGAGTTCTTCGACACCGAGACATCAACGGGAGAAGTCGTCGAGAGGATGTCTGGAGACACCGTTCTTATTCATGGAGCAATGAGTGGAAAGGTTAGAATCTTCCCTTTCATTACCTTTCAAAATCATCATATATAGCTTCTTTCCAATTTTTGGAAATTAAAATCTTAATTTTAAATTTTTTCTAATCAGAAGAAATAGAGAAATTTTACCGACCGATTATGATTATTTTTCCCTACTTATCACGATCTTCTCAATCTTTCCTTACTGATTTATACTGAGATTTTTTCAAGGATTGGTAAAATTTTATGTCCTAATACATTTTACCTGTAAAATATAACGAGTCTTAAGCCAAAAGTATAACAAGCGCCACAAGATTGTTACGTATGATCTCATACAAGAAAATTTAAAATTAAAAAATAAAAATAAAATAAAAAAATTAACAACACACACATTTTTTGGCGAAATATCTTTTCACACCAATTTTTATCTTATCACATGTAAATTTATTTCCAATTTCGCTTTTTATTTTTTTTTTATTTTACGCGCTCATTTCGACGAGTTTGGTCGAATGTGACACATTATCCATATTGAAATATGGTGTAATATACGTGTTGAGAAATTCACACCTGGTTGATTTCGACCATCTTTTGTGTAGAATGTTTGAAGTTTTCCAAACTCATATATAGTCAGAGAATCATTCGACCAATATTGAGTCGAATACTTTACACATTCATTAGAATTGGGTCAGGATAACAACAACAATATAAGAGCACCACTATTGTTTCGATTGATTTTGATGTAATATTAAAAGTTTTTTCACTCAATTTTAGTCGTAATGTCTTTCGACCGGTATTGAGTATGAAAAACATTCAAAAATTCGACTGTAATAAAATCAAGATAATAATCGTATTTCACTCAAATTGGGTCAGAATGGTTGTTTAATGAATCGACCATAAATCGGCGTGAATAGTATATATTTTCGGACTCATTTACGGTCGAATGGCAGGCGTGTGGAATATCCAAACGAAGCCCACTCTCGGCTCTTGGTAAGTGTAAAACAACATTGGTGTGAAAAGATAGTCCCTTTTTTAAAGGTAAAAACACCACATTTTAAAAGCTCCATATTTAATTTGGCTAAAACAAAGCAAGAATTTTAATACGATCAATGAATCTATACAAATTAGTAGGCCTAAGAAGACTCTTCTACATTCCTAGGACTACTATATATACACGCCATTGCTTCATGGTATTGTCTCATTCATTTTGTGCTCTGGCTGAACCATTTTTTTGCCTTGTATTTACCGTGTGCCAACATTTTGGGTGGAACTATTTGTTATCATCATTTTTCCTCAAATATCATCATATCAAACTTCAAAAAAATGTTTTCTTTAGTCTCGTTTGAACTCGATGTTACAGAGGTACGATCCCATTGAACAGATATTGTTTAAGTAAGGTTGTAAAAAAATGTTGTCTTCGGTATAGGAAGTGGTCATGGTTTGTTCAAGTATGCAACAGTTTCAGCTTCAGCTCTGATAGACAGATTCAGACGTAGAGATCAAGTCACCATACTAACAAGTGATCTCTCAAGCTACAATTGTTTTTAGACATTATCAACAAAACGTAGTTTTGAGAAAGAAAAATCTATGACTAGATCATTTTAACATTTTGAGTGTGATTAGATCATGTGTACTTGAGTTGAGAGGGTCCTAACTCCTTAATTTCATATATTTATGAAGAGTTGTCCACTTTTTAGTACAATTTACTTCGCATTCGTCCATATTTCATGGGTTATCTATAAAACTTATGTACTCCGCGATCTACAATATTGCATACATTTATTAATATATAATAATTAACAATATTTGCAGGTCGGGGATTTTATCCGATGTATATCTACTTTTGTTGGAGCTGCAATTGCATTTTCACGGGTTGGCTTCTATCTCTCGCCTTGTTTGCTTGCATACCTTTCGTGATTGCGAGTGGAGGAATAATAACAAAGCTGTTGTCTAAGATAGCCAGTCGCGCAAGCCGCTTATGCAGATGCTGGAAATATAATTGAACAAACAGTTGGAGGAATTAGAACGGTAACACGAATTATCATATATTTAAAATATAAAAAAAATCAAACTATATATACGTGGAAAAACATTTGTGTCATAACGATCGTCTGCAACCAAACGATGTTTGTGATTAAGTTTTGATACAAATGTTGTGCCCGTAAGCGTATTGATATGATATTACGTTCAATATGTCATCTCATTCTTTGTTGGCATGAATATTGTAACAGGTGGTATCTTTCAACGGACAAAATATAGCTATTCAGAATTATAATGGCAGGTTGCAAGCAGCTTATGCAGCTACAATACAACAAGGACTAGTTTCGGGAATCGGTCCCGGGATTTTCTTCTTGTCAATGTTCACTTTTTATGGACTTGCGGTTTGGGTCGGATCCAGGATGATTATTTATCACGGATATAACGGCGGCACAATAATCAATGTCATGACAGTCATAATGATGGGTGGAATGTAAGTCGAATTCGTGATTAATGAACACGAATATATACATGAATCGAATCATGAATATATATATATGAATTTTTTTCTTTCCAATTGAATCATGCAGGTCACTCTCTCATGTAACTTCAAGTTTATCTGCATTTGCACAAGGCCAAGCAGCAGCATACAAAATGTTTGCTACTATCAACCGTAAACCACGTATCGATGCATACGAAACAAATGGACTTGTCTTGGCAGATATGAAAGGAGAAATCGACTTTAAAGATGTCTGCTTCAAATATCCGGCTCGACCAGACACACAAATTTTCTCTGGATTTTCATTGCATGTTACCGCAGGTACTACAGTAGCATTAGTTGGACAAAGCGGAAGTGGAAAATCGACGATCATTAGTCTTCTCGAGAGGTTTTACGACCCTGATGCTGGAGAAGTTCTTATAGATGGTGTAAATTTAAAGAAAATGAGACTTAATTGGTTAAGAACGAAAATCGGGCTCGTAAGTCAAGAGCCGATCCTTTTCGCTACTACGATTAAGGAGAATATACTGTATGGCAATGTTCATGCTACTGATGCCGAGATAAAAAATGCTATAGAGCTTGCGAATGCTGCCAAATTCATTGACAGACTACCAATGGTATTTTTCGTTCTTCGTTTCTCTTTATGAGTTGCCGGGGAAGCACATTACCACGTTAATTATAGGTGTGAGACATAAATTTCTTGTCAACTCGGGTTAGTCATTTTAGACCAAGCGAGGACGACGGTCTAAGCAGTTGACCGGATGATTTATGACCCATTTAGCTCTACCAGGCCTGGGGTCTGATTGCGTTACAGAATGGTATTCATAACAGACTATTAGACGGGCCTAGATGCCACACTGTGAGGGTGGGGCCGCTTCTAGATCCTCTGGTGGTAGGGGACGAAACTGGACAAGTCCACGTGGGACAAGTCCTGGCGAGGACGCCAATCCCTATGAAAGGGTGAGAATGTGATATCCCACATTGATTGGGGGAGAAGCACATTACAACGGGAAATTCTTACCCGCACTCTCCTCGTGCGCACTACTCCGTTGGATGCGCGGTATGTGCGCAAGAAGACAAATTAGTATTTGTCTTCTTGCGCACATGTCGCGCATCCAACAAGCGGTGCACACGAAGACTCTCCGGGTAAGAATTTCTCCATTACCATCTTATAAGTGTTGGACATAAATTTTTTGTCAACTCAGGTTAACCCTTTTAGACTAAGCAAAGACGACGGTCTAGGTAGTTGATTAGATCATTTATGACTCCTTTAACGCTATCATGCTTGGGGTCTGGAGGCGTTACACTTTATTTGTGGCTAAATCTCTAGACGACGGTCTAAGTAGTTGACCGGACCATTTATTACTCAGCGATATCTAAACAGTTGACCGGACTATTTATAACTTAGTTAGCGTTATCAGACCCGAGGTCTGAGTGCCTGGGGGCGTTACACTTTATTTGTGGCTAAATCTCTGGACGACGGTCTAAGCAGTTAATAGAACCATTTATAACTCATTTAGCGCCACCAGGCCCGGGGTCTGAGGGCGTTACACTTTATTTGTCTCAAACAAGGCTAAATCTCTGCTTGGAAATCAAATGTTCAAAAAGTTTTTTTTTTTCTTTTCATTATTATTCAGGGTCTTGAGACAATGGTAGGTGCACACGGAGCTCAACTCTCTGGTGGACAAAAACAGCGAATCGCAATTTCTAGGGCCATGTTGAAGAATCCGAAAATACTTCTTCTTGATGAAGCAACAAGCGCGTTAGATGCAGAGTCCGAACGGGTAGTACAGGAGGCCCTTGACTGGGTCATGGTAAATAGAACTACTGTGGTTGTTGCACATCGTTTGACAACGATTAGAAATGTTGATCAAATAGTAGTAGTACATGCTGGTAAACTTGTGGAAAAAGGTAAGCAAAAAAAACCCGTTTTCCTTTTCGTTATATTGATGGGGTTGGGGTCTAAGGCTAAAGGTATGTCAAATGATATATTGATTACAGGAACTCATTCTGAGCTGATTAAAGACCCTAATGGAGCTTATTCCCAGCTTATGCACATGCAAGAAGGGTCTCAAAAAGTTGGTCAACAATCATTAGAGTTGATAAAGTTAAATACGGATTTCGACCAAGGCTCAAGCGTCGGATTTCCGCATGTTGTTCATGACATCAAAGAAAATGAGGCTAGAGACCATGAAACAGAAGATATTAGCAGGGATATGGGGACGAGCAAAAACGCGTCTATCATACGACTAGCCTACTTGAATAGACACGAGGTGCCACAAATGCTAATCGGATCAATAGCAGCGTGTGGAAACGGCGTAATTTTTCCTGTATTCGGGCTCTTAATGGCTAAAGCAATTCGGATTATGTATGATCCTCCACTAGTGTTAAAGAAAGAAGCCGAATTTTGGGCACTAGTTTATGTTGGACTTGGAGTTATGTCTTTACTAGTTATGCCAATGCAGAATTACTTTTTCGGAATCGCTGGAAATAAATTGATACAAAGAATCAGATCCTTATCATTTGAGAAACTTGTTCATCAAGAAATCAGCTTCTTTGATGACCCCAAAAACTCAAGGTGCCTTTTATAAGTTTATTCCTACAATTTCTTTTGAATTTTCGGTTTTTTGAACGATGAACCGCTTTTTGGTGACAGTGGTATAATTGGAGCAAGGTTGTCAAGTGATGCTTCAACCTTAAGAAACCTCGTCGGTGACGCCTTAGCATTAGTTGTGCAGAACATTTCCACAGTAATTGCAGGCCTTATATTTTCCTTCACAAGCAATTGGAAACTCGCACTCATTGTTCTAGCTTTGTTACCGTTCGTTGGACTACAAGGATTCTCTCAGATGAAGTTCCATGATAAATACAGTGGCGATGTCAAGGTACGTAACACATATACAAAATATAATAGTAAAAATCGAATCTTGAGGCTAAAAATGTAAGATAGTATTGTTTTTTTGCAGGCCATGTACGAAGAAGCAAGTCAAATAGCGAACGATGCTGTGGGTGGCATTAGAACGGTAGCCGCGTTTTGTGCTGAAGATAAGGTGATGGAAATGTACAGAAAGAAATGTGAGGGTCCTAAAAAAATCAGTGTTAAACTTGGCCTTATCAGTGGTGCTACATTAGCTGCTGGAAACTTCTTTAAATATTGTTCGAACGCAGCGTGCTTTTATATAGGTGCGATTCTTGTTCACCATGGAGAAGCGACTTTTGGGGAAGTATTTAAGGTAAAAAGTTACAACATGTTCGTCATCATGATAAACCGTAAAAAGACTTATGATGAACGATAGTTCGTGTTTTTGCAGGTTTTCTTTTCTTTAACAATGGCAGCGACGGGAGTTTCACAAGCAGTCGGTATTGCACCAGACCTTGGCAAAGCCAAAGCATCTGCAGTTTCGATATTTGGGATTCTCGATAGAAAATCGAGGATTGATTCTAGTTCTAATGATGGTCTTACCTTAGAAGTAGTAAAGGGTGACATTGTACTGAAAAATGTGTGCTTTAAGTATCCAATAAGGCCAGACATTCAAATTTTCAAAGATTTATCCCTATCAATTCCTTCGGGAAAGGTAATAAATGCTAAAAAAAACCCGAAAACCGGTTGATTTTGTTATGTTTATTCTTTTATCCTGTTTTTTTTTTTTTTTTGGCACAGATGGTTGCTCTTGTTGGGGAAAGCGGTAGTGGAAAATCGACGATAATTAGCTTAATCGAGAGGTTTTATGATCCCGATTCTGGTCAAATATTTTTGGATGGTGTGGATATCAAGAGGTTAAACATCAATTGGCACAGACAACAGATTGGATTGGTGAGTCAAGAGCCTACTCTATTCAATGAAACAATACGAGACAATGTCGCGTATGGTAAACAAGGGAACGTTACTGAAGACGAGATAATTGCTGCTACGAAAAACGCTAATGCACACAACTTCATATCATCGTTGCCTAAGGGATACGATACAAATGTTGGTGAAAGAGGTATACAACTATCAGGCGGACAGAAGCAGAGGATCGCTATAGCACGTGCAATATTGAAAAATCCAAAGATTCTTCTACTTGATGAAGCAACAAGTGCGCTTGATGCAGAGTCGGAGCGGATTGTACAAGATGCGTTGTATAATGTCATGGTAAACAGGACTACTGTTGTTGTTGCACACCGTTTGAGTACGATCCGAGGAGCTGATGTGATTGCTGTAGTGAAGAACGGTGCGATCTCTGAGAAGGGGAGACACGAGGCGCTAATGCGAATTCCGAATGGCACATATGCATCACTTGTTGCATTGCATTCAAGTGCAGAATAATGTAGAGATGGGTGTCTACTCATGCATTGTATACTTTTAGAATACCATAATTCACATGGATTGAGAAAATTAAGTCAATTCAAGCATATATGTGGCTTCATTTCACTATGTGAATGTCTTTTCATATATATATATATATATTATTTTTCAATTTTATCTTTCAAATTTTCCTATATATTTATTCTATCCATTTTAATGTTGAATTTTTCTGTCCTAATTTGGGTCAGAATGTATGAAATAGACTTTCTGACCGACATTGAGTCTAGAAAAAACACTTAAGTTCGGACTGAAACTAAGTCAGAATAATACACCACATTATGACTTATGTTGGTCAAAATAGTGTGTGCCCTGTGAAAAGATGTTCCCTTTGCTATTTTGGACAAAATTAAAGCACCAAATGACTCCAAGTGTAAAACCCCGTTTTTCCTATAATTGTATGTATTTTCGTCGATTGAGAAATATTTGAACTTTATTATATAAGAAATATTATATGATTGAAGGGAAAAGTAGATTGCTTATATTTGAGGTAGTAGCAACCAAATAACAAAACAATTGAATGTTTAAGACAAAGGAAATGAAAGGATGTCAAAGGAAAATGGAATGCTTCTATTATTTCTTTCTTCACCTCTCCACAACACCAATGGGGATGGGGTTATATATAATGACAATATGGAAATGAAACAACACATGTACAATTAGTGGTACATTAATTTGAGACTTTTGACATTCAAAACTTATTACATAATACTCCCCTTTTGGATGTCAACGACACAAAGAATATGCCTCGTTAAAACCTTACTAAGAAAACCCGGTGGGAAAAAATCTTAGTAAGGAAAAAGAGTACATCATTCTTTGTGTATTATTCTCTCCTCGAATCAAATATCGTTAAGATCCTTTAGTCGCGCGATCCCGATATTCTTCACTAGTCTTTCGAACGTTGCGATCGGCAAGGCCTTTGTAAATAAATCGCGATTGTCACTTGATCGGATTTGTTCCACGGCAATTTCACCCTTCTTTTGTAATTCATGGGTAAAGAAGAATTTGGTGAAATATGTTTTGTTCTATCTCCTTTAATATATCCTCCCTTTAATTGAGATATGCAAAGTGCATTGTCTTCATACAACACACAGTTGGAGGATTTTCTTTCTCATGTGATAGCCCACGTTTTTTACGGATAAAATGGGACATTGATCTCAACCAAACACATTCCCGACTAGCTTCATGCATCGCTATTATTTCAAAGATGATTCAAGAAGTTCTTTGAAATTGATTGTTTTGTTGATCGCCATGAAATAATTTGTACCACCACATGTAAACAAATAACTTGATCTGGGATCTTGCTTTATGCGGGTCGATAAGTACCCGCATCAAAGATAACCAATTATTTCGAGTTTAGAATTATATGAATAAAATAAACCTAGATCAATTGTTCTTGAAGATAGCGAAAAATTTGTTTAATACCATTCCAATGTCGTTTCGTAGAGATGAACTAAATCTTGCCAATAAATTTATCTGCAAATGATATATCAGTCGAGTACGATTAGCAAGATACATAAGTGCGCCAATTGCACCGAGATATGGTATTTCAGACCCATTATCTCTTCATCATCCTCTCGAGGTCTAAACGGATCTTTAACGAGGATCTAACGACTGGCGACCATTGGAGTACTTAAAGAATGCGCTTTATCCATATAAAACCGCTTTAGTAACCACAGGTATAAGTAGTTTGATGAACAAAGATTCCATTATGTAAATGCTCAATTTGTAAACCAAGACAAAACTTAGTCTTACCGAAATCTTTGATCTCAAACTCTTTCTTTAAGTATTCAACCGCTTTTTGTAGCTCTTCAGGAGTTCCAATCAGATTGAGATCATCAACATATACGGCTATAATCACATATTCCGACCCATTTTTCTTTATGAAAACACATGGACATATTGGGTCATTTGTATAACCTTCTTTAACTAAACATTCACTGAGGCGGTTGTACCACATACGTCCAGATTGTTTGAGTCCATACAAGGATTTCTGTAACTTGATGGAATACATCTGTTTGGGGCTTGATCTACATGCTTCAGACATGTTAAATCCTTCAGGAATTTTCATATAGATATTAGTATCTAATGATCCATAGAGATACGCGGTAACTACATCCATCAAGACGATATCAAGTTTTTCATGTACCACTAAACACACAAGATATCGAAACGTTATTCCATCCATCACTGGCGAATATGTTTCATCATAATCAAGCCCTGGTCTTTGTGAAAATCCTTGTGCTACCAATCTCGCTTTGTATCTCATAATTTCATTATTTTCATTTCTTTTTCTTACAAAGACCCATTTATATCCGACAGTGCTTCACATTTTCGGTGTTCGCACTCTGGACCAAAAACACTTCTTTTGGCTAGTGAATTCAATTCACTTTGAATCGCCTCTTTCCATTTTGGCCAATCGTTTCTTTTCCGACATTCATCAACCGATCTTGGTTCATGATCCTCGTCATCTTCTTTAATATCAAGTGCTACATTATATGCAAAGATACTATCAATAATCGTATCTTTTCGATTCCACCTTTTTCTTGTAGTGACAAAATTGACTGAATTTTCAACAATTTCATTTTCTTCAGGATCGCGCTCTTCAGGAGATACCTCTTCATGAGGTTGAATTTTGTCACTAACATTATTTTGACCATCATTGGTTTCACATACAATATTATTATTCATTCCTCTTTTCTTACGAGGATTTTTATCTTTAGAACCAAGAGGTCTACCACGCTTCAGGCGTGCACTGGATTCATTAGCACTTGTAATTTGTCTTTCAGGAATATCAATTTTAACCGGAACATTTTCAGCAGGAATGTGAGATTTGTGATTCTTTTAGTCTCACTAAAGGCATCCGGCAATTGATTCGCAATTTTCTGCAAATGGACAATTCTTTGAACTTCTAGTTCACTTTCTTTTGTACGAGGATCAAGGAAATTCAATGATATTTTCCAATTAATTTCTTTTTTCGGTTGATCTTTTCCTCCCCCTAATGTCGGAAAATGTGATTCGTCAAAATGACAATCTGCAAATCGTGCAGTAAATAAATCACCTGTTAATGGTTCAACATATTTAATTATAGATGGTGATTCATACCCGACATATATCCCCAATCTTCGTTGAGGTCCCATTTTTGTACGTTTAGGTGGTGCAATTGGAACGTATACCGCACATCCAAAAATTCGCAAATGTGAAACATTCGGCTCATGGCCAAATACTAATTGCAGGGGAGAATGATTTTGATAACTTGATTCGGCTAAGCCATTTTGTGTGTGAACATGAGCCACGGGATGTTCCACACTTATGCCAATTGACATGCAATAATCATCAAATGTATGCGATGAATATTCACCGGCATTATCCAAACGAATTTTCTTAATTGGATAGTCGAGAAATTGTGCTCAGAATTTGATTATTTGAGCTAGCAATCTAGCAAATGCATGGTTACGAGTAGATAATAAACATACGTGTGACCATCTTGTCGATGCATCAATCAACACCATAAAATATTTAAAAGGTCCACACGGTGGATCTATGGAGTCCACATATATCACCTTGGATTCTCTCACAGAAATGCAAAGCGATTGATCTCAACTTTAACCGGTGAATGTTTAATAATTAATTTGCCCTGTGAGCAAGCAACACATGAGAATTCACTAGAATTTAACACTTTTTGACCTTTTAACGAATGACCATGTGAATTCTCTATTATACGTCTCATCATTGTGGAACCGGGATGCCCAAGGCGATCATGCCATATCATAAAATCATTAGAAACAATAGATTTACGGTCTACTACGTGATGAATTTAATTTCTTTGTTATTTTCAGTATAATATAAGCGGAAGATAGAGAATGCGACTTTTCTAATACACATTTTGTCCGTAAATTGTATTTGTAATCAATAAATATTCATCATCGAACTCATTTTGTGTCTCGATATGATATCCATTTTGACGAATATCTTTAAAACTCAACAAATTTCTTGAGACTTGGGAGAAAACAATGCATTGTTTATAATAATTTTCGTTCCCCTCGGAAGAAAACAATGGCTTTTCCACGACCTTCATCAATTTTGCACTACCACTAATTGTATTGACATTTGTTTCTCCCATTTTCAAATCAAAAAAATAATCTTTGTTTTTCAATATAGTGTGCGTCAGAGCACTATCAATGAGGCATATATATCGTCATCACCATTAGATGTACCCAAATATTTAGCTTCCATTTCTCTTCTGAAAGAGACGAGAGGAAAAAAAAAATAAAAAAATTAAGAATAAGAATTATGTATCGTTTAATAAATGCATAGTTACAAAATAAACATATGTATGTAACACTTAATGAATAACACTTATCGTTCTTTAATTGTTTATAGTTTCCAAAATAATGGAAAAAAAAACGGTAACGGATAAAACCAAATGATGCATCTATCACATACGTTTTATATGTATATTGTGCATTTATTTCTTATAAGAAATATTATATCATTAACTGCAAAACTTCTACATTTTCTTTTTCCAAATAACGGTGGCCTAAAACTTCATATGTTGTGCTAATGTGTTCTGAAAGTGCATAAGCAAACTAAAAGCTTAACTTTTATAATAAAGCATCTAAAGATTGCAATAAAATGCTCTATCTTATATATATAGAGTATACGTATGGGTCAAGCAAATTTTTCCGTGTCTATTGCGGCAAAATAATTAAACAATTAACCAACATTAAAACATATAGTCATAAGGCTAACAACATAGAATAATTACCATTTTATTTATTAGTAAAAGTTCGGTATTACATCATAAATTACTAAAAAAAAAACCAAAAGAGGAAAAAACCAACAACATCCATACTAGATAACTTTATTCATATTAAAACAACATAAAAGAAAATGCAAAAGACACAACGATCCGAAAAGCCATCAAGCGGTATCGTTAAAAAAATCCGCAACATCCAGGTGTGACATTAGTGGCATATCAATATCCAGATTATCATTGTCATTCTTTTGATCAATTAAATTTGCCTCGATTTCTGACTTCTTCTGTGATGCCTGGTAAAGTTCGACCAAATGCTTTGCCGTACGGCATGTATTGGACCAATGTCCATCCATTCCACATCTGTAGCACTTGTCACCACGAACTTTCTTTTCTGTATTTTTATTATCATGATCCAATTTTGGTGGATCATTTCGTTTCTTGCCTCGATTGTCGTTATGATATGCCACAGATTTTCCACGACCGCGTCCACGACCGCGGCCTCTACCACGGTCTCCACCCCGACCACGTCCACGTCCACGTCCACGTCCACGACCAAAATTTGAAGAATACGTCGCATTCACCTCAGGGAATGGACTGGCACCAGTAGGTCGGGACTCATGATTTTTCATCAGTAATTCATTGTTTTGTTCAGCCAGTAATAGACATGCAATCAGATCAGAATATTTTGTAAACCCTTTCTCTCGATATTGTTGTTGCAATAGCACATTCGAGACATGAAAGGTGGAAAAGTTTTTCTAACATGTCTTCATCGATCACATTTTCACCACACAATTTTAGTTGTGATGTAATTTTAAACATGGTGAATTATATTCGTGATGATTTTATAATCCTGCGATCGCGCAGTGGAGCCAATCATACCGGCTTTTGGTAAAACAACCGATTTCAAGTGATCGAACCTTTCTTTTAAATGGTTCCATAATTCATACGGATTTTTCACCGTCAAATATTCATGTTTCAACCCTTCATCAAGATGATGACGGAGAAAAATCATGGCCTTTGCACGGTCTTGGTTTGTCTCAAGATTGTTCACGACAATTGTTTTACCAAGCCCCATTGATTCCAAGTGCATTTCAACATCCATGGCCCATGATAAATAATTTTTTCCCGATATGTTTAAGGGTATAAACTCTTGTTTGGTGATATTAGCCATTAAGAAAATAATGAGAAATGAGCAAAAATAAGATTTTTACCTAAACCACGGAAGAAACGCTAACAATGGAATACTCCGTCGGTAGAGCTTCCCGTCTTGATAACGTATTATATAAGAAATATTATATGATTGAAGGAAAAGTAGATTGCTTATATTTGAGGTAGTAGCAACCAAATAACAAAACAATTGAATGTTTAAGACAAAGGAAATGAAAGGATGTCAAAGGAAAATGGAATGCTTCTATTATTTCTTTCTTCACCTCTCCACAACACCAATGGGGATGGGGTTATATATAATGACAATATGGAAATGAAACAACACATGTACAATTAGTGGTACATTAATTTGAGACTTTTGACATTCAAAACTTATTACATAATAAACTTTTCTAATTTCTTCTATTTATTTAATTCCATAAACCCTTGTATTTTAGTCAGTCGAGTATGTACATGGGATTTGGACCTTTTTTTCGAGCTTATTTGAGTGTAGGGACGTGACTACGGATATCAACGATTATAATTAAGATCTTGTTGAAAAGTTACTTGATAAGCAGAACACATATTGAGAAGTGGGGTAGGCATGCAGTTTATTAAAAATTAGAGTAATCGGCGCACCATTATCTTTGGGTCAACATTGAGACTTTGTTCATTATCTTTAAATTTTACATTTTTACCCTCTATGTTCTAATAAAATTTTGCAAGAAACACCTTTTTTTCGAATTTGAGATTAAATTTAACGGGAACCACCTGTGACATGCACTCTCTCCGTCAACCCTGGAAATAAAAAACTTTTTTTTTATTATTTCCCTAAAATCCACATTAATTCGACTACCAGAATAAATAAATAAAAAGTCCAGATTTGGGGATTTCAGAATGTATTCTCCCGATTATCATCTTTCTTGATGTGAGTTCGAGATCCATTAATTACCACCAGTCTACACATCATGATCTTATGTCACAAATTCAAGCCAAGGATCCTTTGATACTTAGAGATGGACCGCTGACCAGATTTCAACGCAAGAAGAGAGATGAAGCTCTATCTACATTGGTTATGCAGTCATTCGATGATGTTCATGAAGGAAAGGTTGAATGTGAGACAGCAGTATTGCTCATTGTTGCCGATGGATGTGGTTAGATTCATTGGGGCGCATATTAAGAATATTTTTATGAGTCTATTTAGTTTATTTTTAATAAAAAGCCATGGTGGCGCCAAAGCGAAGTTTAGGAGTTTTAGGTTCTTTGTCCCACATCGGGATTTGGTTTTTAATTTCTCTAGTTGTAAGCCTATAAATAAGGCTTAGGAGTTTTTTTTTAAAGACACATTATTCTGAATTATTATAAAAAAATTCTTCTTTGCATTGGCAAGGACAAATGCTTTTTTTTAAGTTTACGAATAAACTTAATCATTGAACATCAAATTCAAGAAATTGGCAATTCTTGAACGTTCACAAATCAGGGTTTCTTGGGCAGGTCTCCAAGGGGTTTTGATCATTCCAAGGTTTTCAAGAACAAGTTTCTTGAAGGTTGAGGAGCCTTAAAATCGTGATAATTCTAGATCGTCCAACGTGTACGTGGTATTTCCGTATCAATTGGTATCAGAGACCAGGTTGAATCATCACGTCAGCCGCACCGCCGCGTGTTGCTGCTAGCCCTAGGATCATCTCTTCTCTTTGAAGCCGGCGATCTCCCGGCATACCGCCTCCTTCTCTTCCGTCGAGCAGCCGCCCTTCAGGTACGCCCCCCTCCCCCTACCCGAGCTCCTTCCGGCAGAGCCCTAGGTCGATAGACGCCAGCCCTTTTTTCTTCGTGTTTTATTAAAAAATATATATATATATATTTGCGTCTCTTTACCCAGCATATATATCCCAGCATCTATTTTTCTTGCGTCTTGTTATTATTCTTCATCATATATATATCCCACTATCCCAGCTTCTATAGTTTTCCCTGTTGCGTTCATCTAAAAATAGGTATTTCCGTATTTCCCAAGCCGCAAAGTTTGATCTTGTCCTCCAATTAGATCCTTTAGAAAGAAGGGAAAAAAAAATTGCCTCCTGCATCTTGAACCTGTCTTCCCACCCCCCCCCCTCCTTACCCAACACTGCGTTTGTGATACATGACCCTCAAATACGTAAGTTAAAGCATACGTTCTAAAGGTGTTTGTTTGGATATTTACATCCTTAAATTTTCGAATTGTGTTCTTGAAAATTTAAAATTAGATTTAAAGCATTGAACAAGAACATAATAATAAGCTTAGCAATATGATTTCAAGAGTCTTCAAGGAAAGGCCATTTATTGTTTAAAATTAAAAAAATTGTTACTTGAGGTGTTATGCTCAGTGGTCTATATTGACAAAAAAAAAAAAAAAAAAAAAAAAAGTAACGCTTGCCATGAGTAAATCTCCGTAGCAATTTCAAATTTTGAGGTGTTATGCTCGGTGTGCTTGTTCTGATTTAGCCACCGCCAAATTGTAAATCTCATTCTCAACTTAATAGAGGTGTTATGCTCGGTGAATTATTATAAATATAAAAAAAAAAAAATCACCGCCATGATGTAAATCTCTTAAAGTTTGTTTTGGCAATTGAAAATTGTTGAAAAAAAAAGGTTGAATTTGCTATATTATTGTGATCTTAAAATTCATCGTTTGAATCTGATTTTTAATTTTACGAGTACTACAAACGGAACTTTTGGATTAAAGATCTTAACAATCTAAAATTGAAAGTGTGGTTTAATTTAAGTAGTTTGGTGGCATTTGTTCTCAAACCATTGTTCTTAGCATCCTATTCTTAGAAAAACCACCTTTTTTTTTTTTTTTCCTTGAGCTTCGACATTGAAGGACACTTGTTCTTAATACCTTGGAAATTGCAAAAACTTCGGGGAGCACTACTACGAGAATCTTGAAAGCTGAAGGATCACTCTGAGATCAAATACATCTCTCCAGGTTAGTGGATTTCAAGTTCTTTCCTTTTATTTTCTTTTATTTTCTCTACTACTTGTGTTTGTTCGTGTAGTGATGGCAGGCCCAACCGAGGGAGATGGATCCCACCCAACGGATGGGAATGTGACACGATGGATTGTTGGCCAGGAGGCTACCATTCGGGCACTACAAGAAGGACAGAAACAACAAGCCTCTAAAATGGATCAATTGACAGCCATGATGGCCAGGATTGAAGCCATTACCCTAAATGCCCAAGCCAAGCAACCTAACCCAGCTGAGGACGTGGCAGCGCCTAGTGCGACCAGTCCAAACCGTAGGGGTAGAGGAGGTGCGATCGGGGGCCGTGTGCTATGAGACCACCTAGAGAGAGGATACTTGGCAAGTAAATGAAAATTTTGGGTTTGAAGTTGAGGAGAAGATCTGGATAACGATGAGGAAGTACAAAGAACAACCAAGGAGGAGGCAAAGATCAACTTAGGTTTGACCAAGATGATATCGGTGATGACGAAGCTACAGATGATGTTAGAGGTATCAAACTGAAAATTCCCCCATTCAAAGGTACTACTGATCCGAATGACTATTTTGTTTGGGTAGCTAAATGTGAAAGGGTTTTCAAATGTCGTAGTTGACCGATGCAGACAAAAGGTACACTTAGCCACTATTGAATTTGATGAACTTCCCTATTATGGCTATCTAGTACTAATGAAAAGCGCAGAGACAAAGAAAATCTGAAATTAATTAAGTAGGAGATACTTAAAGAGGAAATGCATAAACGCTCGGGTCTCTTCCTCTTACATAAGGGATCAAGTGAAGATGTTGTAAAATTTATCTCAAGGGATAAATCCGTCGCGAATTAAGAGATACACTTGAGAAGCTTATGCTTAGAACGGATACTAATGAACCCGAGGAGTATACCATACGAAGGTTTCTTAGTGCTTTGAGGTATGATATTGCTGATGCTATAGAACTCATGAGATTGGACACTTTTGAAGATGTGTTCCACGCAAACTCAAACTAAAAAGAGGAGCAACTCAAAGCTAAGAGATGGAGTTCGGTCAAAGGTAACTCCCAGGCACCCAATCGGTTCAACTCTTCCCAACCCCGTAACAATGGTAATAAACCTTTCTTTAAGCGTGGTAATGTTATTAATTACTCTTCTACGCCGGTGCAAAACAAGGATAAAACTCAAATCGCTGACAAGGGTAAGTCTAAAGCGCCCGGATTTGAAGGAAAACCATCTGTTATTAAGTGTTTTAAATGCCATAGGATAGGCCATAAAGCTAATGAGTGTGGTAATAAGAAGGCCTTCGTCTGCAAAGAAGGTTTGTACATTGATAAAGAATCCGGCTTAACTGTTGACCCGGTCTATGAAGAAGGCGAATGGTCTGAGGAGGAACAGGAGGATGATGATTATGAAGAGGAGGAGCAATTTGATGTTGGGGAATATGCTCCATGTGGTAAGTCCCTTGTTTCCATGAAAGCATTGCATGCAGCTGTCAAACCCGATGAACTAGTTGATCAACGGGATAATATTTTTCAAACGAGGTGCTTAATCAAAGGTAAATTATGTAGTTTGATTGTTGATTCCGGTAGCTGCACGAATGTTGTTAGCCTTGAGGAGGAACAGAAGGGATTGCCGCCACTTCGAGGAATAGAGCACCAGATTGATTTCATCCCAGGTGCTGTGCTGCCCAACCGCCCAGCTTATAGGGCCAACCCAGAAGAGACTGCTGAGATAGAAAGACAAGTGCAAGAGTTGCTGGCCAACGAGAAGATTAGGAAGTCTATGTCACCTTGTGCCATACCGATCATTGTGGTGCCAAAGCACAGTGAATGGAGGATGTGCATGACTGGCAGAGCAATTAATGAAATAACGGTAAAGTATCGTCATCCTATTCCTAGATTAGATGTTATGCTTGATATGCTTAAGGGTAGTAAATACTTCAATAAAATTGATTTAAAATCAGGCTATCACCAAGTTAGAATTAGGCCAGGAGATGAATGGAAAACGGCTTTTAAAACCAAATATGGATTATATGAGTGGCTAGTCATGCCATTTGGACTCACTAATGCCCCTGCTATATTTATGCGCTTGATGAATGAGGTGCTTAGGGAGTTCATAGGTCACTTTGTTGTCGTGTATTTCGATGACATACTCATTTATAGTCCAGATCTCGATTCACATGTTGATCATGTTAGAGCTGTTTTGGATACCCTTAGACAAGCCCAGTTATACGCTAACCTTAAAAAGTGTTCTTTTCGCATGGAGAGGGTTGTGTTTTTGGGTTTCGTTGTGAGTTCGCAGGGCATTGAAGTTGACAAAGATAAAGTAAAGGCAATTGAAGAATGGCCCGAGCCAAAGAATGCTTGAGGAGTTTTCACGGATTAGCAGGATTTTACAGGAGATTCGTGCCGTACTTCAGTACCATTGCCGCACCCTTGAATGATCTAATGAAGAAGAATGCTCCATTTCAATGGGGTCCAAAACAAAGGGAGTCCTTTGAAACTTTAAAATCTAAGTTGATTTCAGCCCCTATTCTTGCATTACCTGATTTTGATAAAACATTTGAACTTGAATGTGATGCTCCGGGTGTGGGAATTGGGGGTGTTCTTATTCAAGAAGGCAGACCTATTGCTTATTTTAGTGAAAATTTAAAAGGGTCTGTTTTGAACTATGCCACCTATGATAAGGAACTGTATGCCTTAGTAAGATGTTTGCAAGTCTGGAAGCATTACCTTAGACCTCGGGAGTTTGTTATTCATACCGATCATGAGTCTCTCAAGTACTTAAAAAGTCAGAATAAGTTGCATGCTAGACATATTAGGTGGATTGAGTTTATTGAATCATTTCCATATGTGATTAAATACAAGAAAGGTCAAGAAAATACCGTAGCTGATGCATTGTCTAGGAGATACACTTTGATTACTCATATGCAGACTAAGTTATTAGGTTTTGAGCATATTAAGGACCTTTACTTGTCTGATCTAGATTTCCATGAGATCTTTAAGAAATGCCTACATGCTATAACTGATGAATTGTACAAGTTAGCTGGCAAGTTTTATATCTTCGACGGGTTCCATTATAAGGAAAACCTGTGTGTGTATTCCCAGATGTTCAATTCGTGATTGTCTTGTTAAAGAGTCGCATGCTGGGGGATTGATGGGTCATTTTGGTATTGCAAAGACACTTGACATATTGAGCACACACTTTTATTGGCCACATATGCGTAGGGATGTTCAAAAATTTTGTGAGTCATGTATTGCGTGTAAACGTGCTAAATCTAAGTCTATGCCTCATGGTCTTTACATTCCGCTTCCCATTCCTTATTCCCCCTGGACTGATCTTTCCATGGAATTTGTGCTAGGACTTCCACGTTCTAAAAGTGGTAAGGATTCCATATTTGTAGTCGTGGATAGATTTTCTAAAATGGCGCACTTTTTGCCATGCAATAAAACTAATGATGCTTCATACATTGCTGATTTATTCTTGAGAGAAATTGTACGGTTGCATGGAGTGCCTAAGTCTATTGTTAGTGACAGGGATGTTACGTTTGTCAGTCACTTTTGGAGATATTTGTGGATGAGGCTAGGCACGCATTTACTATTTTCTACTGCATTTCACCCACAAACTGATGGTCAAACTGAAGTTGTGAATCGTGTTTTGGGTCAATTATTGCGTGTGATTGTGCAGAAGAACCTGAAAAATTGGGAATCATGCTTGCCTTTTGTTGAATTTGCTTATAACCGTGCTACACACTCAGCAACTAAGTATTCCCCTTTTGAGCTTGTTTATGGATTTAATCCAAATGCTCTTATTGATCTATTGCCTTTGCCCGCAGGAGAAATTACTAGTTTGGATGGTGAGAAGAAAGATGCTATGGTGAAGGATATGCATGCGAAAGCTAGGAAGCATGTCGAAGAGCAGACTGCTAGATATATAAAGCAAGCTAATCGAGGCCAAAAGCCCGTGATTTTCGAGCCAGAAGATTACGTGTGGCTACATATGAGGAAAGAGCGTTTCCCGCACAGGAGGAAGACCAAGCTGCATCCTAGAGGTGATGGACCGTTCAAAGTACTGAAACGAATCAACCCCAACGCTTACGTGATTGATCTACCACCCGATTGGGGCAATTGATACGGAAATACCTCAAATTCCACGTACACGTTGGACGATATAGAATTATCACGATTTTAAGGCTCCTCAACCTTCAAGAAACCTGTTCTTGAAAACCTTGGAATGATCAAAATCCCTTGGAGACCTGCCCAAGAAACCCTGATTTGTGAACGTTCAAGAATTGCCAATTTCTTGAATTTGATGTTCAATGATTAAGTTTATTCGTAAACTTAAAAAAAACGCATTTGTCCTTGCCAATGCAAAGAAGAATTTTTTTATAATAATTCAGAATAATGTGTCTTTAAAAAAAAACTCCTAAGCCTTATTTATAGGCTTACAACTAGAGAAATTAAAAACCAAATCCCGATGTGGGACAAAGAACCTAAAAACTCCTAAACTTCTGTTTGGCGCCACCATGGCTTTTTATTAAAAATAAACTAAATAGACTCATAAAAATACTCTTAATATGCGCCCCATGAATTTAAACAAATTCATTCGGAACAATGAGGAAAAACTGCCGTCTCACATTCAACCTTTCCTTCATGAACATCATCGAATGACTGCATAACCAATGTAGATAGAGCTTCATCTCTCTTCTTGCGTTGCAATCTGGTCAGCGGTCCATCTCTAAGTATCAAAGGATCCTTGGCCTGAATTGGTGACATAAGATCATGATGTGTGACTGGTGGTAATGGATCTGAACTCACATCATTTACCCTCTAAAAACGGCTACGACTTATCACTTATGTGCTTTGAAGTTGATTAGATATATCATGTAAAGTTAATCTCTTGACTTTTGGTTATTATGT
Source organism: Gentiana macrophylla (assembly GCA_026214975.1). Taxonomy (NCBI): domain Eukaryota; kingdom Viridiplantae; phylum Streptophyta; class Magnoliopsida; order Gentianales; family Gentianaceae; genus Gentiana; species Gentiana macrophylla. Next base: position 31,135,109 of record CM047816.1, on the reverse strand, counting down.
AAGCCTTTGATGCTGAAAATCATTGAAATTGAGCTTGTTTTAATACAAGGTGTTGTGAAGCATTTATTTTGAATGATTTCCTAATAATGATAATTTCAAAGCTTTTGTATTGGGGGATGGATTTTCATAATAATAATAATTTATGTTCTTGAGATTTCATAGGTTGAAAAATCGGATTTTTTTGTTCTTTTAATAGGTGGTGTCTCCTTTTCCTCCATCTGATAAACTTGGAATCACTTCAGTGCAGAGCGAGAAAGAGGAAATTGTACCGACGAAGAAGATGAAAATGGACTGAGTTCCATATATTCCCCTGGAAATCAGTATATGTTGTTCTTTCTGAATTTTTGTTGGTCATTTTGGGGAAATAATAAAAAAAAATTTTTTTTTTTTTTGTTTGTTCAGGGTTGAAGGAGAGTGCATGTCACGCGTGTGGTTCCTGTTAAATTTAACCCCAAATTCGAAAAAGAGTGTTTCTTGCAAAATTTTATAGAAGATAGAGGGTAAAAATGCAAAATTTAAAGATAATGGACAAATCTCAATGTTGAACCAAAGATAGGAGTGTTTTGCGCCAATTACTCTAAAAATACTATTGTAGACGGGAGCGGCTACATGAATTGTGTTACACGGGTCAGGGATCGAGAACGACACACCGTATTACAAATTTCTAATGTATAATACAAAAAATATATGTATAATTATGGGTCAAGGGTAAATATTTAAAAAATTAGCAGGACAATGTGTACATATTAGTACATAAAAATTTTAAATTGTTAATTGTCTATTAGGACACATTTAGAAAGATGTCATGATTTTAGGACTATATAAGAAAAGATTTTTGTCAAAAAAGAACATTTTCCTAGTGAAAGTGAATTACGTTGGTTTTGTGCTGAAAATCAACGTAATTCACTTTCAAATTCACTTTCACTAGTGAAATGTCTTTTTTGACAAAAATCTTTTCTTATAGTCCTTTTTGCTTGACATCTTTCATATTGTTTCATTTAGGACCCTTATCCCAATTTTAAATGGTGTAAGAAAATACATTGATTTTTTTTTATTTTTGGAGGGTGGGAATAAAGGACAAGAAAGAGGTGGAAAATAGTAATCAGGACTAAAAAAAAGGGTGATAATGACAAATTCAATGTTCGCTGACTTAAATCCACTATCCCAATATGACTTTGAAAAAGGCATCGAAAAATATTAAATGAGATGTTAGAATATAGAGGACGAAAAAAATGGTGAAAGAATTACGATATTTTGATGTTTAAATAAAAAAAATACGTCTATTTTTGTAATTGAGAATAAGAAAATATCAAATTAGTGAAATTTTGATCGTTCTTTTTGCTCAATAAAAATTTCGACCGGACTAAACGTCTATTTTATCACATCAATCACCTCCTCAAATCCCTCACCCTAATAACTTCTCTACCCATTATCCCACTAAACCATCCACATTCATTTCATTCTTCCTATTTAAACCACCCATTCATCACCAATATCATCATTCCTATCATTTTCATCTCTTTCATTCACCAAACTTCTACCAATTCTTCCTTCTTCATAAATTTCGGTCACCATCACCACCACATCACCACCAAACCACCACTATACCCAAACCAATTTCCTTCCATTTTCCAAACTCAGTTATTGAAGGCTAATGGATCAAACTTAGTATTTAAAGTCAAGGATATGGAATCAGAATTTAGGGAAGTCTGTGATGACCTAAACTGATTACATATACCTTGTTAGAAATAATATCTGTGTTTTGATGATGATTTGTCACGTATTTAGTAAGATCACTTACAACCCATGATGATGAAGTCATAACTAACTGTTATAGTGCATAATGAAAGAATAAGCAAGAAATAGTCTAGAGAAAAATATATAAGTTCTATCTAGAGTCTGAACTTTGTATAGGTTGTTTTAGACAAGCATTGTAATAGATAGGAACTAGGCGAACAGCTGAGTCACGGCAAGCAAACTGAGTATACATATGAAGAACTGAGGGATCAGACTCAGTCATAAGAAAACTGAAGAAGATAAGTTCGCTGAGGGACACAAACTCAGTAGGCTGATCTGGAGAATGAAGAACTGAGGGACACAGACTTAGTTATTGAAGACTGAACAACTGAGATGGAAAACTCAGTTAGAAGCTGATTAAGTCGTGACTATAAGACAGGATTTAGGCAAGTCTGTGGTGACCTGAAACTGAACTATAGAGCATGTAAAGCTGAATAATCTTAAGGACAAAGATTATCAGTTACCAGGAAAAGAAGAAACTGAATGGTGTATCCTGACTTAGTCAATTAAGGTCAGATGTCAAGAATACGAGGTACTCAGTTCTGAAGAAGAGTAGAAAACTGAGTTAAGACCTTGTTTAATTTGAAATAACGAAACGACAAAAGGTCGTACATATGAACGTTGGCTAAACGACAGATGTAACGGCTATAAGATTCATTTGACCGTTACATCATCCCTATAAATACCCAGAAAGAAGTACGTGAAAAAGAGAGATATGGAAGAAGCTTTACAAAGCATATATCTAAAGATCTAGATTCAGAAAATCAGATTTCATATCTAGAAAAGGGGAAGCCAATGGAATTGCCTTGCAGATTACAAAGAAAGATCCAGTAACCCATTAAAGGGGAAGAAGGCATCTTGGAGCTACAACACCATATCCAGAAGAATCAGACCGCTCACTAAATTAATCTTTTGATTAATTCTAAACCTAACATTTGTGAAGAAGGGTTGGTTGTGCATAGTTTGAGGAGAGCAACTCCACCTTTCCTCATATGGTTGCAACTTGATTGCCACATCTGTTGGTGCAGTCTGCGGACTGTGTTTGTGTTAGGGGTGAGCTGGTGAAGGAGTCATTCCACCTCCGAAGGATCAGTGTGCAGAGTGAAGGGAGCAATCTTACCTTTCTTCATTATGTGTAGACAGTGAAACTATGGTGTCGTGAAGGACTGTCATTGGGCTAGGATTTTGTAACAGTTATCTCAAGATTTTAGTGATACCTCCTACACCACAAGAGAATGAGAGACGTACATGATTACACCACCCGGAACTTCCATAAACAAACTCTGTGTTGATTTACTTTACGCATTTATATTTACTGCATAATCATTTTATCACTACACTCAGCAAACATTAGACACTGAGTCAGCACAGAACTGATACATAGGAGACTTAGATCTTTATTGACACATCTATTGCACAAAAGGCTTGATCTTATCCGCTGCAAGTTAATTTAGTTATAGCATCAGCTAAACTGAATTAGCTAACTCCTACATAGGATTAAAGGGCTGGAACGAAACTGAATTGAGTCATATCGTACATCAGTTTGATAGTTCAGTTTAAGTTTAGTAGAAACTCAGTTCCTGGGGTAATTTCAATTTTGGGAAAGTTTTTGGTGACAAGTTTATTCACCCCCCCCCCCTCTAAACTTGTGTTAGCCTTTCCAAGGGACCAACAATTGGTATCGGAGCGGTTCTTCTGTTTGGAAGTGATCTAAAGATATCTAACAAACCAATTGTTGAAAACCCCTCACTGTATCAGTTGTAAAAGCACTTAATCGAAATGGTTACATCTAGAATTAGAAGTTGGCTTATTCATCCCCTGACTAACTGTTTGCAAAATGTATTTGATTTTCAGGATCAAGTATTTGAAAGGTTTAGTACTAAAAATTCACATACAAATCCAGAACCTCAACTCAGTGATGATGTGGATATCAATATCAATGTACATGATGACAAATCCAGAGGAGTTCCATCACTAAGTAACTTCTCAGAAGAAGAAGAAAAGAAGTTGTTGCAAGAAACTGACGATATAAAAGATTCATTAGAGCAACCAAAGAATGTACATTCATATCGTGAAGTTGTAACAAGTAATCAAGAAAAGGTACATTCTACAACTCGGTTATCATTCGCTGAACTCAATCAGAGAAACTCTGAGCTTGCCAAGTTAACAGAAAAACTCACACTGGAGTTGAAACTTAAAGATATAGAACTTGGCAAAGCAAAAGATTGGAATGAGTTTCCTGAAACTGAGATGTCAAATCTAGCTGAAAGGTTACTATCTAGTAAATTTGACAAAGGGAATGACAATTCCCCATCATTACCCAGTCTTAAGATCTCAAGGAGTATAAACTCTAGACATCAAAATACTGGAAGACCTAGTGGATTACACAGAGAAAATAAAGATGATAAATCTAAAAGAATCCTTGTGAAATCAACTAAGGTTGAGCGTAATGGCCTATCTAGAAAAGAGATGAGAAAGGTTAATTCTCTCATCAAGATATGGGTACCGAAGAAAACTTAAAACTGTTTTGCACGCTAAGTCAGTTCTTATGTTGCTGAAACCGGAGAAAACTGACCTTCTACACAAAGCTGAAAAAGACAAAAGCTTATGAAGGGCAAATTGGTCAAAAGCAGAAAAATTCCCAGCTACCATCTGTCGCTTGGGCTGACAAGACAAATCACCTGAAGCCACATGTCAATCAAGGAGAAGAAGTAGATGTGCATCCATACAAATCTCATTGATTGTGACACGACTCTTATTGAAAACAATTGAATGACTCAAAAACGCATATTTGAAAAAATCTTGCTCAATCAATTTCAAAACATTCAAAATTCCCCAAGAATTCTTAACATAAATCCATGGAGTGATACAACATTGATGAAGGAATTACCATGAGTCTGGATGACTTCAGTCAAAAAATTTCAAACTCCATCCTATCAACTCAGATTGCAGACAAAATAAAAAAGGTTCGAGGACTTGAAAATATGTTTGATACAAAGGTCAATACTCTGTACCCAGAAAATATCAAAGATTTCTACAGAAACGCCGTAATCGCTGATGATGGAAAGAGTTTCAGGACAACAGTTCAAGATAAAAGCATTACTGTTAATGAACATCTGCTCTCCCTAGTCTTTGGTTTGGACATATTTGGAGGATCGTCATCTCTCACTTTTGGAAATGAAAAGAAAGACAAACTTTGGAATGTCACAGCACTCAACAAAGATAAGAAGAATTTCATTGGATCCATTCATCAACAAAAACGAGAATTTGCGTTTTTGACAATTCTTCTGACCAAAAATGTCATTGGACACACCTGGAATCTTTACACTCTGTCAACAGAGAAACTGAAACTTATCTATGCTATTTGGTTTGAAGAAAAACTGGATTGGAACAAGTTTGTTCTCAAGCAATTGATCAAACAAGTTTCAGATGAAAAAGCGAAAGGCCAAGGAAGGAAGGCTGTTGGAGAAAAGTTCTTATTGAAAAAGGGATTTACATATCTGGTTCAAAGTATACTAGAATATTTCTCCATCTCAAAATCCACAGAAACAGAAGCAATACAGAAATCAGTGCCCAGTGGAGCAAAGAAAAGGAAAGTCGATGAGGAAGACAGCAGAGAAACTTCAAACTCTAGCTCAAGTGAAACTGCAAATTTGGATGAAAGAACTTTAAGGAGACAAAGAAGGATGTGGAATAAATATCTTGCATAGAAAACTGAAACAGAAGACACTATTCTAATTGAAGATGAAACTGAAGAAAGTGAACTTCCAACTGAGATGCATGAAGGATATACTGAGGAGCAAAGAGAAGCTTTGGAAGATGCTGAATTTTACGCGACTGAGTATGAGAAAGAATTATTAAGTCATGACTCTCATTATCATGAAGCTAGTTCCTCATCTCAGGTTCAAAATACGTATACAAGCAAAATCCATATTGAAGGACGAAACTGAAAGGTCTCAGCACCAAACCGAGGAGAAATTGGAAGGATTAAAAGTGATCGTCGAAAGCCTGATGCAGACTCTACAACAGAAGCTCTACAACTTACATGAATTTATTTCAACAGCACATTACTCATGTCTGAACAAATACTCCAACATCATCACCTTGCACAAATTATTTGAAGAAAGCTTTTGCATATCTTCAAACAAGGGGGAAGATAAAACTGAAGGTGATGTTGATGCTGATAAAACTAAAAGAGTTGACAAAGAGGAAGAAATCCATGCCAAACTGTTGGTTAAAAAACAAGACAGACAAGTAGATGCCGATCTACTTGCTATTCAACAAAATGGAGAAGCAGTTGATAATATGATCGAGGAGCTAATTGCAGAAGAAACTTTTGTAGAAACAAGAACTGAGGAAGATGAAGAAGCATCAGTTAAAGCTGTGTTAAACATCAGAAAGAAGATTGCAATATGTGCTAGATTGCAAATCGAATTAAAAGGAGTTGGAGATAAAGAAGCAAAGACTGAGGGAAAAGATGAAAAAGAAAGACATAACTTGATATCAAAAGAAGAAGAGAAGACAATGAATGAGGAGATTAAAGAGATTTTGATAAAACTCAAGAATCAAGATAACGAAGAAGCAAATCGGTTGATCAATGAATACTTGGATATCAAGCCCAGAGATAATGAATCAAGAGAAGATGGGAAGACAAGAAGGCTTCTAGAAACAAAAAGAAGTATTTTTCTTGGTGAAAAGATGTTGTCTTTGGAAAAAGAAAAGTTGTAATCAATCCAGTAACTCAGTTTGTTTTGTAATGAACCCAGCTGTTTTAGTTTGTTATTTTAATTTGTTATGATTTCTTGCATTATTCTCTTATTATTGCTTTTAGGGAGGGTTATGATACATCATCAAAAAGGGGAAAATTGTTGGAAATAATATCTGTGTTTTGATGATGATTTGTCACGTATTTAGTAAGATCACTTACAACCCATGATGATGAAGTCATTACTAACTGTTATAGTGCATAATGAAAGAAGAAGCAAGAAATAGTCAAGAGAAAAATGTATAAGTTCTATCTAGAGTCTGAACTTTGTATAGGTTGTTTCAGACAAGCATTGTAATAGATAGGAACTAGGCGAACAAATTTGAGTCACAAAGAAGCAAACCGAGTATACATATGAAGAAGCGAGGATCGAGACTCGATCATAAGAAAATCGAAAAAGATAAGTTCATTTGAGGACACAAACTCAAGAGACTTATCTAGAAGATCAAGAACCGAGGACACTGACACTCGATTATTGAAGATCAAGAATCGAGGTGGGAAACTTCGGTTAGAAAGTCGATTAAGTCGTGACTATAAGACAGATTCGTGCAAGTCTGTGGTGACCAAATCGAACTATAGATCATGTAAAGTTGAATAATCTTAAGGACAAAGATTATCGATTACTGTGAAAAGAAGAAACTGAATGGTGTACCCTGACTTAGTCAATTAAGGTCAGATGTCAAGAATACGAGGTACTCAATTCTGAAAAAGAGTAGAAAACTGAGTTAAGGCCTTGTTTAATTTGAAATAACGAAACGACAAAAGGTCGTACATATGAACGTTGGCTAAACGACAGATGTAACGGCTATAAGATTTATTTGACCGTTACATCATCCCTATAAATACTCAGAAAGAAGTGCACAAAAAAGAGAGATCTGGAAGAAGCTTTACAAAGCATATATCTAAAGATCCAGATTCAGAAAATCAGATTTCATGTCTAGAAAAGGGGAAGCCAATGGAATTGCCTTGAAGATTACAAAGAAAGATTGATGAGCTAAAATTTACCCCTCGAAAATATATTTATAAAGACTCGAAAACCGTGGGTAAACTAACTCTCTAACCGGCAGTGGACCGGGTCAGATTGTTAGAATAGCTACAAGAGAACGAGGTCGATCCCAAGGGACAAGTGTTTGTAAGTACCAAAGTGAACGTGTGTCTTAGTCTAGGCGATCAAGTTTTTGGAAGGTTTGTTACTACACGACACTAAAATAATTTTTTTTTATATCAAGTCTAAAGAGAGAAAAGAGAGAAAGAAAGTTAAACTACTAGATTTTAAAGATAGGTTAAAAGACATAGCCGAACCATGATCAAAGTAGCTAATTTCAACCCCAAGGATAGACAAAACCGGGAGTGTGCATTATAACAAACGAACTCTCACATTCAATCTCACGGGTGCGTGCTCCAAATTATGATGTTAAGATCTGAACAACTCTCCTTTAACATCCTATGTGAGGTTAATTAATTCTCTTTTTAGAAAACCGATTATCCTAACATGATTAAGTGCTGTGAGACGCTTGATATAACCCTCATTACGGAAACAAGTCCGAAATCACTCGGTCGAAGTTACTACCGATTCATACTCATCAACGTACTACACCAAACATCTTAACGAGAATGTGTTAAAGCAGTCAACCGAAGCTTTACCTAATCCATGGTCTACCAGAAAGACTCCGTGAAACAACTTGTCATCGTTGGCTCAAGAACCACCCGGCACTTCATAGTTCAACCCCGGGGTCTAACACTAAACTACACTAATCTAGACTACCACATTCAAGTTACTATGTTGATAATAAAACACCAATGAGCGGGCCTGAATTCACGACCTAAAACCCGGTATGTTTTACCTCCCGATCTTAGAACCATTTTTCCCACACCACTCTCTCTGAACAACTCTCAAGAATGATGTGTGTGATTTTTGACCTAGGTAGCTAATCTAGCACAAATCCGTTATAACAAGTTCTAAGACGTGAAATATGTGAGATTCAAAACAATAAAAAGCACAACACACTGCCAATTTTATCTTCCAAAGGTTGATTTCACCAAATTTTACATGATTTGGCTATGATAAGTTTAGCTACTCATAACAACGGAAAAGGAAAATATACTATACATATACATAGATATATATAAGTGCATAAAAGTATATATATATATATATATATATATATATATATATATATATATATATATATATATATATATATGTCTATGTATGTATATATATATATATATGTTTTATATAAATTAGTTAAAATATCGTTGTAATGGGATAATTATCAATAGATTATTTTTTGAAACTTTTTTTATTTACTTTTACGCACTTATAACTATATATATATATATATATATATATATATATATATATATATATATATATATACTTTTATGCTATATATATCTATATATATATATATATATACATAGATATATATAAGTGCATAAAAGTATATATATATATATATATATATATATATATATATATATATATATTATAAGTGCGTAAAAGTAAATAAAAGCTCTAAAACAATAATCTATTGATAATTATCCCATTACAACGATATTTTAACTAATTTATATAAAAATATATATATATATATATATATATATATATATATATATATATATATATATATATATATATATATATATATATATATATATATATATATATATATATATATAGCCTCAAAAGAGATGAAATGAAGTTGAAATGAAGAGAAAATGGAATGATAGATATATATATATATATATATATATATATATATATATATATATATATATATATATATAGATCTAGTGATCACCAACGATGGTGATGAAGATGATGGTGATGAAGAAATAAAAGATGGAGAAGATGAAAAGAAGAAGATCTAAGAATATATATATATATATATATATATATATATATATATATATATATATATATAATTATATCACAACAAAAAAAAAAAAGAAAAGAGGATGATCATGGACGATGGAGAAGAGGGGAGGGGGAAGAAGAAAAAGAGAGGTTGGAGAAGAGAGGTGAATGAGCAAGCTTTTGTGTTGATTTGGGGGTAGTATATATAGGAAATATGTGTATGTATGTATATGTATGTGTATGAATGACCATGGCTGATGAAGATGATGAACAGCACGTTCACTTTCATCATCGAAACAGCCGGATCGATCCGGGTCAAAAATCTTGATCCGTATTGTCAAAATTCGTCTATACGGTATCGCAGTTCAGTAAAATGGACATATCTTGAGTTGTAGACATCCGATTGACGTGATTCAAAGTGCGTTGGAAATCTTATTTGAATATCTACAACTTTTATGAAGGACACTTCTTCATAAAATGCCGTTTTGATGGGCCATTCATTCGTCGAAGATATTTCTCGATTTCCACTAAATCGAATCGATTATCCACTTGACCACTTGACTTAGTGACACTTTTTATATCCTTCCAAAGATATGATTATTCTTTAAAATGTCGTTACTCGGGGTCTTGGTCAACCTATAATTCTACAATAAACCACCAAAATATCAAACGTAAATCCGACACGACACTCCGGTTACTAAACCGATACAAAACTTATAAAAACACGATAAAAATACGATATTTTATATAATAACTACTACTAACATATTTGGATGAATCTAAGGAATTAATGACTTGAAATGATATAAAAGTGCTCAAAATGATATCAGAAACGGGGTAAAAAGTTATAAAAATAACTATGAATTTTTCCCTTATCAACAACCCCGCACTTAGCTTTTGGTCGTCCTCGAGAAAAACAAGCGATAAAACAAAATGAATGAAGGAAAAATTCATGCAAAGATAAGATAATAGGGACAACCAGATGATATAACCATTAGAATTACAACCAGGCGTTAATCTCAATATAAATGTATAACAGAGTGTGTGTGTGACAAGCCTTTTCAATTTCCACTATCCTTTCTTGAATAATTCAAGCAATACGCACAAATATCCATTCAGACAGTCCTAATGACTTTCCTAGGTATAGGCAGTAACAGTTCCACACAAAGTCCTCTCGTGTACTTATTAGGATAATCCCTAAAGCATATCATTCAGTTTATACTGGGGATAGTCAGAAGATAACTAAGTTTTCAACCATGCTTAACCAAATTGTCATTTTTTTTTTTCACATTTGTAGCATATGCCTTCATTCCCAGCAATAGGACGTTTCGTGATAACACCCTAGCTGGACTACTATCATCAGGCAGTCGGGAGCTTTTAAACCTCATAGTGATATAGGACGTTTCGTGATAACGCCCTACTGCACTCAAATCATTGGTAGCTACAACCGACATATATATAGTTCATCTTAATTTGGTATTTTTCTTTTCATTCCACTTAACTTATATCCTTTCTATCACATTCAAACCTTCAGATATTCACAGTACACGTTCAAAAATTAGGTACTAAGTTACTGCAATTATCTCTAGAATAACCACTAGGATACTGAATGGATACAGTTTAAAACTTTCGCTTCAATATCAAAGGCTTACGTGAACAATGAATTCATGTTACAAAAATAAATTTGGGGTTAAAATGCACTTACGGTTCACTTTGGTTATATACATCCAAATCGATCATTACATCATCAAATCCATGAAATATATACCTTATACAATTTATTTTAATCAACTAAATAATGCTCGAAAAAGATCGAAAACTAAGGGATTTTCTGATACAAAACAAGCACTAATGCCATTGCTAGACCAACCACGACGCTACCCCCCACTTACGAACTTTCTTTGTTCTCCCTCGGGATTTTCGGATAACCACATAATCGTTCCCTTAATTACATTCAAACTTTCATCCTAAGACTTAGTTGTACTTTGTGTTGTTCTTCCATTGTGTTCTTTTTTTTTTCACATATTCTTCATCTCATTAAGACTAGTCTTATTATTATTATTATTATTAACGGGCTGCCTCCCGATAGCGCTTTTGTTTAACGTCGTTGGCTCGACAAGATGAATTATATGGTGCCAACTTTTTCAAAGTTATACTATTGGCTCTGGGCGAGGAAAAGATAGAAAAAGACGAAGGGTGGGTGAAAGATTAAACGAGTCAAAGTTTATAGTCCGTGACAAGACTTGCATGATTTGTCACAAGGGACAGGATCCTCGAGAGTCACAATCTCTAAAGCTTCATCATAAGGTAACCGTTCATACTTTTTCAACCTTAAGCCGTTTGTGGTAAACGTACCAAACTTAGGGTGGGTGATCTTGATAGCTCCTGACGGAAATACTTTTGACACTACATAGGGACCGGACCACCTAGATTTTAACTTTCCTTGGAAAAGATGGAGACGGGTGTTGTAGAATAAGACTTCATCGCCCTCATTAAAAACTCGAACTTTGATCAACTTATCATGGATCAACTTAGTCCTTTCCTTATACTTCGTCGAAAGATCATAAGCACGAAGGCGGAATTCATCCAATTCATTCAATTGAGTCATCCTCCTCTCACCAATTAAGGTGTCATCTAAGTTTAGCATTTTTATTGCCCAATACGCCTGGTGTTCAACTTCCACGGGGAGGTGACACGACTTTCCATGTACTATCATGTAAGGTGACATGCCCAGCGGTGTCTTAAAAGCTGTCATATGGGCCCAAAGAGCATCATCTAGTTTCAAGGACCAACTCTTAACATTCATATCTACCGTCCTTTCCAAGATACGCTTAATACCCCATTTGTGACCTCAACTTGGCCACTCGTTTGGGGATGGTAAGCGGTTCCGAGTTTGTGCTCCACCCCATACTTTTCTAAGAGTTTATCAAATGGCTTGTTGGCAAAATGGCTACCATTGTCACTAATTATAGCTCGGGGCACCCCAAACCTACAAAAGATGTATCTTTTAAGAAAATGGATAACAACGTTCCTATCGTTGGTAGGTGAGGCTAAGGCCTCAACCCATTTTGACATATAATCGCAAGAAACTAGGATGTATTTGTTACCACACGAGGATGGATAGGGTCCCATGAAATCAATGCCCCAAACATCGAAGACTTCACAAATGATTATTGGATTTTGAGGCATCTCATTCCTCTTAGAAATACGACCGGATCTTTGACAAGCGTCACATGATTTCACGTAAGCATGTGCATCTCGAAAATAGAGTGGGCCAATATAGCCCACTTTGTAATACTTTCAAAGCGGTCCTCTCCGAAAAAGTGGCCCCACCTCTTTATCATGACAAAACGAAAGCGCGCTTACGATCTCACTGTCGGGGATGCACCTTCTCAGGATGCCATCCGGGCACAATCGATACAAATAGGGATCCTCCCACACATACTTACCCACTTCACTAAGAAACTTACGTCTTTGATTCGAATCAAAATTAGGATCTACGAAACCACACTCATGGTAGTTGACAAACGGGTGCGAACCACGGGCTACCTTCCTTACCAATTTTAGAAATTTTCCTTTCTTAACTGATAGGATGGTGTCGATAGCATAAAGTTGCTCATGAGGGAAAACATCATTTATCTCTCTTTGCGCTTTAAACAACTCCTCACTAAGCTCTAAACGACTTAAGTGGTCCGCTACAACATTCTCACACCCTTTTCTATCACGAATCTCAAGGTTAAACTCTTGTAAGAGCAAGATCCACCTCAAAAGGCGGGGTTTGGCATCTTGTTTGGCAAAGAGGTACCGCAAGGCGGCATGATCCGTATGGACAACTACACGAGAACCAATAAGATAAGATCGAAATTTATCGAACGCAAAGACAACTGCTAAAAGTTATTTTTACGTGGTGGTGTAGTTTTGTTGGGCGAGGATTCAAGGTATAACTCATAGGCAATGGGCTTGAAAATTTTATCAATCTTTTGACCGAGCACCACACCAACCGCGGTGTCACTCGCGTCACACATCAATTCAAACTCTTGGTCCCATTTTGGAGCAACTAAGATCGGAGCGGATACAAGCAATTGCTTGAGCAACGTGAATGCCTTAATGCAAGCTTGGTTGAAATCAAATGGGACGTCTTTTCCAAGAAGAAGAGTAAGAGGACGGGCTATTTTCGAAAAATCTTTGATGAACCTACGATAGAACCCCACGTGACCTAGGAAACCTCTAAGAGTTTTTAGGTTGTTGGGTGGAGGAAGTTTATCTATCGCCTCAACCTTAGCCCAATCGACTTCTATACCCTTACTAGATATCTTATGACCTAAGACTATCCCCTCCGTAACCATCAAATGACACTTCTCCCAATTTAACACTAAGTTCGTCTCCTAACATCTACCCAACACTTTCTCTAAATTGTCGAGACACTCCTCAAAGGAATCGCCAAATACGCTAAAATCATCCATGAAAACTTCTAAAAACTTTTCAATCATATCCGCAAAAATGGCAATCATGCATCGTTGGAAAGTCGCGGGTGCATTACACAACCCGAACGGCATCCTACGGAAAGCAAAAGTGCCATAAGGACAAGTATAGGTGGTCTTCTCTTGGTCTTCTAAGGACACATGTATTTGATAATATCCACTAAACCCATCAAGAAAACAATAAAAAGCATGACCACTCAATCTTTCTGCATTTGATCAATAAAGGGGAGGGGGAAATGGTCTTTTCGAGTTTGATCATTCAACTTACGGTAATCAATGCAAATTATGTGACCACTTACCAACCGCATAGGCACCGCCTCACCTTTTTCATTGATTTGAATAGTCATACCTCCCTTCTTCGGCACCACTTGAGTGGGACTCACCCACTTGCTATCAGAAATGGCATTATGATCCCAAGCTTCAACATGGTGACCACATCCTTCTTCACCACCTCTTGGAGATGTGGATTAAGTCTTCTTTGAGGTTGTCTTACTGGCTTTGCCTCATCTTCTAATATGATCTTGTGTTGGCAAATTGTGGGGCTTATACCCTTCAGATCACACATCTTCCACCCAAAAGCACACTTGTGCTTTTTAAGCATGTTTACCAATTGTTCTTCCTGCAAGGATGTTAGTGTAGCAGAAATAATCAAATGAAGTAATTCATCATTTTCAAGAAAAACATACTTCAAGTGGGGTGGAAGTGGCTTCATCTTCAAATCTTTGGGTGGGTCTTCAATTGATGGTTTGTCTAGGTCCCTTCGAGACCAAGATCGATCTTTTCACTCCATTGCTTGCCCTGAAAAGTCGTCTCTTCAAGATCCAACTCTTTATTCTCATCCATCACCTTGCTTTCTCTTACTATACATTCATTGGATTTGTCTTTATACTCCTGCATGTCAATATACTCCGAAACACAAGCATCTACAATATCAATGGAAAAACAGTCCTCGGTACTCTCTATAGGGTGTTTCATAGACTTATACACATTCACCGTGACTGTTTCTTCTCCAACTCTCCAAATTATCTCTCCACTAGCAACATCTATCAAGGTCCTTCCGGTGTTTAAAAGGGACGCCCTAACAACAGGGTGTTTTGGAGTCCATCTCCATGTCTAAAACCACAAAATCCACCGGAAAGGCAAACTTATCAACTTGCACAATCACATCCTCTATCACACCCATAGGTTCTCTAATGGACCTATCCGCCATTTGAAGGGTCATCCCCGTTGGTTCCAACTCTCCTAGGTCAAGACTTTCATATATAGCACGGGGCATCAAGCTTACACTAGCCCCCAAATCGCATAAAACACTAGGAAAATGAGTTGTACCAATTGTGACTGGAATAGTAAAACTACCTTTGTCTCTAACCTTCAGGGGAATTCTAGATTTAGCATTAAAAATAGCGGAACATTCTTCATTTAGGCACACAACTTCTTCCAATTTACTCTTTTTAGCTAACAAACCTTTTAAGAACTTACAATAAGAGGGCATGTTTGCAAGTGCTTCAAGAAAAGGGATATTTAAATCAATTTTCCGCAAAATTTCAATGAAACGAGTTTGTGCTTTGTTCAAACAACTTTGCCTATGGTTTTGGGGGGAAAAGGGAGAGTGCTCAAATCAAAATCAGGAGGAGGAGGAATTATACCTTTTTTACCTTTCGCTCGTGGGGAAGATGGCTCTTTCATTGGCTCCTTTCCTTCCTTTCTCGTAGGTTCCTCCTCTTTTATATCAAGCACCACAAAGTCACCTCTAGCTTGTGCCTCTTTTCTCTCAACTTCCTTCCTCTTGGCAAACTCTTCATGATTGACATTATCCTCAACTTCATCAATATCACCATCCATGGCTCCCGCTTCGGTCTCAATAGAAGCTTTTCTATCTTTGTCCTCCCATAGGACTCTTTTCTCACCACTTGTGCCCAACACTTTACCACTCCGAGTTGCAATGACGCTTACATTCCTTGGATTTTTCTCGGTGTTGCTTGGTAAGCCGCCTTTTAATTGTACATGTTCCACTATTTGACCAATTTGAGTCTCAATATTTTTGATAGCGGACCCATGTTTGTAAATCATTTCGACCATGTCCTTCTTCATCTCTTTCATTTCCACCATAACTTTGCTTACTTGTTCCGCCAGGACATCGATTGCACTCTTTTGAGGTATAGGTGCCAAAGGTGGAGGGTTTTGATATGTGTTAGTACCTTGTTGGTTATACCCTCCTTGTAGTTGCCTTTGGTGTGGTGGTTGGTAAAATTGCCCTTGAGAAGACTGTCCTTGGTTTGGGCCGTGTCGATAGCCTTGGTTTTGGTTTCGGTTCCAACCTTGGTTGTTGTTATTCCTCCATAAACCATCACCTTGATTTCCAAAATTTCCTCCTTGACCTTGCCCTACATAGCTCACATCTTGAAGCTCCTCAAACGGTGGTCCACCTTGTTGGTCTCCTACAGATTGGCCTTGCAATTGGTTTTGAAATTGAGGTCCCACATTCCATTGCTCCATCGAGCAAACACTCATCATTCGCTTTGCCAATTCTTCCATATTGATTTGAGGTACATTGCTAGATTGCCCCTGATTCGAAGATTGTGGATAAGCCATGTTTTGAGCTTTTGTTGTCATCCTACAATCCTTTCTCGAAAGCGATCCACTACAAATTTGGCACATCTTAGCATTTTCCATCTCTTTACGAAACCTTCCCAATTTTCTTTCTATTGCTTGAACTTGGGCATGATATTGATCGCTTGATTCCACTTCTTTCACTTCTACCAAACTGGGCTTCTTACTCATTGCCTCTCTTCTACTTGAAGAAATGTATTGCCTCGAAGTCTCCGAGATCTTCTCTATTTGATTCATGGCTACCTCGGGCACCATACTCATAATATCACCATTGCATGAAGCATGCAAGGTACTTTGGTGAACTTGATCTAAACCTCGGAAGAACCCATGAACTACCTCATAGGATCTCAAACCGTGTCCCGGGCACTCCCTCAATAAAGCTTTAAATCGGTCCCAAGACTCATGTAGTTCTTCTCCTTCATATGCATTGAATGACATGATAGCTTCTTTCATGTCCATGGTCTTTGATGGGGGATAGTACTTGAGTAGAAAAGTTTTGATCACGTCCTCCCATGAGTGTAGAGAATCGTTAGGCAACGAATCATACCACCTCTTAGCTTGATCCTTCAAGGCGAATGGAAAAAG
The DNA here is from genome assembly GCA_026214975.1 of Gentiana macrophylla. Lineage (NCBI taxonomy): Eukaryota > Viridiplantae > Streptophyta > Magnoliopsida > Gentianales > Gentianaceae > Gentiana > Gentiana macrophylla. The sequence goes on along the minus strand of CM047816.1, from coordinate 31,118,011 downwards.
CATAAGTTTAAGTGCTTCATCACTCACTCCATTGATCTTTGTTGAGTTGATCACTTGGAGAAAATGATCAATGAACAAGTGAGGATTTTCCATGGTGGTTCCCCTGAATATGGCATTATCTCCCAACAGATGTATGATGTTTCGATTCAACTCCAAATTATTTGCGGCCACCGGCGGCATTCGGATTGGACTAGGCCCCATTATTGCCGTAAGTGCCATCACAAAGTCTCTACATGTCAAACCACCTTGATTTTGCTCTTGTTGTCCATTAAACCAATACGGCATTGCATTTGCACCTTGGTTTTGAGCTTGAGGTTGGTTTTGGAGAAACTGATTCCTCATCCATGCATTAAACTGTTGCATGACATGGGGATCCATTTGATTTTCTTGTCCATCCCCACCCCCTTGTGCATTGTTATTGTTAGGCGGTGGGTTTTGATTCTGGCCTCCATTATTTCCATCAAAAACTTGTTCACCGTTGTGTGCCATAACGGAACTTTCTCCCAACTCACCCAAACTACTTTCTTCAAAGTCCGGTTTTGACTCCCTTAACAGACGACCTCTTCTTCTCTGACTATTCCTTTGTCTTGCGTAGGCTTCAATTCCGTCTATGTATGGTTCGAGTGGTGTTTGAGAGCTCCTGGTCATGCACTACGAAAAGCAAACAATCAAGAAAACAATAAAATAAAACCTAGGCCCAAGCCTTCGGTTCACTTACAAGATATCACAAATAGCACACTTGTCCCCGGCAACGGCGCCAATTTTTTATGAGCTAAAATTTACCCCTCGAAAATATATTTATAAAGACTCGAAAACCGTGGGTAAACTAACTCTCTAACCGGCAGTGGACCGGGTCAGATTGTTAGAATAGCTACAGGAGAACGAGGTCGATCCCAAGGGACAAGTGTTTGTAAGTACCAAAGTGAACGTGTGTCTTAGTCTAGGCGATCAAGTTTTTGGAAGGTTTGTTAATACACGACACTAAAATAAATTTTTTTTATATCAAGTCTAAAGAGAGAAAAGAGAGAAAGAAAGTTAAACTACTAGATTTTAAAGATAGGTTAAAAGACATAGCCGAACCATGATCAAAGTAGCTAATTTCAACCCCAAGGATAGACAAAACCGGGAGTGTGCATTATAACAAACGAACTCTCACATTCAGTCTCACGGGTGCGTGCTCCTAATTCTGATGTTAAGATCTGAACAACTCTCCTTTAACATCCTATGTGAGGTTAATTAATTCTCTTTTTAGAAAACCGATTATCCTAACATGATTAAGTGCTGTGAAACGCTTGATATAACCCTCATTACGGAAACAAGTCCGAAATCACTCGGTCGGGTTACTACCGATTCATACTCATCAACGCATTACACCAAACATCTTAACGAGAATGTGTCAAAGCAAAGAACCGAAGCTTTACCTAATCCATGGTCTACCCGAAAGACTCCGTGAAACGACTTGTCATCGTTGGCTCAAGAACCACCCGGCACTTCATAGTTCAACCGGGGTCTAACACTAAACTACACTAATCTAGACTACCACATTCAAGTTACTATGTTGATAATAAAACACCAATGAGCGCGGGCCTAAATTCACGACCTAAAACCCGGTATGTTTTACCTCCCGATCTTAGAACCATTTTTCCCACACCACTCTCTCGAACAACTCTCAAGAATGATGTGTGTGATTTTTGACCTAGGTAGCTAATCTAGCCCAAATCCGTTATAACAAGTTCTAAGACGTGAAATATGTGAGATTCAACAATAAAAAGCACAACACTCTCCCAATTTTATCTTCCAAAGGTTGATTTCACCAAATTTTACATGATTTGGCTATGATAAGTTTAGCTACTGATAACAACGGAAAAGGAAAATATACTATACATATACATAGATATATATATAATTGCATTAAATATATATATATATATATATATATATATATATATATATATAGTTATAAGTGCGTAAAAGTAAATAAAAGCTCGAAAACAATAATCTATTGATAATTATCCCATTACAACGATATTTTAACTAATTTATATAAAAACATATACATATATATATATATATATATATATATACATATATATATATATATATATATATATATATATATATATATATATATATAGAAAACGATGGTGATGAAGAAATAAAAGATATAGAAGATGAAAAGAAGAAGATCTAATAATATATATATATATATATATATATATATATATATATATATATATATATATATATATGAAGAAAAAAAAGATGGAGAAGATAAAAAGAAGAAGATCTAAGAATAGATATATATATAGATATATATATATATATATATATATATATATATATATATATATATATATATATATATATAATTATATCACAACAAAAAAAAAAAAAGAAAAGAGGATGATCATGGACGATGGAGAAGAGGGGAGGGGGAAGAAGAAAAAGAGAGGTTGGAGAAGAGAGGTGAATGAGCAAGCTTTTGTGTTGATTTGGGGGTAGTATATATAGGAAATATGTGTATGTATGTATATGTATGTGTATGAATGACCATGGCTGATGAAGATGATGAACAGCACGTTCACTTTCATCATTGAAACAGCCGGATCGATCCGGGAGCATCTAGGATCGATCCGGGTCAAAAATCTTGATCCTTATTGTCAAAATTCGTCTATACGGTATCGCAGTTCAGTAAAATGGCCATATCTTGAGTTGTAGACATCCGATTGACGTGATTCAAAGTGCGTTGGAAATCTTATTTGAAGATCTACAACTTTCATGAAGGACACTTCTTCATAAAATGCCGTTTTGATGGGCCATTCATTCGTCGAAGATATTTCTCGATTTGCACTAAATCGAATCGATTAGCCACTTGACCACTTGACTTAGTGACACTTTTTATATCCTTCCAAAGATATGATTATACTTTAAAATGTCGTTACTCGGGGTCTTGGTCAACCTATAATTCTACAATAAACCACCAAAATACCAAACGTAAATCCGACACGACACTCCGGTTACTAAACCGGTACAAAACTTATAAAAACACGATAAAAATATGATATTTTATATAATAACTACTACTAACATATTTGGATGAATCTAAGGAATTAATGACTTGAAATGATATAAAAGTGCCCAAAATGATATCAGAAACGGGGTAAAAAGTTATAAAAATAACTATGAATTTTTCCCTTATCAAAGATCCAGTAACCCATTAAAGGGGAAGAAGGCATCTTGGAGCTACAACGCCATATCCAGAAGAATCAGACAGCTCACTGAATTAATCTTTTGATTAATTCTAAACCTAACCTTTGTGAAGATGGGTTGGTTATGCATTGTTTGAGGTGATCAACTCCACATTTCCTCATACGGTTGCAACTTGATTGCCACAGCTGTTGGTGCAGTCTACGGACTGTGTTTGTGTTACTGGTGAGCTGGTGAAGGAGTCATTCCACCTCCGAAGGATCAGTGTGCAGAGTGAATGGAGCAATCTTACCTTTCTTCATTATGTGTAGACAGTGAAACTAGGGTGTCGTGAAGGACTGTCATTGGGCTAGGATTTTGTAACAGTTATCTCAAGATTCTAGTGATACCTCCTACACCACAGGAGAAGGGGAGACGTACGGGATTACACCACCCGGAACTTCCATAAACAAACTATGTGTTGATTTACTTTACGCATTTATATTTACTGCATAATCATTTTATCACTACACTCAGCAAACATTAGACACTGAGTCAGCACAGAACTGATACATAGGAGACTTAGATCTTTATTGACACATCTATTGCACAAAAGGCTTGATCTTATCCGTTGCAAGTTAGTTCAGTTATAGCATCAGCTAAACTGAATTAGCTAAATCTTACACAGGATTAAAGGGCTGGAACGAAACTGAACTGAGTCATATTGTACATCAGTTTGATAGTTCAGTTTAAGTTTAGTAGAAACTCAGTTCCTGGGGTACTTTCAATTTTGGGAAAGTTTTTGGCGACAAGTTTATTCACCCCCCCCCTCTAAACTTGTGTTAGCCTTTCCAAGGGACCAACATACCTTGTGTACAAGGTCTAAGTTCCATATGTTAAGTGGTGATTGGAACTTAGTTATGTTAAAAATGGTGTACTCTAACTTCATAATAAAAATTAGATGAAAGCAGTCAGCTGAAGTGTTTCATAAACACAGCAGACTTTAGCCAGCTGACAGATATGTACATCAGTAGACTAAAACAAGTCAGATATCTGCTTAGTATAAATCTCGATTTAATCAAGGTTACATTGGAAGATTACAAGGATAAAGCCTTGATATTGTCAACAAATCAATGGCCAAGATTAAAAGAACGTTGGAAAGATTCAGAGGATTAACCAATGGACACAAGTCAAAGGGTGGACAGACTGGAAACTGACAGAAAGCAAACTGACAGTGTCAGTACTATGAACAGAGACAGAAGGCAAGTCAAGATGGAGACAAATCTGAAACGGCTATGTTTGAATTTCAAACATAAGTCACAGGATTCTCACCTATAAATAGAGAACTCCTGATTCAGATACAGATGATGAAAAATAACAATCTGCTCTAAGCTATCAAGTTATTATCAAGAAAATCACCCTACTGACTTCACTGTGCATAAAGCTACTGATCCAGAAAACTCTTCAAGTGTAACCTGCTATCAAGTTACATCAAGTTCACACACTTGAAGACATCAAGCTGCTGATCATTTCATCCTGATCAAGCTGTTGACTGGTGAATCATTTATTTGATTCAAACTTTCTTTTACAAGAAACCTGCTGAAAGACAGAGAAGTACTTAGATGTCAAGAATTGTTGTTTATGGTGGAGCTGGTGAAGAGGCAATCCTACCCTTCAAGGCAGTGGAATACTTTGGAGCAGCATTCCTACATGTTTCAAATATTCAGTTTGTGAAGCCGTAGTTATTGGTGAAGGACAGACAGCTTACGGATTTTTGTAACTGAAGCCTCAAAGATCTCTTGTCAATTTCCTCTAGCATCACAGGAGAAGAGTGGACTGACAGGATTACACCACCTTGAACCACTATAAAATTGCCTACTTACTTTCTGCATTTACTTACTGCATTTAGTGTATTAATCACATCAATTTACTAAAACTAGCAATTGAATCACACTTACACTACTGAGTATCTAATACTTAGTATCATATTTAAACAACAAGTAATAAGGCTTAATTTGAATATATTCTGCTGCAACAGATTTAGTAATATCAATAGTCAGGAGACTACTAAGTGGTCGTGAGACATCGAGCAATCAAGAGCTCATCGACCTTCTTTGAGTTTGTTAACTCCAAAAAGTTTTAAATGTTAAGTTTATTCACCCTCCCCCCCTCTAAACTTAACCAAAGCCTTTTCAAGGGACCAACAATTGGTATCGGAGCAGTGCTTCTGTTCTGAAGTAATCCTACTTGTTGTGCTTGTGAAAATACTTTGAAAACCTTTTCAAGTTTCTGATTTTCAAATATTTGCATCATGGATAACAACCAGTATGCTAGAACTATGTTGATGTGTTCCTTAGATCGTTTTGATGAGTATAATATGCAGGCTTTTCTAGCTGCAACACATGATGAGATGATGGATGTGTTGACTGAAGGACCACTGGAGATCACTAAGTCAGTAACTGTGGGAAGTGAAACTCAGTATGTTCCAAAACCAAAAAGAGAATGGAATGCTAAAGATAGAAAAAGAGCAAACCTCAACAATATTGCTATTGATAACATATACAGAACCTTGGATAGCAATATGTACATGAAAGTGAAGGATTGCAAGACTGCAAAGGAACTTTGGGATAAGTTACAATTAATCTGTGAGGGCACTGATGCTATCAAGAAAAATAAGGTCAGTGTAGCCAAAAAGAAGTTCCAAGATTTCAAGATGAAATCAAATAAAACCATTGAGTAAATGGAGTCAAGATTCAATGCTATCATGGATGAAATCACCCTACGGAATGTGATCTATACAAAAAAAAGAGATTAATACAAGATTCTTGAAAGCCCTACCTGCAAAAGAGGTTTGGGAGATGAAGGTTACAGCCATAGAAGAATCCAGGAGTCTACATGAAGAAGACACCTTCAAACTGTTTTCAGATCTCAAAGCATATGAATTCAGTAAGAAACTTATTCCTGAGACTGAAAAAAAGAACCAAAGACTACTGCATTGGCTGCTGCACATAAAGAATAACCATCGGGTGACCAAGATGATCTACTGGATGAGATGCAAGAGCAAATTGCCCTACTGAGCAAGAAAATCAGAATGATGAAAACATGAAGGGGTTCTCCAAGGAATTTCACAAAGAAATCAAGTGAAAAGAAGAAGGAAGAATCCAAGAAAGATAACGATTACTTGTGTTTTCTGTAGAAATATTACGTTACATTTACATTAGTGTAACATATTAATTGTCACATTAATTGTGAGACATATTAATTGTAAGACATATTAATTATATTGTATAAACAATTAATATGTCATAAAGTAACTCTATTTTGTCTTATTAGGTAATAGACAACTTTAGCAATTAATACTAGCCGACTCTAGTAATTAATTGATCTCTCCTAGTTTATACTCTACTAGGACCTTTCTCACTTACTTGTACCTATTTATACTCACTCTTTTATGATGAATAAACTAAGTTGAAGTTTACTCAAGTATTATTACTTTCTCAAACTCTCTTCATGGTATCAGAGCCTTAAACTCCTGAATCCATTTGCAAATTCTCGGTACCTCTTTGAATCAAGAATGTCTTCATTATCCAAGCTTCCTCACCCAGTTGAGTCCCCGGCTACCTCTCAGATGGGGTCATGAAAACCATTCTTTTACAAATCACAGACTTGATGGCAACAACTACCTGATGTGGTCAAGATCTATGAAAATGTATATCTCAGGCCAGAGCAAGATGGGATACTTGTCTGGCTCCAAACCTGCCCCTGCTGAAACTGACCCCAAGTTTGAAGCATGGGATACAGAAAATAACCAAGTCATGACCATCCTCACGAGGTCAATGACAAAAGAGATCAGTGAGAACTTCATGATGTATGATAATCGCAAAGAAAATGCAGGACAATGCCGGAGACCTTTACTCAAAAAAGACAATACATCGAGGTCTCCATGATCTTGAAGCTCAAATCCAAAATAGCGAGGCAAGGGACACATCTCAGAACTCAATACTTCAACCAACTATCTAAAGCATGGCAACACCTAGATATGTTGGAAATTCACCCATGGAAGGATAGAGAGGATGCCGCTTTATACAAGAACATCATTGAGAAGAAAAGGGTATTCAAGTTCCTCATGTGAAATTGAACTCATCCCTTGATGATGTTAGAGGTAGAGTTCTTGATACTAAACCTCTCCCCAGCCTCAAATCTGTGTTTGATGAAGTCAAACATGAGGAAAGCAGGAGGAAAGTAATGCTGCAAAGCAACCCTTCTGATCACCCTACTGATAACTCAGCAATGTTGGTGATCAGGAAGCCTGCTGAGGTTACTGATACTTCCGGGAACCCTACTGAGAAGACAGGAAAGTTGTTCTGTGACCACTGCAAACGCACAAATCACACCAAGGACAATTGCTGGAAACTACATGGTAAGCCTAATTCCTTTAAACCCTCCAAACCAACCATGGAGAGTCAGGGCAGGCATGTCAGTGAAGAAGGGAACAAAGATACCATGTTGGATGCCCAGTTTGCTGCTTTCAAAGCCTTCATTTCTCAACAAAAGGAAGGTAGTTCTATCACTGACATAGCTACTCATGCTAAAATAGGTATATTCCACTCACCTCTCAGTAATGATACTTGGATTGTTGATTCTGGGGCTTCATCCCATATGACTGGTAACAAGAGTCTCATATCTCGTTTAGCCCCGTCATCAAACCCACAATATTAAGATTCTTTCCGATGGATCTATCTCATGTGCACAAGGGTTTGGGAATGTTAAACTTCTCGATAAGATATACCTTCGAGGATGTCCTATTTGTTCCTAAATTAGATCAGAACCTTATATCTCATCAAGAGACTCACTAAAGACCTAAATTGGACAGTCTTGTTTAATGACAATCAATGTATTTTCCAGGATCTTTCTTCACAGGAAGTGATTGGGAGAGCTAAAGCCTGCTCAGGACTGTTTATGGTCAACCCTGCTGAAGACAGAAGATTGAATCTGAAATCGCCTCGTGACACTGCACCAAATCTTAGACAATATCATGTTATGGCATTATAGGCTAGGTCATCCAAGTTTTGGTTATTTAAAGTCTTTAATTCCTGAATTGTTTAAAGGATGTAACCTCAGTGACCTTCAATGTGATATTTGTCAGTTTGCTAAACTTACTAAATCTGTGTATACTAAAATACCTTATTTACCTTCCACACCTTTCACCCTGATTCATAGTGATGTATGGGTACCCTCAAGAGTTAAAAGTATAACAGGAAAGAGGTGGTTTGTCACCTTTATAGATGACCACACCAGGATCACATGGTTGTTTCTGATGAAAGATAAATCTGAAGTTGGAACCATCTTCCAAGAATTCTATAACATGGTATCCACTCAATTTGACACTAAGATTAAAATCTTAAAAAAAAGATAATGCCTTGGAATACTATGAGTCCAATCTCAGCACCTTCCTGAATGATAAGGGGATTATTCACACCAGTAGATGTGTAGAGACACCTCAGCAAAATGGGGTTGCTGAGAGGAAGAACATGCACTTACTGGAGATGGCTAGATCAGTCATGTTCACCACACATGTGCCTAAATATATGTGGGGTGAAGCTATATTAACGGCCACATACCTGATCAACAAAGTTACCCAAAGAGAGTGTTAGGATTCAAGACTCCCATTCAAACCCTCTGCGACAACTCATCCTTGTCCTCATCTCATTCTTCGACTTGCCTCCAAAGATATTTGGATGTACTTGTTTGTTTATATTCATGCCCAACACAGAAGCAAACTTGATCCCAAAGCCCATAAGTGCATCTTCCTAGGCTATGCCAAAGACAGGAAAGGTTACAAGTGTTATTCTCCCACTGACAAAAGATTTTACAATTCTATGGATGTAAAATTCTTTGAAAAAACCCCATACTACAGCAAACCTACTGATACAGTCACAGATGGCAACCTTATTGAGATTGAGATCACTCTAATCCCTCAACCAACTCCTCAGCAGACACCGGATACTCGTGACCCATCGAGCCCCAAAGACCTCATCGAACCTCAAAGAGACCATCGAACCCACTCGAACCTCAAAGAACTTCATCGAACCCCTGAACCTCGGCAGCCTTCCCGAGCCCATCGACCTCGCTCATTCCACTGATATTGATGACAGACCCATTGCTGTCCGGAAGGGAAAGAGATCATGCACTAATCACTCTATTCATACTTATGTGTCTTATGATCACTTGTCACCTTCTTTTGCTATGTTTACACAGGACTTGGACTCTCACTCTATTCCTAAGAATATACAGGAGGCTCTCCAACATGATAAGTGGAAGGCAGCTGTCAAAACTGAAATGACTGCTCTCCTTGACAACCATACTTGGGACCTCACCACTCTCCCAAATGGAAAGAAGGCAGATCGGTTTGTAAATGGTTTATTCACTATCAAGTACAATGTCGATGGTACTATTGACAAATACAAAGCTAGGATGGTTGCAAAGGGATTCACTCAAACATATGGACTTGACTACAAAGAGACCTTTGCACTGTGGAAAAGCTAAACACCGTCAGCAGTCTGATCTCACTTGTCATTCAACTTGGTGGCCTCTCCACCAATTGGATATCAAGAATGCGTCCTAAATGGTGACTTCATCGAGGAAGTCTATATGAATGTACCTCCTGGTTTTGCCAACACTCACACTCAAGGAAAGTTTGCAAATTAAGGAAATCTCTATATAGGCCTAAAACAGTCTCACAGAGCCTGGTTTGGAAAACTTACCACCGTGGTTAAAGCTGCTGGATATCATCAATGCAACTCGAGATCACACCATGTTTATCAAAACACCCAACCGTAAAAGATCCATTCTTATTGTCTATGTGGATGATATCATCCTTATCGGTGATGACCATGCCGAGATCCAACAATTGAAGACCCTTACGGCAAAAGTGTTTCAAGTTAAAGATCCAGGATATCTCAAGTACTTCCTTGGCATGGAAATAGCCGGAAACAACCAGGGTATCTCTATCTCTCAAAGGAAATATGTGTCTTTGGACTGGCCAAGGAAACCGGTATCTTTGGGATGCAAACCTTCAGTATCCTAAGTAGACCCAGTAATACCTCTTTGCATGGTGACATTCTTTGTCGGGAAGGATCAATATCAAAGACTTGTAGGAAACTCGATTATCTCGTCCCATACAAGACTCGATATTGCATATGGAGTCGGTTTGGTTAGCCAATTCATGCATTGCCCTACTGAGCAACATTGGGTTGCTGTGAGCAGATACTTGAGAGGTACCAAGTCCACTCTGGCCAAGGCTTACATTTCACCAAGTCTCGTGAGAGATCTATCAAGGTTTACACCGATGTTGATTGGGGTGGTCACACCGATGAGAAGGTCTACTCTGTGCTCATTGTTCTTATTTATGGGGAAATCTTGTCACCTGGAGGAGCAAGAAACAACCTCATGTCTCTAGAAGCGAGTCTTGAAGGTTGAACTCAGGCACTAGTTTTGGGTATTTGTGAAGCTCTATGGATAAACAGGTCCCATCGAACTTCAGCAAATTTATTCACCAACCTATCACACTCTGCTGTGACAATAATTCAGCCTTATTCATGGCAGAGGATCCAGTCCATCATGATAAAACCAAACATGTGGACATTGATGACACTTCCGAAGGAGAAGATTGATGCCAAGAGTATTCAACTCCAAGATGTTCCTCACAGCAGACTGCACGTCGATATTCTCACCAAGGCCATTCCGCCACTTATGTTCAAAGAGATTGAGTAGCAAACTTGGTCTGTATAAACATATACAACCCAGTTTGAGGGGGGGTGTAGAAATATTACGTTACATTTACATTAGTGTAACATATTAATTGTCACGTTAATTGTGAGACATATTAATTGTATTGTATAAACAATTAATATGTCATAAAGTCATAAAGTAACTCTATTTTGTCTTATTAGGTAATAGACAACTCTAGCAATTAATACTAGCCGACTCTAGTAATTAATTGCTCTCTCCTAGCTTATACTCTACTAGGACCTTTCTCACTTACTTGTACCTATTTATACTCACTCTTTTATGATGAATAAACTAAGTTGAAGTTTACTCAAGTATTATTACTTTCTCAAACTCTCTTCATTTTCATTGCAAGAAACCAGGACACTTCAAACCTGACTGTCCTGATCTAAAATAGAAAAAGGAACCTGATTATCTGTGCTTCAACTGCAAGAAACCTGGACATTTTGGACTGCATTGTCGGACTCATCAAGAACAGGAATCAACAAAGAAGACCTGACAAGAAAGCAATGGTTGCTGATGATGAATCAGGATATGAAGTTGAATCAGAGAAAGGAAATGAATATGATGATACTGCACTTGTTGCTGATATGGATGATTATGCTTTAATGGCAAATATGGATGAGACTGAGGAGGTATACAATTCTGTATCTATAAATACTCCTGCTTAAAGTGATTGTGAATCGACTTGTGGTTCAAATCCTAAAAATTCTGACAATGAAGAAACTTTAGATGCCATCCTTAATCAACTAAGGAAAATACAATCTGGTTATGAGATTGTGAAGGCTGAAAAAGAAGCCCTTCAAACAGAAGTTGAAAGGTTAAAAGTTGAATTAAGAACTCTCAAAGGAAAGGAAAAAGATTTTGATCAAAATCAGCATAAGTCTGATGTATATTCAGTAGCTGCTGAGACTGCTGAACAATCTAGTTCCTCCACTTTATTCAAATCTGGAAAGCCTTATGGTGATAGAATAGGCCTTGGATTTTGAACTCAACAATCTAATAAGAGTGGATCCAGTAAGGTTACTGAACCTAGTACCAGAATTGGTCCTAAGTTTGTACCTGCACAAGATCCAACTCCCAAAAAGGTTGTTGAGGAAGCGAAGCCTACTGAGAAGACTTCAAAGAAGAAAAATCAGAAGTCAAAAAGGTCAACAGTACCTAACAAAAAGGGTAAATCCAAAAGTAGGACTGATGGACCTTCTAGACCTCTCACCGAGCAGACATCTTTGCTAAGTCTATTTGGACCACAAAGGGTAAAAATCAGAAATATTCCAAGGATAAGAATCCTAAACCTAATAATGTTAATCATTCTAGGGATACTTATCTCAGAGGGAAAGGCAGATTGTTCCCTACTGATGATGATTGGAATATTCCTAACCCTACTATTAGAAACAATAGTTATAACCATAATGCTAGGGTAAAACCTCAGCAGAGGACTTATTCAAGACCTCAGCAGAGACCTCAGCAGACTCCATATTATAGGGCTGCTCCTAACAGATAGCAAACCTATGGTTATGCTAGTGCTTCTAACAATATAAATCACTTCAAACAGCAGTATGTACCAAAAGGCCAGAAAGCATATGTGAATCCTACACAACCAAATGTTAGACCTTATGGAAGTGTGGAATACATGTATGAACAAAAGTATAATACTTTTCAAAGAAGACCATATGGAAACTTGCCAAGGGTCATGCTTACCACTGACCACTATGGACCGAAATAGTTTTGGGTACCTAAAATGCATTAACTTTGTTTTGTAGGGTGTTTGGTACTTTGACAGTGGATGTTCCAGACATATGACAAAAAATAAGCACTATTTGCCAAATTATGTGGCAAAGGATGGTCCTAGAGTCAATTTTGGCAACAAGAACACACCAGGATACACAAAAGGATATGGCACACTTGTGAGGAATGGATTAACTATCAGGAATGTTGCATTTGTGGAAGGACTGGACTACAACCTACTGAGCACTGGACAATTTTGTGACATGGGTTACAAGGTCACTTTTGACAAAGGCTACTGTGTTGTCATTAGTGAAAGAGGTGAACAAGTTGTGTTGGCTGGAAGAAGACAACAAAACATGTATGTAGTGGATTGGTCTACTGATGTTCCAGAGACATGCATGATTGTGCATACTAAGTCAGAACTGAATTGGTTGTGGCATAAGAATTTGAATCATCTTAACTTTGATGATATCAATCAATTGGTGATTGGTTTACTGAGAGATTACATTCAAAAGGATGCTATATGTGATGCTTGTCGCCAAGGTAAACAAACCAAGTCAAGCTTCAAGTGAAAGACTAAACAATCAACAAAAAGAGTTTTGGAGCTAATGCACATGGATCTATTTGGACCGTAACACCAACAAGTGTAACAGAAAGAAGTACACTCGGTAGTTGTGGATGATTATTCAAGAACACTTGGGTAGTATTCATGAACAAGAAAAGTGAAACACTTCAAAAGATGCTCGAACTTTTGAAGAGATTTCAAAATGAGAAAAGTTTGTGAAGAGTGAAGATCGGATCGGACAAGTGGTACCGAAGTTTCTCAATAAAGTCATAAGAGAATATTGTGAACAAAATGGTGTCTTTGCATCAATTAGCATTTCTTTGGTACACATCAGCAAAATAGGGTTGCTGAGAGAAGAAACAAAACCTTGAAAGAAGCAAGAAGGACTATGATTTGTGAAGCATTATTACCTGAAAGATAGTGGGCTGAAGCAATCAATACATCATGCTATACACAAAATAGGACCTCATTGAACAAGAAGCTGCTGAAGACACCTTATGAGATATGGAATGGAAGAAAACCTAATATATCTTATTTACATCCATTTGGAAGCAAATGTTTTATCCTGAATCACAAGGATCAATTGAAGACATTCCAACCAAAATCAGATGAAGGAATCTTTTTGGGATATTCTTTCATCGCAAGGCATTCAGTGGTCTTGAATAAAAGGACATTGAAACATGAAGAATCAATACATGTTGTATTTGATGAACCAAAGTTCACTGGAATGGAAGATGAAGTTTCAGAACATGCTGAAAATCTCCAAGTCACTGATCCAGAATGTGTTGATGTTTTGGAAAGGATAAATGACTTAAAAGTTTCGACATCGCCCTCGCCAAGAACTCCGCGGTAACACTACTGATGCAACAACTGAAGTAGTACAAGGATTTGCTGAACCACCTACTGAAGCAACATCAGAGCCTACTGAAGATGAGGTTCCTGAGAACCAAACTAACCAAAATCCACAATGGTTAAGGGATCACCCTGCTGAACAAGTTATTGGGAACATACAGCAAGGTGTGAGGACTAGAAGACAATTGGATGTTCACTTGTTTTCTTTCTCAAATGGAGCCTAAAGTTGTTGAAGAAGCAATATCTGATCCAGATTGGATAATTGCTATGCAAGAAGAATTGAATGAATTTGAAAGAAATCAAGTTTGGACACTAGTGGAAAGACCTACTCATGCAAATATAATTGGAACTAAATGGGTACAGAAACAAATTGGATGAATCTGGTACCATTGTAAGGAATAAGGCCAGACTAGTGGCAAAAGGCTATTCTCAAGCTGAAGGAATAGATTTTGATGAGACATATGCCCCAGTTGCAAGATTAGAAGCTATAAGATTATTCCTGGCATATGCTGCTTACAAAAACTTCAAAGTATACCACATGGATGTCAAGAGTGCATTCTTGAATGGCATTCTAGATGAGGAAGTTTATATTTAGAAACCTCCTGGTTTTGAAGTTAAAGATCAAGAAGATAAAGTGTACAGACTTAACAAAGCACTTTATGGTTTGAAACAAGCACCAAGAGCAGAAACCCTATCTCAATTCTTGGTGGACAATGGTTTTACAAAAGGAACCATTGATAAGACTCTTTTCAGAATCAATGAAGGGGACAGCACCCTGCTGGTACAGATCTATGTTGATGACATAATTTTTGGTTCTGAAAATGAATTTCTATGTGAAAGTTTGCTAATCTCATGAAAAACAAGTTCTAAATGAGTATGATGGGTGAAATGAACTACTTCTTAGGATTACAAGTCAAACAAATGAAAGATGGAATCTTCATTCATCAAACTAAGTATACCAAGGAGCTACTGAAGAAATTTGGTATGGAAAATAGCACCAAGGTATCAACTCCAATGAGTACCAACAACAGATTGGATGAAGATAAAGAAGGCAAAGATATTGATTAGACTCTATACAGAAGGATGATAGGCGATCATCAGACTCACACAGCCAGCAGACTGATATATCATTTCTTCAGAGGTGTTTGTGCAAGATTTCAATCAAAGCCTAAGGAAATTCATCTAGCTGCAGTCAAAAGGATTCTCAAGTATCTAAAAGAGACTCTGGGAGTAGGTATGTGGTATACAAAAGATGGAAGCTTCAAGTTTATATCCTACTCAGATTCTGATTATATAGGATGCAAGATTGATAGAAAAAGCACCACAGGAACCTGTCAGTTGATGGGAAATAGACTGGTTTCCTGGTTCAGTAAGAAACGGAATTCAATATCAACTTCCACTGCTGAAGCTGAATATATTGCTGTTGGAAGCTGCTGTGCACAAATACTATGGCTAAGACAATAATTAAGGGATTATGGAATTGAAGAAAGAGAAATTCCTATAATGTGTGACAACACAAGTGCAATTGCAATCACAGAAAATCCTGTTTTGCATTCAAGAACCAAGCATATTGATGTAAGACATCATTTTATAAGAGATCATGTTGAGAAGAAAGATGTGGTGGTTCTTTACATCCCTACTGAAGATCAACTTGTTGATATATTTACAAAACCACTGGATAGTGAAAGATTTACTAAGTTAAGAACTGAACTTGGCATCATAAAAGTTGACTGATATACTTATAATCAGCAGTGTATTGGAATTCACCAAGGGATTAGTCTTTGCTATGTTGGGTGAGCTCACTTAGCAGATTAGTCATTGGTATCAACAATTCCATGTACTTAAATAAGTTTGGACAATTGAGCAAATGAAGTTGCCAAGGGGATTGGTCTTTGTCCTGTTGGGTGAGCTCACTTGACAGATCAGTCATTGGTATTAAACTTCATCTTGTATTATCAGTTGGACAAAACAAGAGTGTAAGAAGATCAGCAGAGTAACCTTGTCAGCAGGCTGCTGAGCCATTCTTGTCAGCAGGCTGCTGATCCAAGCTACTGAAGTTCAAGCCTACTGAGTTATACGTTACAAGACAGTCAAATTTAAATGAAAGTCAACAGTAATTGGATATTATTCTTATCTTTATAACTACAGTTACAAATATCCAATGGTTACAACTCTATGGAATAAGTTAGT
Organism: Gentiana macrophylla; assembly: GCA_026214975.1. NCBI lineage: Eukaryota > Viridiplantae > Streptophyta > Magnoliopsida > Gentianales > Gentianaceae > Gentiana > Gentiana macrophylla. The sequence continues at coordinate 31,101,702 of CM047816.1, read as the reverse complement.
GGGACATGTGGCAACATCACATTTACTCCAACTTTAATCGTGGTTAAATGCTACGGTACGTGTGCAATACTTATCTGACAGTTACTACCCACTCTCTTCTTCTTTATATACATACCTATACACACAGAAGCAGCTTACATATTTTCAAATCGATTTTCTCTGAAAACACCATGTGAACACAGATTTACAAGATTTTTCTTCATCTTTCTCAAATTCTAATGGCGGATAAAGGTGATGTTCACATTGGAATGAGCCAAAGTGTTAGAGGGTTCGTTGTTGATGCTAACAAGACTGGGCTAGCTATCAACATTGGTAGAAGAATCAGATGTTATGAAGGATTATAGGATGTGTTGAATCTAAGATTGGAGAGCATCTCGTATACAAATGTTGTTGATTTTTGGAGAAATATAGAAATTAGTGAGGATACAAAGGCATTTACTACCACTGTACATGGTCAGCAGATTCAAATCACCTCAAACGTGCTGTGGGAGGTATTCGGATTTGGGCCTGGAAATGGTGCTCCTACCAATCCTGAATCAATGGAGCTGTCTAGAGTGAAGTTTGTTGATGCAATAAAGACCAACAAATCCATAAAATCAACACTGACCATCAATGTGAAGCATATCAAAATGGAGTACAATCTACTGATCAAGATCATTTCTAAAAACATCCTTGGATTCAGTGGAAGCCTTGATACACTAGTTGGACCCAAGATTGATCTGCCGATAATCATACGCAAGAGCATGAAGTTTGATTGGGCCGGATTATTTGTCCATTACATGAAGAAGGTGATCACAGAGTACAGAGATGGGACAAGGAAGTCCAAGACACTGCCTTTAAGTTTGATGGTGCAGGCCCTACTGAACCATTTGAAGGTTGCTGATGTTGCACCTACAAAGATCAACAAGTCCAGATATAAGCCTGAAATCAGCTATCGCATCCCTGGTTTGGATGATGATGAGGACTTGGATATTGAAAGGACATAGAGTGATAGTGATGGAGATGATGATGCTGGTGATGAGCAGGTTAAACAAATTGCACAACCTGCAGCACCAAAGAAAACTACACAGAAAAGAAAGGATGCTGACACAAGAAAGATTACTGAGTTGTTAAAGCCAAAGAAGACAAGGCAGCAACCAGTAGACACTGCTGAGTCTACTGAGGTTCCAGTTGATGTTGAGGCTGCTGAGCCTACTGGAATTACAAAGAAAACTGATGCTGAGATTTTGAGAGAGCAGCAAAAAGAAGATTCAAGAAAGTGGAAAGCTGCTAAAAATCTTGAAACTGAACAACCTGCAAAGAGAATGAAGGAGGTTGTGAAAAAGAAAAGGCATGAAAAAGGAAAAGAATTAAGGGTTTTGGAGGCCCAAAAAGAATCTAAAAGTGCTGTTGAGAAAGCACCTGTACAAGGTGATGAGCCTACTGAGGCTAGAGAAATTGTTGAACCTGTTCCTGACCCTGCTGTGGATGCTACAACTCAGGGGGAAGAACACATTGCTGCAGACCCTACTGATACACATACAAGTCAGGAAGAACCTAGTGTGGAACAGTTGGAGGTAGTAGGTACATATGTACAACCTAAAGAACCTACTAACTTGTTTGTATCTGCAATAGGTACATTGGCTCACCTTGTTAATGCTTTTGGAGGACAACAGACTGAGAAATCTGCACCAACAAGGCCATCATTGCCTTTTGAGAGAAAGGAGAAGAAATCAAGGAAAGATAAAGTAGATCCTAACATCAAGAAAATTCAGGACTACTTTGCTTGGAAATTTGGTTTCTATAAGGGACAGAAATCAGCTGCAGAGCCAATGATTGACTTTGAAGAGTGGTCATTTAATAAGCTGGGTGTGGAGAACTTACTTGGTTTGATTGATACATCTGAGTTACAAGTAAGGCTGTTGGATCTTACTGAAAGTGAAAAACAGAGTGCAAGCATTAAGATCAATGAACCACACTCTGGACCTGATGATGATGATGCATTGTTCACGGATTTATATAATGCAAATAAACAAGTAATAATATTTATAAATCCGATATACCTCAAGCGCAAGGATCGTAGTAAAGAGGTTAATACCGGGTCGAACTCACAGGGAATCGTCTTTGTCTAGTTTGATTAATTTTCCTAAAGTTGTCACGAGAAGTAAGAACGTCCTATCCTAAACAATTTAAAGACTACAGCTAAAATAACAAAACAAAATGAACTAGTAATGAAAATAATAAAGCTAAACTGGACAGAGGATTGGGATCCAAAGCCAGGAAAATATGATTACCAACTAAATTAACTAACCCTAATTTATTCTAAAACTAAAACGCGGTAAAGATTTTAACTTACTAGGCAAATTCTAACACAAGTGGGTTGATTTCAAGACGTAAAAAGCGAACAAGCTATTGATCCACCAGTTCTACCAACAACCGACTCCTATCCAAATTATCTTGTGATTTCTATCCCAAGTTGTGATTCACCTATCCAAGGTATGAACTCCTAATTTCTTAGAAAAGTTCGTTTCTTAATCTTCTATCTCTCGATTTTAAAGATTATTACTTTCGAAGCAACGGTGTAAGATTTCTCAATCTAGTTATCTAGAAATTCAACCTAATTAACTCTCATTATTTTATAGATTAAAAATCTAATCTTTATTATATTGATTCTAGGGGTTCAATTATGATTTTCATCCAAATCAAACAAACAATCAATCATGCAATAATCTATCGACATAATTGCAATAAACAATGATAAACAATAATAAAGATACAACTTTGGATAAAATACTCACAAGATAACCCGAGAAAGAATCAATTCATTGATAGAACGGCTTCACAACGCTTGTTTTAGAGGGATTTAGCCTCTAGACATGATATGGAACCAAGAAATTGCTTGATTCGAGAACATGGAATAAAAAGATGATAAAATTGTATGTAAAATAGAAGAACTGCAGCCTTGGCCGCCTATTATGATTAGGGTTCGGAGGTTAATGTATATCTAGGGTTTAACATCGCTGCTTTATATAGAATGCTTAAGTCGGCGCTCCAATTTCGTAAGTCGGCTGGAACAAAATCGCAATTTGGACGCCCGTTTGCTGGGCCCGGACGCCCGTCCGGGTTTAAATGAGTTCGGGCCGGCTCAAATTCATCTCCAAACGCACGTCCTTCTTTATTTTGAACGCTCGTCCACTGATTTTGATCCAATCCTGTCCAATTTAACATCATACGGACGCTAGTTCAATCATATCAGACGCCAGTTCACTCTAGCTCACCCCGACGCTTGGCTTGATGAATCTGGACGCTTGACCCCACTTCGATTTTGCCTCCAATATGATTGAATTCTTGAATCAACTCCTTCTTCATCCTTCCTTTCATATAAAACCTCAATGAAAACATCTTTTAAACCTCTTTAACATCCACATTGTATATCTACAAGGCATCAAAAACATCGCAAAGCGTGGTAATATCCACATAAATAGAAATTCGACGATAAAACATGAAAAACCTCAAACTTTGCGAAGACATCGTTTAAAACCTCACTTTCTCAATAAACCAATTTAACACTTCATTTCTATGTGAATTATACGAAAACGGAGAGAATTGTTATAAAATACATCGATATAAAATGTATAAAACCACCCTTAACATGCATCATCATCTGATTCTGATGATGATTACCCTTCTTTCCCAGGCCAAACCAGTGGCACTGCTTTGGAAAGACTTACTGAGTATGTAGGACAGGGATCTAGAGACACAACTGACAATCAATCTGCTGATGATGGCAAGTCTACTGAGGGCCAACAAACTGATCAAATGGATGAAGACATGGAGGATTTAACCATGGATGACCTGGAAGCTCTAATAAATGATGGGATAACTTTTGGAGATAACAGGATGATCAGTATGTCTGACACCTTTTTGGTTGTAGAGTCTGATGCACATTCTGACAATCACCAGACTGATATGATAAATGAAGAGCTGAGAGTTGTTTTTAATGAAGATTTAGAGAGACAGCTTGCTGTAGCAACATCCATGGAAGAGGCCATAATATTTACCTTTGATGTTGTTGTTATATTTGAAGAAGCTGATACAAGCTCAGAGGACTCAGCACAGTATCAGGAGTGGTTTGACACTCAAGAAACCTTGTCACAAGTTGTAGATCATTTGAAAAAGGTTCTTTGATGCTAATGGAGTATTAGAAGAAAATGATGCTATATTTCATCAAGCTTTTGTTGAAAAGGTGGTTCAGGTTGCTGAGTTACAAACAACACATGAATACATGTTGGAACAGGAGGTTCAGGCTGCTGAGGATCAAACAGCACCTGGACAAAGGTTGGAACCTTTGATGGGATTGGAGGAATCCCCTGCAAATATTGTGGAAGTGATATTTGTAGTTCGGCCCATCTGAAGCTAAGGCTCATGAAGTTAAAGATAGTCAGCAGACTGTTGTTGATGATAATGAACAGCTGTTGGATTATGACTTCAGTGATGAGGAATTCCAAGTGCCTGAGGAACCTCAACCTGCCCAAGACCCTATCTTGGAAGACACCTTTGGAGATGTGATTGAAGAAGGTCCTGACCCTGCTGGATGGGATAGGATAGGAGCATTGGTTGTCAGCACACACAGAGCAAATTACAATGTTGAAGAACCTGCTGATGATGCTGCTGGACATATGGGTGGAGGTATGGCCGGTGCAGTACCAGCACATGTTTTGGATGAGTTGAGGGCAGTCAGAGATGATATTACACAGTTAAGGACTCAACTCAATAGACAAAAGCAAAGATTTGAATACTTAATGAATCTGGTGGAAAATAGAGGAAGAACCACTGAAACAGTTGCTTCCAATATCACTTCAACTCAATATGCACTTGCTGACCTAACAAAAGATGTGAGAGGTATCAAACAAGGCAATGCACACAGAGATAAATACTTGAATGAAACAGTTTTTGCGTCGCATCAAAAGCTTGACAAGCTTGCTGAGTCACCCAACCCTACTGTGGCTTACCCTGCTGGAACACCTCAACCTGCTGTATTGGATCCTAAGGTTACTGAGAGGATCAATCTACTGGAGAAAACACTGGAAGAAAGGATCACTGCAGTTGACACAAGAACATAAATTATGGAAGGTCAACTTGCTAACTTAGTGATCACACAAGAGAGTATTCATGCCTTACTGTCCCGGTTTGTTGATGATGTCAATAAGGGGGAAGAGGGCCTTACAGCAGAAGCAAAGGAGGCTGCAAGGATATTTGCAAAGAAAAGATGGGAGAGTGACATTAATGAATTCAGGAAACCTGCACCTGGCAGGATTCAGCTAACTGATGACCTCCTACAAGAATATAGGAAGCTGTACAATGGAAGGAAGAAACCCTATGATGGCATGGGATTTCAGGAAGGACTCAATTCCTTCCTGGGACTGAAACTTTGGGAAATTAGGGTCAAAGAACTGAGAGCTTCTTATAGAGGTGGAAGAGGTGGAAGAGTTGCAAGAGTGGGAAGTAAGCAGTCAGCAAGGGATTCACTGGAAGAATTTAAACATCTTTACATGGGACAGGGCTTCAGTGTTCATAAAATAAGACTAACTCTACCAGAAGCCTGGAAGTGGTGGAAAGAACTGAACCATCGGGTTGACTTTACACCTATTGAAAACCAATGGATGTTGGATGTTGTCAGGTAGATCCAAGAGTTCTATGAGAAAAGAGAGAGAGATAATGACAGAAACTAGATCAGCATAATTACATTATTTATTTCATTCTACTCGATCCTAGTTTGTAATAGTTTGAACAAATCGATTATAATGAGAAATGACTGCATTTGTATTGTTTTTGTTTTTATCTTTTGCTTTGTTGTAAGGAAGGTATTGGCATCATCACTAAAAATGGGGAAATTGTTGGAATTATTTTAAGTTTTAATGATGAGTGCCAGACTAGATGTTATAGAGCAAAGGCAAAAAGATATCTAGATCAAATGTATAGGTTTATTAGAGTTTGATTTTTGTATAGGTTTGATCAAACAAGCATTGTACTTAGGTCAGCTGACTTTATCAACAGGCCTGTCTAGGTCAGTAAGGTAACTAGGTCAGTAGACTAGTTAGGAATCTGCTGAAGACTGAAGGCTGAGGGGTCAAACTCAGTTATTGAAGGCTAAGGGATCAAACTTAGTAGTTAAATTCAAGGTTATGGAATCAGAATTTAGGGAAGTCTGTGATGACCTAAACTGATTACATATACCTTGTCTACAAGGTCTAAGTTCCATATGTTAAGTGGTGATTGGAACTTAGTTATGTTAAAATTGGTGTACTCTAACTTTATAATAAAAAGTTAGATGAAAAGCAGTCAGCTGAAGTGTTTTATAAACACAACAGACTTTAGCCAGCTGACAGATATGTACATCAGCAGACTAAAACAAGTCAGATATCTGCTGAGTATAAATCTCGATTTAACCAAGGTTACATTGGAAGATTACAAGGATAAGGATGAATTAAAAGCCTTGATATTATCAACAAATCAATGGCCAAGATTAAAAGAACGTTGGAAAGATTCAGAGGATTAACCAATGGACACAAGTCAAAGGGTGGACAGACTGAAACCGACGTAAAGCAAACCGATAGTGTCGGTACTATGAACAGAGACAGAAGGCAAGTCAAGATGAAGACAAATTTTAAACGGCTATGTTTGAATTTCAAACATAAGTCACAGGATTCTCACCTATAAATAGAGAACTCCTGATTCAGATACAGATGATGAAAAATAACAATCTGCTCTAAGCTATCAAGTTACTATCAAGAAAATCACCCTATCGACTTCATTGTGCATAAAGCTATCGATCAGAAAACTCTTCAAGTGTAACCTTCTATCAAGTTACATCAGGTTCACACACTTGAAGACATCAAGCTGCTGATCATTTCATCCTGATCAAGCTACTGACTGGTGAATCATTTATTTGATTCAAACTTTCTTTTACAAAAAAACCTGCTGAAGACAGAGAAGCAAGTCAAGAACTGTTGTTTGTGGTGGAGCTGGTGAAGAGGCAATCCTACCCTTCAAGGATCAGTGGAATACTTTGGATCAGCAATCCTACCTGTTTCAAATATTCAGTTTGTGAAGCCATAGTTATTGGTGAAGGACAGACATCTTAGGTATTTTTGTAATCGCAACCTCAAAGATCTCTAGTCAATTTCCTCCAACATCACGAGAGAAGAGTGGGTGACGAGAATGACACCACACGAAACCACTATAAAATTGCCTACTTACTTTTCGCATTTACTTTAATGCATTTAGTGTATTAATCACATCAACTTATGAAACTAGCAATCGAATCATACTTACACTAATCGAGTATCTAAGACTTAGTGTCATATTTAAACAACAAGTAATAAGGCTTAATTTGAATATATTCCGCTGTAACATATTTAGTAATATCAATAGTCAGGAGACTACTGAGTGGTCAGCAGACTACTGAACAGTCGGCAGGCTACTGACCTTGCTAAGCTTGTTAACTCCAAAAAGTTTTAAGTGTTAAGTGTTAAGTTTATTCACCCCCCCCTCTCTAAACTTAACCAAATCCTTTTTCAAGGGACCAACAATAACGGCCTAGGACAATTTTTGAAAAAACCAACATAAAGAAAACATTCACATATATCCTATTGGTCGAGTCATGATCAATCGGGTCCATATAATCACATTATATCTACATATCAACTTCATACAATTATATCTTATGAATAAATCAAATTTTAATTTTTAACTACTTATGCGTCTTTATTTTATCACATCAAATAATTAACTAACTTTTAATAAATTATATGACTTAATCGAAAAATAAAATTAACATTTAATTTTAAATCGATTTTAATTTCAATTTTATTAAATTTAAAATTAAAATTATAAAGTCTCTAATTTGTTTCCTTTCCTTTTGGTTCTTAATCAAAGGGATGCACTGGTTTTCTAAACCAAAGGCATCTTCCTAAACCAAATTTGGTTTAGGTCCGCCACTTTCCAAAATCAAAATTTTAGAAGTGGCTAAGCCAAAGCCTTTACAAATCAAATATTTGAAAAGGGCTCAGACTATTCCAAATCAAATATTTGGAAAGTCCAAATAATTTTGGTTTAGGCCTGGCCACTTTCCAAAATCAAAATTTTGGAAGTGGCCTAGGCCTAGACCTTTTACAAATCAAATGTTTGAAAAGGTCCTAGGCCTATTCTATATCAAAATTTTGAAAGGCCAATATTTTGGTTAATATGTCACTATGGTCTCCCCAATGGCCCAAACTATTTGAACCATTGGTTGGCTATATGACACAACTAAACAAAAAAGAGATATCTATGCACAATAAATATCACAAAACTAAAAAAGGTCGATCTCTCCGTTTGAAAGAGGACACCGATGAAAGCGACAAATTTCAGCCGCCGCCGCCGGACAAGAAGACGGCGCGCCACAATCGGCCGAGCCCCCATATCGCTTCCACTTTTTTGTTTTAAGCGTCTTGTGATTCAAATCTTGCATCTATCGATTAATTACTACGCAATTAAATTGTGCTTATTGCTTAAGCTCGAAGTCTAGCTCTGATATCATTGTTAGGAAATCACTAGTTTAATGCAGTGGAATTTAAAATTTGATTTCCTTTTTCTAGATCGTTCTTCGTTTAATGCAATAAACACGTTAAGTAGTTTGACGGTTATACCTTGATGATCTATAAGATCGTCGCTTTGACCATCAACGGAGAGTAAGATAAAGGCGCAAGCCGTCCACGTGTCCGCCACTATCGCTAATCCACACGGACTCCTCGCCGAATCCTCCTTGGATTGCTATTGGAAAACTCTGTTCTTGCTAGACCGGTCCTTTTCCTCTCTCACAAACTCACTATGGGATACTCTCTATTTTACACAAGAACTATTAGCTCTTGCAATTGTGATGTACAAAAGAGCTTGACATCCACCTCTTATTTATAGCTAAAGGTGGCGCCCCATATGTGTGTAGAGAAGAAAACTTTTTCCCAATAAAATAAGGAAAATCTTCTAGATTGATTTATCTCTTTTATTATAATATCTCATATTAAATAAAATCTAAATATTACCATTATCTTATATTGATTATATTTATCTTATTATCATAAATCTACTTTTCCAAAATCAATTAATACCATATATTAATATTATGGTAATCTTATTAATTAAAGTGCACAATCCAAGTATATCTTATACACATCAAATGTGGCGCCCCTATAGTCAATAAGTTGACTTCCGAAATATTCTTTAATTAATATAATTTGTATATATAATTAATATCTTGAATTTTATTTATTCATAATAAATAAATACCACCATATTAATTTACCACTATAACCTTTATAGTCTAGAGATAAACTTTTCCTTATTTGGTTATCAACTATAACCGCACTTTAATCCGACTCGATGTTCATATGTGTGTGACCCGATAGGCTTCCGAATATGTTGGCCGTAGACACAAAGTGCAATTTACTAAAATGCCCTTCATGCCTAACGATCACAGGATAGCGTCTAGCAACACACCGTGACCCCCAATCATCGGAAAAATCAAAAGCAATGACTACTACCTTTTATGTGAAGCAGTTACCGTGTAACTTACAATCCCATCGCTGTAATAATATCCATACGATCGTATCTCGAGTGTCAATACATTAACGATCGTATCTTATAATCTGGATATCATGCTCTCTTGGAATAACACATTTACTCCCACTTTGCAAAGATTCTCGGGAGCTAAATATTCCTTATAAGGAGGCCATTTCGGATATTCGATCCCAATCATAGGATAGCGATTCCCGGACGACCAATCATGTATACTCCGCATGCTTCAATATCACACCTAGTCACTACCGCATGATCTCCCCGTGGTTAGGGGAAATCTCAATAGTGTCAAAGCATGACAATCCACACCGTGATGCCATGAAGACTCCGGTCAAAAGGATAATTACACAACCGCCACATAGTGTGACACTTAATGTAAGTGGGTCAGTCTAACGTACGCATTCTCCAATACACGCTCACGCATACCCAAGTCAAGTGTCTACACTTCGATAGACGAGATCTATCCCTACCTTCTATAAGATGTAAGACATCCAATACATGCTAGTCTCGATTATACTATCAATGTCCCATTTGACAGTACATAAGACTAGAGACATTTAAGTATCAAACTTGTTAGAGTGATTAGAGATCTCATCAACCATAATCTCTATCATGGTTTCTCTATCACAGTTTGACACTAGGGACGTTACTATATATATACAACAAATAATATGAAGATAAACAATATATATAATAACATAAGTGCTTTTATTAATCATAATAAAGTTATTACATGAACTAAATAGACTGTAAACGACCCGACCCAGTCGGATCCGGTCCAACCCGATTGGGTTTAGGACACATTTCCAACAATTCGGCTTGCGCTAAAACTCCCTGAACCGTTCTGCTTACACCATGTTCACCCTTGGCGCGTGCCGAACCTCTTTGGGGCGCCGAAAGGGTTGAAACAACCTTAATCTGTAGGTTTTCTGCACAAACCAGATCCAAACCAATTTCTAACATTTTTGCAACAGATACATCATAAAAGTAGCACCAAAACATCACCAAAATACTACCAAACAACTACCAAACAGTACAAAACATCAAAGGCTCAATAGGAATACCCTCTTACTTGAAATCCAAAGCGATTCAAAGCAAAACTCCAAGCAAACTGCAAAATACTTGAACTTCTCCAACAAAACCTAATTGATCACCAATTAAACTTAAATTAACTATGATCAAGGGTTTCTAAACAGTCAAATCTACGAACTGAACAACTTAAAAGCAACAAAACATGATCAAAACTTGAAGATATTCCAAAATAGGGTAAAATCAATATCTTTTCCAATCTTCAAACTTTTGGTGTGGAAATGAAGTCATTCTCACAAGGATCAAGAATCTCTACTTGAATCTGCAATTTTCCAGGAACTTGATGAGAAATTATGGAGATTCCTTTTTGCTCTCTTTTCTGAAATTGAGAGGACAGACTTCGAAGTTTCGGTTTGTTTTTTTATTCTGACAACTCTCCAAGACAAAAGGAAGTTTTTTTTTTTTTCCAAAGTAACTTCCCATCATCTAATCTTTTTTGTACTTAATTCCATAATTAATAAATATAATATTAAGAATTTTCTTGAAAAGACAATTTTGCCCTTTTTGAAAATTCAGAATATTACAAGGCAGACATGATGAAGCATAGCAAGACCGGTTTCAATGATGTTTAGATGATGACGTTCAGACGCACCATTGTGTTCAGAAATGTTGGGAGGGGTGGAGTGAAGTGAGAGATACCGTTATCAGCTAAACAAGTGCATAAGACAATGCATGCTCCATCATCTCTCACAATGGTTTTAAACAGTGGAAAGACATGAGAGACATCACATTTATTTTTTAAACAATAGAACTACATATATATCGAGAGAAATGGTCGAATGTTTATTTTATATTGTCCGTGCATGATGCATGGGTTAATGAGTACTCCATCCGTTTTGAAATAACTGATGCAGTTGTCAAAAAGATTTGTTTCAAAATAACTGAGACAATTAAATTTCCAATGCAACATTTTTTTTTTATATCTACCTTTGTTTATTAAAGAGTGAGAGAATAAACATAACATTGTATTAATTATAGAATAAATTTTTTTAGTTATTTTGACATTCAAATTAAAGCATTAACTTATATCCTTAATATACATATTTTTGATAACTACATCATTTATTTTTGAACTGAATAAATGATTTATACTACTATAATATTAATATTAGTTTGATTTTTCACCAATTAAGTAATGCACATACTTTTCCGTTTCACAAAACCCGAAACTGCAAAAACACACATGGGAGCAGTTATTAGTTGTCAGCAGTTTCTGTTTAGTTTATTTTAGTGACCGGTTTTTGTTTGGTTTTGAAAATTTTAGTGACTGGTTTTTATATTTATTATTATCTCCGTTCCATAAAAAATATCTATTTTTATGATATACATAGACTAAGAAAATAATTAATGTGTTGTATTTTAAGTAGAGATAGACATATATGCTCCAATCAAATAATAAATACTTTTTGAAATATGAAATGAATATATAAACGTTAAATGTTATGATAGAGATATGTTTAAAAAAATACATTAAATAATATATTGATTTTTAAATAAACGTTTTTTATGGAACAATTCATTTTTAAAAATGGACATTTAGACGTAGGTAGTATTATAGGTTAAAAGAACAAGGTGATCACAGAAATGGAGATCAAGTACTCTGGCTCCCACAACCGCAATCCCAAACTCCCAAACGCCGTAGGTAACGGGGGTACAACGGGAAATTATTGTGTGGTGATGAATTTTGGGACCAGTGGCGGCTAAACGAACGAGTAACCACATAGTTTAAAATGAATGAGCAAAAAAATTGTGTGGAGGCTGAGGCGGGCCACATAACTGCTGAACAAAATTTTGTTGTGTCCACACCGCAAGACACCACACAATAATCTCCGGGTCCAACATGCAACAAAAACATCTCCATTAAACTCTCAACGGTCGTGGCTCCCATTTCTGAAATACCAATAATACCCTTTCCGTCATTACTAGTAGTATTATATGTCTCTCAACCGTTTCTCTATCTTTCCCGTTTCAACTTTTCTTCTTCCCTGACAACATCCTCCTCACTACCTCTCCCCCGAATCCCCCTGTTCCCGTCCGTGATTTTTATTATTATTTGGTTGGCATTTTGTTGTTGTTTGTTGAACCCTCTCATAAAGGGCCTGTCATCAGTCATCACAGAGATCACAACATATTCTTTGAATTTCTGATTAGCTTTTTGGTTCCAAAAAAAAAAAAAAAGTTCTGATTTTGACAACCCATTTCAACATTGTGGCTGAAAATTGCTTCTGATTTTGCCGACAACCCATTTCACATTGTGGGTTATTTACATTTGATTTACTGTTTCAATGGCCTTCTTTTATTTATTTGGTCTAATATTTTGATTTAGTTTCAGGGATGAAAATTTGTGTCTTCATTGCTTTGCCAAATTGTGTTTCCGCTTCTATTCTGCTAGATAATGGTAAAAAAAAAACCGAGCTTTTAGTTTAGGATCTTCTTTTTATTTAGATATTTGTTGTCTTTGGCGAATTTTGAGTTTTACTCTGAAACTATATTGAAAATGTTGTTATCTATAATGAAATACTTACAAGGTTTTTATGATAAATATCGATCTTTAGATCAGGCTTTCCATTTGGGTGGGTGCAATGTAACAGAAATCTTGGTGCCATGGATTGTAATTAATAAGCTAGTTTTCTTTTTCTTTTCTTTTTTTTATTTATTAAAAGAGAATGATCTTTAGGAATTGATATCTTATCTCTAAGGTTTTATGCTAGATATTAATGCCTTTTTTTATAATAGGTTTAGTGAGCTGCTTATGAAATTTGATGGCTACTTAACAAACAGTGGTTCAGTAATACAATACTCAACTCATCTATGGTGTTAAAGGTTTATTTAAACAACTAAATTTGAGAAATTGGTGTTTTATAATGACTGTATTCAGTGATTTGAAGATAAACTTGGTCAGAAATGGGGAAGAAAGGGAGTTGGTTTTCAGCAGTGAAGAAAGTCCTGATCCCTGAATCTAGAGAAAAAGACAAAGAAAAGGTAATGCATTTTATAACATCAAGCAAAGAAACAGAAAATCTAATCCTTTTCTTTTCTTGGGAGACTGAATGTTTTCTTGTGAAATTGTTGTTTCTAGAAAACCCGTAAATCGAAAGGATGGTTTGGGAGACAGATGAAGCAGGAACCAGACATTTTGAAGACAGAGCCTACATTAGTACCTTCAACTACAGAGGAGATTAAACTGATCGAGGCCGAGAACGAGCAGAGCAATTATGCTTATTCTGTTGCTCATGCCACTGCTGTGGCTGCAGAAGCAGCAGTTGCTTCTGCAAAGGCTGCTGCAGAGGTTGTTCGACTCACGGCTGCAGCACGGTATTCTGGTAAATCAAAGGAAGAAATAGCAGCTGTTAAAATCCAATCAGCTTTTCGTGGTTACATGGTATGGTCAAAGACTTCATTTTTAGGATAAAATTGAATTTTCAAGAACTCAACAGAAAATTCTAATTGCCAATTGTTATGTTTAACAGATTAGGCTTTTAAAAAAATGTTGTCTTTCTGAATCATTGTTATCTTCACAGATCCCTCTTTTACTTGCCAATAAAAATTGGGCTTGTTAATATTTTTGCTTAAAGATCTAATTTACCAAAATGGGATGGTCTCTCTGAAATATATGTTTATGACTACTGGTTGTACAATTTGTTAATATTAACATCATGTCTATTCTAATTCAAAATATAACAAATTGATTTTGCAACATCCCGGTTTACCCGTTGTAATGTGTATGTTTACTACAATGGGGATATGCATAATGAGTATTGCATCTTTGAGTGGGACCGAATCGGATTCTTTTAGTTATCTTTGCAGTTTATGTTTTGTACAGGCTAGGAGAGCACTGCGTGCTTTAAAAGGACTAGTTAGATTGAAGACTATGATTCAGGGGCAATCTGTTAAACGTCAGGCAACAGCAACATTAAGGTGCATGCAGACTCTGTCGCGTGTCCAATCCCAGATCCGTGCTAGAAGAATCAGAATGTCGGAGGAGAATGAGGCTCTCCAAAGACAACTCCAGCAGAAGCATGAGAAAGAACTCGAGAAGTTGAGGGCATATGTTAGTAACTTAGTATATAACACTTACACGAATCTTATTTTCCTTAAAACTTAGAAGCTAGTTTTATGAATTTCTACATTTGCATGTTATATTCTCGTTTAACATGTATGAGGTTGGTTGTTTTACAGGATGGAGAGAACTGGAATGACAGCATACGAACCAAAGAACAGATGGAAGCAAACCTACAAAGCAAACAAGAAGCTGCTTTAAGACGAGAAAGAGCAATGGCTTACGCATATTCCCATCAGGTAATGTTTTTGTTGTCTCCCATATGTTTCTTGATGTAGTAAAGCCCAAGAAAATGAAAAATTGCAGTCTTTCAATGTGGTTTTCGTTTTTTGCATTCCTATAAGTAAAGCCCTCTGAACTTTGGTGCAAATGGGCTAATTTTCTTTCAAACTGACATTGATTCAATTTGTTTTTTCTGCAAAAGCAAACATGGAGGAATTCGTCTAATAAGACTGCAAACCAAACATTTCTGGATCCAAATAATCCGCATTGGGGTTGGAGTTGGATGGAGAGATGGATGGCTGCCCGGCCTTGGGAATCGAAAACATCAACCGAAAGAGAATCTAGTGGTAGCAGTGTTTATGTAAAGTCCACACCAAAAAAGACATTTTCTGTTGAATTACGTAGGGTACCTAGTTATCACTCACCTTCCACTCCTAAATCAAAGGCACCAAGCTCATTAGCAGCCATAACACCATCTACTAAACTAAGGTCACCAAGTACTAGGGGAAGTGATCGTGGGACAGACGATGATTCACGAAGCATGTATAGTGCGAGGTCAGAGTATCACAGGAGGCATAGTATTGCAAGTTCTTCAATTAGAGACGACGAAAGTTTTACAAGCTCACCAGCTTTTCCTAGTTATATGGCTCCTACTGAATCAGCAAAAGCCAAGTCTCGAGTGCCAAGCCCGTTAGGCATTGGGAAGAACGAAACATCAGATAGAGGATCAGTCAGTTCTACAAAGAAGAGGCTATCGTTTTCCGGTTCTCCTGTTGGTCTTAGAAGGCACTCTGTTCCTGCCAAGTTAGACATTCCCTCCATGAAAGACATTACTGCTACCTCATAAGGAAGGATGGTTAAGTGCTTGAAATTTCGGCACTTGAGAAATATTTTTTTTCAATTCTATATTAAGATTTACGGTATTGGGGGAAACCGGGAAAAGGGTTGTTTCATAATGTTGTTATGGAGAGGTTTAAATTTGAATAAAGGATATTTTAGGCTTCAGGAGGGATCTTTTGGGAGAGGAGAGTGCATTTAATTTAGTTTGATTTGTCTGTTGTGTGCAGATTGCCTAACTGTGTATGTGCAAACATTAGCGAATGTCTGAAAAGTTTTTTTTGTTTCATGTCATGTTCAAGACAGTTTTAAGAAGAAAGAGAATGCTAATGGTCCAGTGTTCCTTTGCTTATTTCAAGGGGTGTTATTGTTATTGATTTTAAGTCAAAGCATTCATTATTCTTCTGAATATGTTTGTTTTTGGCAACTGCGACAGTTAAATAGGAACGAAGGGAGTATCAGATATATCTGATCATTCAATACTCCCTCTCTTCCAAAATAACTGATGCAGTTGTAAAAAACAAACATATTAAGGAAGTGAGTTAATATTTTAATTTTAATAATTAAATGACTAAAAATATCCCTAGATTATAATTAAAGCATTGTTGTTTTTTATTCTCTCACCTCTTAATGTATAAAGGTAGATGTAGGAAAAATACAATAAATAATGTATTGAAAATGTATCTGTATCACATAAAATGGAACAAATGATTTTGACAACTATATATGTTATTTTGAAACGGAGGGAGTATATTTTATTACGGATACCAGTGTTTTGGTAACATGACTCGTATCTTATAAGTGGCCACGATCACACGAAGCACCAACACTTAAATCCGTGTGTCGTGTGCCGTGTCTAACATTTTTCCGCCACGACATGTGGACCAACACGCCTCCGACATGTGTCCTACACGTGTCGGTCGATTAAAATAATATAATTTAAAATTTTAGTATCCGACTCACATTTGACACGCAATCAATACTCTCCGACACGGTGCCGACACTCCTGAACTCAATCTTTTTCAATTTTGTTTTCTTCTTTATTAAGTTTTCTTTCATACAAATGTGAGAATACACGATATTCAACCTTAAATATAATTTGACAAATAATATGCCGAAAATAAAAAAGACATATAATATGTCGTATTTAATTTATATTTTTCTTGTTGATAAATAATCATCTTTTACAAATTATATTATTTTGAAGGTCAATCTTTTTTTTTATAATATCTTTTGAAACCATGTAAAGATCGAATTTATATTTTAGATATGTGGGTTCTATTGGCACATATAAAATTACTTTTTGACCCATTTATCACAACAACAAAAATTATTTCGCACAACATTGTTTTCAAAAGATTTAACGTCATTCCACTCTGGTGTTCTCCTCGAACACCAACGCCACCGACATTCATGTTATAAAAGTCAAGACAACTGGCCGGCGCGTCGATCATGCTGTTTCTCCTTCAACACCAACGTCAGTGGGGATGACGTTTTGTTCAAAGTAAAAATATTCAATAAATAGACGCTAAAAGTAATTACGCGCGCGCTTGATAGAACCCGCCTTTAGATATTTGAAGAATTTACTTAGTAAATATTTTACTTTGTCTGGTTATTCAATTTTTTTTTAATATTATTTATTTTTTTGGATAAATTAAATCATATTTATGTCATAAAACCTCCCACATGTATCACGTGTCGCCGACGTGACACGCTTCATCATGTCCGTGCTTCATAGGTTTCACCCTATACGTAAAATGATGGGTTTGGTAGAAATTATTGAAAAACCTTCTGAAAATGAATGAAAAGCTATACAAAAAGAAGAAAAACTACCACAAATTTTTACTTTGTGGTTATTCAAATTTTTTTGAATATTATTTATTTTTTTTGGATAAATTAAATCATATTTACGTCATAAAACCTCCCACATGTATCACGTGTCGCCGACGTGACACGCTTCATCATGTCCGTGCTTCATAGGTTTCACCCTATACGTAAAATGATGGGTTTGGTAGAAATTATTGAAAAACCTTCTGAAAATGAATGAAAAGCTATACAAAAAGAAGAAAAACTACCACAAATGAACAAAGCCTTTAAAAATGGTTTTTTTTCCCTCTTTGTATTTTTTTTTTATATTTATATTTGTGTCCTTATTGTTTTATCATTTACGTTTTCATCCTCATAATACAATAATTTGCACATATACCCTATGTATCCTTATCTTATCGTTTTTTAATATCTTGCATCCTTTCATATCCAGGTATTTGTCTCAGGGGCGGATTCAAAAGTTTTTTCAGTGGAGTCACCAGACTATAAAACTACATTTTTAATTAAAAAAATTGTTCTAGTAGGGTAATCGGAGCCTAAAACTGCATTTTTATCAACAAAACGATATTTTTAACAACAAAACTACATCATTTTAATACTAAAAAAATTCTCCGGATCTCAATAGGGTCACGTGACCCCCTAAGGGTACATAGATCCGCCCCTGATTTGCTCCAGGTGTGGATCCATGAAGTTTTTTCAGTGGTGTCCCCGGACCGTAAAACTACATTTTTAATTCAATAATTTGTTCTTGTGGGGTTCACTAGATCCTAAAACTACATTTTTTACCAACAAAACGATATTTTTTAATAACAAAACTATATGTTTTAATACTAAAAAATTCTCCGTATTTCAGTGGGGTCATGTGACCCCTCTAAGGATACATAGATCCGCCCCTGATTTGTCCCATGCAATTGGGGTATTCACTAGAAAATGTTGAGAGTGGCATTGGTTTTTTTAACGAGGGAAAGGGTCAAAATAACACAAAAAGGTTTAAAAATGACCGACACATCTCACGTACTCTTGTAAGACACTGTCTTAGGAACGACACGTGTAATAATCAACCATACATCCAAATTCGACCCGTGAGTCGAACACAGTGCTCTTGTAACATATTGCGGGTATATATTTAGCAAGTAAATCATATAGGAACACATGAAGCACGTAAGATCATGTTTAAAACCATATATAATCCTATGTGAGCATACAAAAGGCCATAACAATACCGAACTCCCAACTTATCTCCATAGTGACCAAAACGCATAAAAAAACTTTACTTGAAAAGTAACTAGAATATATTGACGTTCTGAAAATACTGTTTAGCAAATACCCGACAACACATAATCATATCTAGTTTCGTGCAGTTTAACATAAAACATTATTCAAAACACATTAAAAGCATAATTCTTAAATTCAAAAACTGAACTCTTTGATAAAAAGAACTCAGCTTTAAAGACGAGCTGAATTACGAACTGAACAACAACTGACTTAGAAATCTCACGTGAATATACAAACGGATAATAAAACTAACATATATCTTACGGGAATCTAACCCTAGCAAGATCAAAGCCAAGAACAACTAGGAGAAGATTAGATCTTACTTTTAAGAAGAGACTAAGCCTACATCTGCTGTTGGAAATCGAAACTACCGCTGAACGAACGCAGAATTCAACTAGGCTATTCCAGAAACCAAGTCTGGAAATCACCTCGTGGACTTTCCCGGGTGAAAGGCAGAGAAAGAGGCCCGATGCTTAGCGAAAAACTCCGAAAACATGAAATCCGTGAAGTGTAGGGCTATCTTTTATAGATGTTTATGAGACTATGTCGGTTCTTAAGTGACTTGAGAGCCAAGATAAGTTACTTAACCTTATAATATTAAAAGAAAAACCTGATTATCAAAAAGACAAAAATACCCTTATTAAGAGGTCGGGGTTTCACGGTTTATCCTCATGGACAACATCGTTAAAATAAAATGAAATGTGGAATATATACAAAGGCTCCACTAAAAAAATAGCATATAAGTTCTAAAAAAAAAAAAAAGCATATAAACCGAGATCTTTGTTTAATATTTAATTATAATTTATGATTTAATAGGATAATTTAATACTCCATCCGTTTCAAATTAACCGAAAGTTTTGTTCCAAAATAATTGAGGTAGAATAGTTTTCAATATAAATTTACTTCATTTTTCCTTTTTTACCTATTTTTTTATTTTTTCAATACACTGTTTTAAATGCACTAGTATTATTTAATCCATTTTTATATAGGTATTCTAGTCTTATTTAATCAAAGTCAAAGCAAATAATTATTTTTTTAATCTGTGTGATTTTTGCAACTGGTTCAGTTATTATGAAACAGACGGAATAGGAAAACTCGAGGGAAAACACTGTTTTTAGAAAGAGGGTAAAACACTTGTAAATGGAAATACATTGACTCTATTAATAAAAATAAAATAAATTAAAGTTTAGTTTAATTAATATTTTTTTGAGAAAAGTTTAATAATAATAATAATAACAACAATAATAATGATATTGATAGTGATTATTGTTGAAGATGCTCGTGAGAGTGTCTGTATTTGAATTCATCTTCCATTTCCTTCATCGTTCCAACATTCGCATATTCGCACACTTTCAGTGCAGGATTTAGCTACACTTGCTGAAATCCGAAACATTGAGTTCACACCAGTTCTTTCTGTAAACTATATATAATAATCAAGCTCCCATCACACTCACCCATCCCATCACCCGCGACTGGCTTTTTCTTGTATTCATCTATATTTACCATTGGAGCTTTAACATCATTTCTTGTTTCAATTTTGAATCTGTCATAATGCTGGTTTGCTTTAGTAGATTTTCTATCAAGAACCCTGATTTCGATAGTTTGATTTCCCTTAGTTCTGTTGTAACTTGTAGTGTTCAAAAGATCTGTTGAATATAGACTTTGAGTCATGGTGGTTAGAGTAAATGACTCGGTGGATTCGTTTAGGAATTCAATTGAAGTGGTGAAAAACTTATTCTCTCCGTTAGAATCTGGTATAAGGAGATCTGCCAAGAATTTTGACTTCAATTTTCCGAATTTCATATTCAAGAATACAATTGACTCAAGTACTGAGCAAAAACCCTTTGCTCAGCTCACTGTAAAAGAGAAGAGTAGTCATGGATTTGGGAAGAGGGATGGAGGTTTTGACCAGTGCACCCTTAGCAATGTTCAGAGAAAAGGGCTGTCAACAGAATCTCCTCCTGATAGAGGTGGAAGAATTGGGGCTAATATTACGGTTGGGAATGTGGATCGAAAAGTTAGGAGCAACAACAATCTGGATTTGTCCAAGTTTGCATTGACATGGTTAGCTTTGTTTAATGGCTTTTTTCAACCTTTTTCCAGTCCATCTGATTCTAAAAGTAAAAAGACTCAGAAGGCTTGTAAGCAGGATGGTCCTTTCGGTGTATGTAGAAATGTTAAAGAGAAAAGATTGAAAGGAAGACTTGTGATGAGCTTTTGTGATGAAGGGTTGATTCAGAAAGAAGAAACGAATCCTACATTGGATCTTTCAAAGGGATTTTTGTCTGATCTAATTTTTTACAATATTCAAAACTTAGATGTTCATGACCAGAACAGGCAATTGCATCTTGATAAGGTTACAGCTTGCAAAACTCGCATCACAAAACTGGTTGATCATTTGAAGAGGCTTGTTTGTATCATGGAAGGTAATAATAAAAGAGTTGATGTCAATGAATTTCGGGTAAGCATGAAATTTGAAAGAGTAGGCAGTGGGCTTCCTTTTTGCAGTATTGTTGGGGTTGCTTCTTCTGTCAAGGAAGAAAAAAGTGTTGGCAATGCATTACGGGTTCCACCGCGAGTAGTAGATATTTCTGTTGGGAGCTTTCTGAAGTCAGCATTGGCTGGTGGCATTGCTTGTGCAATGTCCACAGCTCTTATGCACCCTGTCGATACAATCAAGTTTTTTTTCACCCCTTCAAAATTTTGTCTAGTTTTTGTCTAAAAGTCTAGGCCTCAGTCACTTGTTAATAGACATGGTAATAATATGGTATGCATCAAGTTAAATATCGTACAGTACTATTTTCCCAACAAGGTTGTCCTCGATGCCTGTAGGAGCTTTACCCTGAAAACAATGCTTTGGCTTAATTGTGCAGCGTGTTTTAGGCTAAGTTTTGTCACTGATTATCAACCTACAGACAGAAACTTGAGCACCTGCATTAGATCGATTCTCTATTTTATGGACTTGGATCCAGGTTGGTTGGACTGGAAAGTCATGATCGATGATATCAATGAACTTCTATAAAAGGGTTTCACATGATTTAGCCAATTGTCTCGACCGTGAAAATCATCTAGAATTAGGAATCCGTGTGTTATCAAAGGATTTCCTGGGATTATTTCTTGTATGGAATGAGTCAATCATACACTTGGTATCTTATTGAACAAAAATGGTGTTATTTTTCCTTCTCTATGTTATATCTTCTCGGGGGTAAAGTAAACGCATCAGAATGCTACAACACATTATTTGAATAATTTTTTTGTATTTTGTGGTCTACAACTAGTGTAATTTAGAGACAATGCAGTTTACATATCTGAGTAGAGATTTTGCTGCAAATTTAATTGTTTTTACAGACACTAATGCGAACTCTCTAAGTTATCTAACTGGCAGTGCATTATCTTTTTTTTTTAATTATCTGAAAACATGTTTGTCAAGGCTGCTGAATATGATTCTTGCATGCATGATATCACAAAGAGGGCAAATTTTATACTAGACAAAGATGAATTTTCCTTTTTGTATACGACTAATGCATAAAAACCAAAAGATGAAGCACTTAAACTGTATGAACTTGGATGAACGTTTAACAACTTTTATGTGATGTTGTGAGTTACTAATAACTGCTTTACTTTTTTCAGACTCAAGTACAAGCAAAGTCACTGGCATCCCCTGAAATTTTATCGAAGCTTCCAGAACTTGGGATTCAGGGATTATACCGAGGTTCAATTCCTGCAATTGTGGGACAGTTTTTTAGGTTCTTATATCGGATTTTTCTTTCCATTATATGTTATCATCTTTGTTTATGCGATAATCCTGTATGATGTTTCAGCCATGGCTTAAGGACTGGAATCTTTGAAGCAAGCAAGCTTGTATTGTCAAATGTTGCACCATCACTTCCTTGTTTACAGGTAAGAGTGATTTTGTGGAGACCTTTGTACCAACTAAGCTAAAACAATCAATTTGTGACAAATGGAGGAAATGGATGCTTTCTGATATTTGAAAAATGCATTGGTTCAATACCTTTCATCGAAATCCATTCAAAATCATACCTTTTCAATGTTAGAAAAGTTTAGCATATTTTTTCAATTCTCCATAAGAGCATATATACATTTAATTTCCCTTTAGGATCCTCCCAATTTGAGGGGAGATAAATTTGGAACATCAGCTTCGTCATCTGTAAGCATCCATTGTCTGTTGATAGGTCCAATCTGTTGCATCATTTTTTGGCACTTTCGTGGGAACGGCATTGAGGATACCATGCGAGGTTCTGAAGCAAAGGTTGCAGGCTGGATTGTTTGATAATGTTGGTGATGCTGTCATTGGCACTTGGCATCAGGATGGTCTAAACGGATTTTTCCGCGGCACTGGTGCTACTCTTTTGAGGGAGATCCCTTTTTATGTTGCAGGCATGGGTCTTTATGCTGAATCCAAAAAGGTACATTAATACTAGGATACGATATTTCTACGGTATCGTGTCACTACACACTTATAGACCTTCAATCATTGAATGAGACTCATGTAATCAATGGTCCCACCATAAGTGTAACGGTTATGTATTAGGCTTTCATTCGATGAACGAATCCAGAAGATACTCCCTTTTAGAATTAACCGTCGGATGACTGCCACGTGTATCAGACAAAACAGTTTTGTCTCTTTGTACACATGACAGTCATTTGACGGTCCATTCTAAAAGGGAGTATCTGCATCTGAATTTTCCCGTCCTAATGTACCTAGTTTTGGAATACTTGCAGCACAAGCGATTTATTATTAGCGTGACTAAAACTTATTTATGCCATCCATTTTCTGGTTTTGAGGTTGTGCAACATCTTTTACGACGTGAGCTAGAGCCATGGGAGACGATGGCTGTTGGGGCCATATCTGGTGGGTTTACAGCTGTTTTGACAACTCCCATCGACGTGATAAAGACTAGAATGATGACTACACAGGGAAATAATCTGCCTTTTATGTTGATAGCTTTGTCTATAGTTCGCGGGGAAGGACCTCTTGGATTGTTTAGAGGAGCTGTACCGAGGTTCTTCTGGGTTGCTCCGCTTGGCGCACTCAATTTCGCTGGCTACGAGCTTATACTTAAAGCCATGGATGGAGGTACTGCAACCAACAATAGCTCTTGAAGTAGCATAAGATGGTGACCACTCCCTACCCCTCACCTCTATCCCCACCACCTACCTCTTACCCCTATTACCCATCCCATAACCTCGCGCACCTTTCACCCGGCCCTTTTACCCATCCCAACAGTGTCCCCACTCTGCCCTGACCACCCATCCCCTCCCTATTCCCACCACCTACCTCTTACCCCTATTACCCATCACATAACTTCGCGCACCTCTCACCCTTTTACCCACCTCCACAGTGTCCCCACTCTGCCTTGACCACCCATCCCCACCCTACCCCTACCACCTACCTACTCCCGTCCTACCATTGGCACACCTTGTACTCTTATCCCGCCTACCAAGCTACTTTTCACCCACCTCCACCCTTTAACCCTAATCCCCACCTCTAGCTCTAACCCCTACCCCACCACTTTTGTGTCATTCATTTTTCATCTATTTTATTCCATTATATTTCATTACAATAGTTCAAATGGCTCTAGAAATAAACTTTAAGAGTTGTTTGAGGATTTTTGTTGTTGTTGTTGTTGTTATTATGTTGACTGCTAGAGAAGATGATGTAGATGATCTACAATAAATTGATCAAACACGAGTTAATTCAATCTCAAAATATTTTCTTTCTTAAAGAGTATAGATTCAAAATTATATGATGACGGTTTCTATTGGCACCACAATACTACTATCGACACCCTTTATGTTATTATTTTTTATTTACTTCCACACACCACACAATACTTAACACACCACATGAATAGAATAACTTTTAAGAGAATACACTCTAGTCCTAAATTTTAGCAAACTGTAAAATAAAGCTTATCTATAAATTATTAATATAATAACCAAATATCATTAAATATTGTAACACCATAAATCCCTCCCCTCCTATTCTACCTAATATCCCTCCTCCTTAATTTTCAAAAAAAAAAAAAAAAAAAAAAAAAAAAAAAAAATTGATTCTTGGAAGAAATGACCGGCGGTTGGGGGAAACTAAATTGCAATCGCCGGAAATTTGAGCACACCTAGCACCGTTTGAGAGACAATGTCACGAATCTCCAAACAAAACTGGAAATTAAACTAAATAACTGCAGATAATAGCAGAAACGGGAAAGGAAAAGAGAGAAATAGGGAGGTGAAGGTGAGGAGATTTTATTAATCAGGAAGAAGAAGAAGATTACACAAATTATCATCTGCTTCAACATTTCTGGAATTCTACACCTTATACCCCTTCTCCGACTAACAGACTAACAACCCACCATAACAAACAAGAAAGAGAATGAAAATGATGCTAAGTCATGCCCACAAGGTCAATAGGGTCTAACTGAAAAAATAGAGAAATATAATAATTTATTTAAATAATAAATACTCCATTTCATGACATATCTCCCCTCCTGAGATTGTCCTTGTCCTCAAGGCAATGGAAACTCTGGAAACTGCCTTCTGATGTGATTGTCATCCTCCCATGTAGCTAATTCTTCATCAAGGTTGACCCATTTCATCTGCCATTGTACCACTGGTGCATTGCCTCTTTTGATGGTTCTGATGTTCAAAATCCTTTCTGGATAAACAACCAACTGCCCCTCTGCTGTAGTGATTGGTGGTGAATCTGCAACCCTTGTGTTAAGAGCCTTGTATTTCTTCAACATAGAAATATGGAACACGGGGTGAATCTGAGAATGAGCAGGGAGCTGTAACTTATAGGCCACAAGGTTAATCTTTTCAATAATCTTATAGGGACCAAAGTACCTTGCTGCTAGTTTCACATGTCTTATCACTGCTACTGTTTGTTGTCTATATGGTTGGAGTTTCAAGAATACAAAGTCACCAACTGCATATTTCTTGTCCTTTCTTCTGTTATCAGCAAAGTATTTCATCATGCCCTGTGCAAAAACCAATTGATCTTTGAGTTCCTTGGCTACTAGCTGCTCGTGCTCCAGAAATTCTCCCACATTCTGGAACTACTGATCACCAAAACTTCCCAAGGGTATAGAGACATGCTTATACCCATACAAGGCTTTGAAAGGAGTCATGTTCAAGGATGTATGATAGTTGTTGTTATACCAGAATTCCGCCATGGTTAACCATCTACTCCATTGTTTGGGCCTGATAAAACACATGCATCTAAGATATAACTCCACACACTGGTTAACTCTTTCAGTCTGACCGTCAGTCTGGTGGTGGTAGGCAGTTGATAGAGATAATTTGACACCAGCCAACTTCATCAACTGTTTCCGGAAGGTGCTTGTAAAGACCTTGTCTCTGTCAGATACTATGTCTTGAGGCAACCCATGGTATTTGTATATCTGATGGAAAAATACATATGCAACTTCTTCAGCTCCAAAGTGGGTAGGTAAGGCTATAAAATGGCTATACTTGGTCAGCCTATCCACCACTACTAAAATCACAGTTTTTCCATCAGAGTTGGGTAGACATTCAATAAAATCCATGCTGATGCCTTGCCAGGCCTGGGTTGGAATCTGTAATGGATGTAGTAACCCAGGATAAGCTTCATGTGAGTCCTTACATTGTTGGCAAGTAAGGCATTCAGTTACCATCTTCTGTACATCTGTTCTCATCCCAGGCCAAAAGAAGAGGCCACTCAGTCTTTTGTAACAAGCATTAATCCCTGAGTGTCCACCAATTGGTCCCATGTGCAATTGATGTAGTAATTTCCCCCTTAATTCCCCATTTTGCCCTACACAAATCTTGCCTTTAAATTTTAGGATGCCTTACTGCACTGAGAACTCTGGCCATGATTGAGGGTCTACCAACAGTGCACTAATCTTGTCAGTGGCCCATGTATCCCTTTCATAGCTACTCAACACCTGCTCAATCCATGTTGGAACCACTGATGTAATAGAGCCTGAGGTGCCTTCCATGTGTGGTTGCCTGGATAGGGCATCTGCACCCACATTATCCTTACCCTTTTTGTACTCAATGGTGAAGTCCAGCCCCAGTAACTTAGAAACTCCTTTTTGTTGTAGTGCTGTGGTTGCCTTCTGATCCAATAGGTACTTGAGGCTTTGCTGATCAGTTTTAATTATGAATCCCCTGCCCTGAAGGTAATGCTCCTATTTGCCAACTGCCAGGATCACCCCCAACAGTTCCTTCTCATATATGGAGAGTCCTAATTCTTTGGAATTAAATGCCTTACTCAGATAGGCTATAGGTCTCCCCTGCTGCTGAAGTACAACACCAATTCCCTTACTGCTAGCATCAGTTTCTACACAAAAGGGAAGAGAAGTTAGGTAAAGCCAATACAGGTGACTTACACAAACTCCCTTTGAGCTCCCTAAAGGCTGTTTCAGCTTCCCTATTCCAGTGGAAGTTGTCCTTCCTAAGTAATTCTGTCAGTTGCTTAGCAATAGTCCCATACCCTTTGACAAACCTTCTGTAAAATCCTGTTAAGCCCATAAAAGCCCTCAGTTCTGTAACATTGGTTGGTATGGGCCATCCTATCACTGCTTTAATCTTTTCTTCATCTACGTGCACCTCTCCATTTTGAACCACATGCCCCAGATATTGGATCTGTCTTTGTGCAAATGAGCACTTACTAGGCTTTGCATAGAAATTGTGTTCTCTGAGCAATTCCAATACTAACCTCAGGAGTTCCAAGTGTGAAGGCAAGTCTGGACTATATATGAGAATGTCATCAAAAAATACAAGTACAAACTTCCTTAAGTAGGGCTGTAGCAAACTGTTCATGGCCTTTTGAAAGGTTGCTGGGGCATTGGTAATCCCAAAAGGCATGACCCTAAACTCGTAATGGCCACTATGAGTTACAAAGGCTGTCTTAGGGATGTCTGATTCCTTCATCCTGATTTGGTGGAAACCTGACCTCAGATCCAGCTTAGTGAACCACTGCGCTCCTCCCAACTCATCCAATAAATCATCAATGATAGGAATTGGGTACCTATCTTTAATGGTGAGGTCATTAAGTTTCCTATAATCAATGCACATTCCCCAAGACCCATCCTTCTTCCTTACTAGTAACATTGGGGAGGCAAAAGGACTAAAACTATCTTGAATTATTCCTTCTTGAATCATCTGAGATATCAAGTGCTCTATTTCTGTCTTCTGCTGGTGAGGATACCTGTATGGCCTCAGTTTGAATGGTTCCACACCTTCCTTTAAGGTGATACTGTGTTCTAACTGTCTGGTTGGTGGTAGTTCTGTAGGTTCCACACAGACTGGTACTGCTACAATAATGACTCAATCTCTGATGGATGTGAAGATAGACTACCAGGATCAGTCATCTCCATTCGGCTAAGGCAACCAAATAAACCATATGCCCCATTTTTAAAATTCTGCTTGAAACTGCTGCAACTGATTTGTTTTAATTGTGCTGCCTCAACTTGTCCTAACAATACAATTTGTGCACCCTCTTTCTGAAAAGACATCTGCATTTTGTTGAAATCAAGGGTCATTAGACCTTGTTGCTTCATCCAATCGACTCCCAACACCATGTCACAACCCCCAAGCTTAATTAATCTGACATCATGCTGAAACATATACCCCTGCATGAGCCAAGGCAGGTTGGGGCATACCATGTCACTCACCATCTTAGTCCCATCTGCAATAGTGACTAGCATAGGTCTGGTGGCCTCAATTATACAGTTTAGTTCATTGGCAATGGAGCTATCTAGAAAAGTGTGAGAACTCCCACTGTCAATAAGGATGCTAATAGGTTTCTTCTTCAAGATACCTTGTATTCTGATAGTGCTGGAAGTAAGCTGGCCGGTCATAGAGCTGAAAGAGAGCTGAGAATTTTCTTGGGGTTCCTTTACGGAGATTCTAGCCAGTGAGGGGTCATCTTCAACAACAATCTCCCCATATTCTTCCTCATCATCAGCAAGCATAAAATGCAGCTGCTGTTAAGGGTGATTTTGTACGTTTTATAACGATATATTTTACGATGATTTTCCCCATATTTATATTATTTGCATAAGAATTGGCCTTTATATTGAAATATTAAGCAAGTGATGTTTTTAAGGGTCTAATTGCAAAAGTGATTAAATTATGTGTTTACTTGGTGGTTTTATGATTATTTGGATGATGTTACACTTTGCAATGGTTTTGATGTTTGTAGATATGCATATTTCGAAATAAAATGGGATCAAAAGATGATACGAGTCGGATTTATTTGACATATAAGAGATAAGGAAGTGTTATATGAAGAAGAGAAGAGATAGAGATGAGAAGAATGAGATAAAGATGAAGATATCTAGTCCGGACATACCGGACGGCGCCCATGTCCCGTCCCAAGTAAGGGACGGGCGCCCATAAAAGTAAATCTGGCGTCGAGAGGAGATTTTCGATCTGAGAGAGTTTAGACGCGCTACTCAGACCAGCGTTCATGCTCCGTTCAGAGAGGTTGGACGAGCGTCCAAGATAGTGGATGGGCGTCCACGGCACCGACTCAGCGAAACCGACCTAAAACCTATAAATAAGCGCGATTTCTCAAACCCTAAGGACCATATTTCGACCCTGGCGGCCACAAGCCCCTTTAGGGCGCTTTTCTTTTGCGTTTTTCCACTGCAATAAACATCTTTTTAATTTCTTTTCAATTATGTTATTTCTATTCCAACGATGAGCTAAGGCTAAGCCTAGAACAAGCATGTGAAGCTTCTCTGCAGCGTTTCGTTTTTGACTTTGGATTTGTTTTGTGAGTTTTATTTAAGCTTGTATCTTTATTATGCTTTTATATTGATTATGCAATTATATCGATGGATTGTTGCTTATTGATGTTTATTTTGATGAAAGTCATGTTAAACCTTAGATCACCATAATAAAGTTTGGACTTTTAACCTAAAAATAACGAGAGTTGATAGGTTGAATTTCTAGGTTGCTAGATTGAGAGATCTTACACCTTGTTTTGATAGCATCAATCTTATAGATCGAGAGATGAGAGATTGATAGGCGGATTATCTACGAGAGTAGAAGTTCATACCTTTGGTAGGTGAACCACAACCTTTATTAAATCTTCACTAAACGATCTAGGGTAGAAATTGAGAGTTGTGAGAAAGATGGATCATAGCTTGTTCTTCGTTAAATTAATTGAAAACCTTTGTGCCTTGTTCTTCGTTGCTTAGTTAGAATTTTATTTTCGTTTTAGTTTTTAGAATAGAATTAGTTAATACGTGTTCGAAATTATCTTTCCTGGCTTTGGACTGACAATCCTCTGTCCAGTTTATTTTCCGTTTCAGTTTTAGGGTTAGTAATAAATAGTAGTGACAATTTTAGAAGAATTAATAAGAACTAGATTAAACAACCCCGATTCCCTGTGACCGACTCCGGTATTAATCGCTATACTACGATCCCTACACTTGGGGAAATACCGGATTTATAAATTTATTACTTGTTGTTTTGCATAGATAAAATCCGTGACAGCTGCTGATTCTTACACTTGTGCCATGGAAAGAATTTTTCGTCACATCTGAAACATAGGCCCTTGGCCTTCTTATCTTGTAGCTGGGTAGGGGTGATAATTCTTTGTGTAGACACAGACATCTCCTTACCCTTCTCAGCTAGCTTACTGGGAAAATGAGAGAATCTAGAACTAGATGCCAGAGGTGTTGATTGAGTAGTCATGCTAGCCGTTTTAGGCTTGGTCACAAAGTTCCCCACCATGGACTCATGTGCTCTGGCCACCTGTAAGGCCCTCTCCAGTGTGGTAGGGTCATGGATCCTTACCATTCATTTAATCTCATCTACAAGGCCCCCAATGAAGTAGTCGATGTAAAACTTCTCAGATAAGTCGGGATTCTGTTGAGCTACATAAATCATAAGTTCTTCAAACTTTCTTTGATATGCTTCCACCGTACTGGTCTGTTTTAGGTCCCTGAACTCTCCTACCAAATCACTGAGTATTTGCACCGTGAATCTCTTGCACAATGCTGTGCTAAACTCCCCCCATTTAACCACATGATGCCTAAGTCTCCACCCACCAGGCCACCATACCACAGATCTGCAGCTCCCCTTAAGTAAATCACTGCAATCTTGACCATTTGTTCTTCTTCTATCTCATTTATATCAAAGAATTCCTCACATTTCCGAATCCATTCCTTGGGACCAATACCATCGAATGTCGGTAAGTCTAACTTGGGCATTTTATGATTATTATCCCTCCTTGCGTGTGTCAAATTTAAGCTCTCTGGTTCCAAATTGTGTGACGTGTGCCCGGAATGTGTACCAGGAGTGGGAAGTAAAGGAGCATAAACAACAGATTTCTGAGTGTTTAGCCTTCTTACCTCTTCTGATAACCCAGCTAGGATATAGACTATATCATTGAAACGTTTGTTTGATTCATCCTTGTAACGGGCAAATGAGTCAGCAACCCCTTTGAATTCATCGATGTTGCGCTGCTGTAGCTTCAATTGCTCTTCCACGGAAGCTTTGGATCGTGTTCCGTCGGCCATTGCTCTCACAGGTCGGAGGATTAATGCTCTGATACCAAATGTCATGAATCTCCAAACAAAACTAGAAATTAAACTAAATAACTGCAGCTAATAGCAGAAACAGGAAAGGAAAATAGAGAAATAGGGAGATGAAGGTGATGAGATATTATTAATCAGGAAGAAGAAGAAGATTACACAAATTATCAGCTGCTTCAACATTTCTGGAATTCTACACCTTATACCCCTTCTCCGACTAACAGACTAACAACCCACCATAACAAACAAGAAAGAGAATGAAAATGATGCTAAGTCATGCCCACAAGGTCAATAGGGTCATAACTGAAAAACAGAGAAATATAATAATTTATTTAAATAATAAATACTCCATTTCATGACATAGACAACTGCTTCTATATTCAAGATTTTAGTGTGTTTGCACTTAGTTGCCTTTTTGGTTGAAATTGAGAGATTGCTGCTGCTGAGATTTTGAGGTTTTTCTTGAAAACGAAGGTTTCTCGATTGGAGGGAGGTTGAAGATGACAGACTCAGGTAACATCAGTATGGACGACGTTGGTCTAGCTGTATTAACGTCAGTATGGACGACGTTGGTCTAGCCGCGTTAACATAGTTGTACCGACGTTTCATGTCAACTGTAATTAATTGGAAACCTATATTTTCGACTACCAGGATGACGTTAATATAATAAATAAACATCAATATAGCTAACGCGAGTGGAACGTCACTACTACAGACATTACTATGTGTGAAATAACGTCTCTTGCATTGACGTTTATAGTTGGGAATGGATGTCTATTATGCCAACAATAATAACTTTTAGCACAAATATGACATTGCTTCAAAACGTCACCCTGGCCGACGTTCATCTTGTAAACCAACGTTAGTCGTGCTGACGTTTCTTGGGATAGATTCGGGCTAGCTGAAGCAGGGGAAGATTCCACCGCCGCATATTAGGCAACATCAAATCCTTCACCATACAATTCATCGGTAGCGGATGGGAAGTGTGGGCAATACGAAATGTGGGAGGCTTAGAGACCCACGTATCATGAAAAACGAACACCGAACTCCCATGCCATCTCCTATCTGCTATCGTAGTCCCAAAACTAGCAGGTCCCTACCTTCCAACAAACTCCTCCAATAAAATAGGGACGATGCCCCAGACTTGCAGCCACAACAGTCATCCCAGGATGGCACATCGCATTAAGGACCCGACTTACCAAAGTCGTAGGATATGAAAGAAATCGCCAAGCCTGCTTTGCCAACAAAGATAAATTGAAGCACTCCAGATTCTGGAACCCCAAACCACCCATGCTCTTCGGCATACATCAGACATCCCAACTCCGCCAATGCACCTTCTGTTTAACCTCCACGTCCCTGATCGTGTGCAATGCACTTACTAGAAATAGGACTAGGTCTATCATAGTAGAGTACTGGCAAATCAAGGTCGATCCCACTGAGACTCGTAAGAACGTCTAATTATCAAGATTTAGTTGTCACGATAACGGTCTACGACCAACTATAATATAGACAGTAGTAAAATTGGTAGCAATCAACTAGCAAGATTATGCAAGTTCAACGAAGAAATAGAGTTTCTAAGGTATTAGTTCAATTATGAGTAATTAGTTATTCCCCCCACATATGCAAGAGTCCTTCCCATTGGTGAATTTATTCATTGTTCAGCTACGGGTACAACTATCTACTCCGACAATGGCAGTAGATAATCTATACGCAAGCTACCATCCTTAATTGGTCCGTAATAGCCCATACGCATAAAGAACTAGAGCTGTCGATATTGAGTGCTAACTCATACCGTAAACCCGCCTAGACAACTGTCGACATTGACCAACACGTTCCTAGGGTCCATTAAGATAATGTCCTAATTAACACTTCACTAACAGCCCTTCATGTTAATTTATGATAACATGCAAATAGTTGATCAGGCTATAAACATGTAAATTAAATCTATCGATCAACGTAGCTGGCGCCGATTATCATGAATTAGTAATTTACTAGGTATTCAGATCTAGCGATATAGACCGTCGCAGATCTGAAGAACTCAACTACTATTTCATGATTTATTCACCAACGAATCAGATCTATAACACATGGGGTAAAATAAACTAACTACTACATAATTAAACTAAATAAGCAATTAAAACATACTAGTCGAATAGAATAACGATAGATCTACATCTTGGAAAAGACAGAAATCATACCATTGAAGACGAGCGTAGATCTCCTTCGGATCTCTCCTGGCGGAGACTCCGTCGTCTCTCCGACCAGAACTCATAAAATAAAGAAAATAAAGAACAATGAACTTTTATTGCATAATACTTGTCTTGAAAATTGTACACTCATAATACTTGTCTTGAAAATTGTACACTTGTGTTCTAAGGCGAAGCCTCTTATTTATAGCTATCTAAACCGACTTAGACTCATCTAGTTCGACCCCTCGTCCAAGAAAACGCGTTTCGGAAGCTTCTGGGACCTCAGTAAGTCGGCACCGCCCATCGGGTTACTGAGGGTAATTTTGTCATTTTTCTTCAACCGACTTAACTTGGATGCTTCTAGAATACCCTAGGCCCATTGCTTTCGTTCAGTCCACTCCAGATTCGTCCATCATGCTCAGCCCAATATTTCGTATCCTGAAAATCATCAAATAACGCACGAAATAATATCGAAACAGGGAAAATAAACGCTAAGTGCAGATTTCTTGACTTACGAACCCGGCATATGATATTCAACGTAAATGGTTCATATTTATAGGTCGAAACAACTATTTTTAGCTAATAATTAATGGATAGAATATTGATGCCGTAGGATAGACTATTTTAACCGTCATCAGTCCCCCTTCAAAAGAAACCACGAATATATTGCTTCAACTCCTGGACCAGAGTAACCGGGACTTTGAAGCATTGCATAATAAATGTCGGTATGGCTTACAGGACTGACTTTACCATAACCTCCTTATCAACATGCGACATAAGCTTATCCTTCCACCCAGATAGCTTCGTCAAAATGCGCTCACGAAGAAAATCAAGCACCTGCCGCTTATTATGGTCATTGACAAAAGGTATACCGAGATACTTCCAGTTACATCACCAATTGGAAGCTGCAAAAAATCAGAGACATACTCCCCAGCTTTGCCGCAACCCCTTACTAAATTATAGGCTATAGACTTATGAAGGCTATAGACTGGTCTCCCGGTCTAGTAAGGCATTATGCCCTTCCACACATATAATAAAGAGAAAAAGGGAAAGAGGATCCTCCTGTCGGATCCCTCGAGAATGAACGATCCTACGCCCTGGCCGCCGTCGACAATAGGTGACCAAAGTAACACATCTATGCAACAAAATAAACAAAGGCCATAAGGAACCGCATCTGATGCATAACACCCGAAAAATAATTTCATTCCATCCTATCAAAAACCTTTTCCATATCAAGCTTAATAGACGTATAGTTGTGACATCTCGTTTCCCCTGCCTTCATAGGGTGGAATGCCTCGAAAGCCGAAATTGCATTATCTGTTATTTGTCTGCCTGAGATAAACACACTCTAATTTTTAGAAATAACATCCGAAATCACCACTTTAAGCCTATTGATAGTAACCTTCGAAAGTTTTTTATAGACCGAGTTACAAAGTGCAATAGGATGAAGATTGGTCACTCGTGTCGGGGAGGCAACCTTTGGAACAAGAGAAATATATTTCACGCTCAACGAACCCGGATCCTTACCATGATTAAGGATAGCCAGAAGCACCTGCAAAACATCAAGACCAAAGATATGCTAGAATTTTTGCAGGAAAATAGCATGCATACCATCCGGGCCAGGGGACTTCCGGCCTTGCAATTGCTTGAGAGCTCGAAGGATCTCCTCCTCCATGTATGAAGTGTTCAATCGTTGGGCCTGCTGATCAGAAAGAGTAGAGAACTCCAACCCTTGAACATTCAACACCGGCGGTTGCGCAGAAGTAAAAATACCCATAAAATAACGTGAGACCACCCATTCGAGCTCATACTTCTCGGTTACCGCCACCCCATGCTCATCAAATAAAAGGTCGATAGTGTTCTTCACACAATGACTAGTAGCTTTGTGGTCTATCCATGCACTTCAACTAGTCACATCTCTCCCGTTGCCTCCAATACTCCTCATCTAAGGGTACAGATGATCCAACTCCTGCAAGCGATCCTTCACCCCCTCAAAAGTATAACCAGAAGACTAACGAAACACACAAGCTCCTCCTCATTAGCTTCAATATTCCAACCTATATTACAATGCCTCTACTTACTCCAATCCTTCAAGTACCTACCCAAAGTATATATGCGCCGAAAAGAGAACCAGCGTTTAAGACCCCCGACGGCTGCCAACCCTTCTGCACCCGAAGCTCAAACTCCTCATCCCATATCTAGAAGGGATCATAAAGGGAAACAAAAAACCACCTTACCTTACCCCTACGAAAAGGGTTACTTGAGGAGATAAGGAATGGAGCATGATCAGACCGTGAGCAGGAAAGATGATAGACTCGATGATTTAGGAAAAGCGTATGCCATTCCGCATTTGCCACCTCCCGATCCAACCACACCCACGTAGGCCCTGAGTCCATCCTATTGCACCAAGTGAAAGGCGCCCCAAAATAACCCAAATCCACAAGATGACAGTCCCTGAGAGCTGATTGAAAGGCCACCATCTACGAAATAGGCCGTAACCGCAAGCCATCCTGCTCCGACTGTAACAAAATCTCATTGAAGTCCCCATCAACAAGCCAAGGCGAAGAGAAAGAGTCATTTAAGCGGCGTAAAAGATTCCAAGAATGACCCTTTTCCTCAGCCACATGATTACCATAAAATATGTGAACCGCCACACTGTACTGTCGGCATTGTAAATAAGGGCATCAATACGACCATATCCAAAAGTAGAAATATGCAGATTAACATCTGACTGCCAAAGTAAAGCTAACCCTCTACTGGCCCCAGAACTAACCACAACTAACGCATTAGGGAAACCCAACCAATTCCGCTCCAACCTCAGCCCACTCCACCAACGGCACATCCCTCCAGCCACTATTTTGCATTTCCCTATCCAAGCATGATCAGCAACAAAGAGGACCAAAGCCAAAGCATCAGACCACCCAACACCACCCCTCATCACCTCCAACATGCTGACAGACACGCCTGTTCCCCCATCCAGCTCCACCACCTCCGTGAGGTTGGTGAGGTTGGACCGGCGAGCCGCATTAAGCCATGACCCATAGGGCAATGCCTTTTCCTCCTCCTGTGTTAGCTCCTGGCACAAGAGGGAACAATACTGCAACGTAAGATCCACCTTACCTCAGTGATAACACAGATTCGTAAACCTCTCATACTGGAGTAGAGCCACCACCCTAACACCGTCGACTTCCAAACGTAAAATAATGCGAAGTGGCTAAGCTATAGCCAAGATAATCCTAAGCCGAAAGAACCGCTTCCCCGAAACAACCTCACCCTGAAGTTGACAAAAAGATCATCCACCTAAAATCTCTGCCACCCTCCGACCTACCAATCGGGTACAAAGATAGGTCTGTAACCCGGTGACATGAACCCAGAAATACATCCCAGAAAAACCCATCAATGGACTCTCACTCGTAATCCCAAGCACGCAATACCACCAAAATCCCATCAAAACACCACGGGCCACCATCCCGAACTCGGACCGCATCAGCCTCTTCATTGAAAATGAACCGCATGACGTTCTTGGCAAGCTTAATCACAGAAAAGTCACAGCCCCAAGACTGCCGGAGAGCCACCTTTGGACCCTTGATATCAATATCCCTTGCCGCCACCAGCTTTTCAATCAAACTACGGGATCACAGAGCCGGCTCCTCAAACGACGGACATGTGGTAATCGCCGATTGATGCTGCTCCTGCGGCGTGATGGTGAATATCTGAAGCAGCTCCTCCAGCACTGCCTTCTCCATGGTAGACGACGAGAAGTGATGCAAAAAAAAACTATCTCCAATGATGGAGGGTGAATCTCCATGGTACTTGCACCGCCTTCTCCATGGTAGAGACGAGAAGTAATGCAGAAAAAACAATCTCCGATGATGGAGGTTGAATATGTAGAAAAAAACAATCTCGGATGATGGAGGGCGAACACTAGACCCTCCGGTATGTACGAGGTTTCCGGTGTGCATGAACAAGAGAGAAGGAATACACGTTTAGCTTCTAAGGACAACAGTTCTTACGTCAACTGGGAAAGGTTTTCGAGCTCGTTTTTCTTCTGCAACTTTCCAAATAGCTGTGAGGTTGCTGATATGTGGAGAACCTTCGGAAGCTATGGTAAGGTTGTGGACGTTTTCATTGCTAAGAAGAAGACACGAAAGGGGAGCAGGTTTGGGTTTGTTAGATTCAAGAACTGTTCGGATCCTAACAAGCTTGAAACCGCTCTTAATGAGATCCGGTTGGGTACATACAAATTGAGGGTGAACAAAAGCAAGTATCAAAGGCGGTGTGCTTCTTACAAGCCGCGACTCTTGGTGTGGCAAGCAAAGTTGTGAATCACAATGGTGTCTCCGACATAGTTGCTGGTAAAAGTTTTGTGGAGGTTACAATCGGAAAAACTACGGAACTACAAAGGAACGGGGGAAAGTCAGGAAACTCTGATGGAAAGGTCAACTCTCAACCGGTGCACCCATCTTTATCGGATAGAAGAAAAGTTCAGCTTGTTTGCTCGCAGAATGATTGGCTCTCTTACTGCCTGGTAGGAGAGCTTTTGAATGAAGCTTTAGCTGAAAACATTAAAGATCTTTTGGAAGCTGAAAACTTTCATCTGGTCTCAGTCAAATCCTTTGGAGGCAAGAGAGTTCTCTTGGAGTGTGACTCGGTGTCTAACAAAGAAAAGCTTCTTAATGGTGTCGACTGGTTCAATCGGGTGGTTTAAGTGGATCAAAGCTGGGGAGAAGAGTTTCTCTCTTGTTGGAAGAGTAGCTAGAATCAAATGTTTTGGGGTTCCGGTCCAAGCATGGAGTAAGGAGAGCTTTATGAGGATTGGTATGATATGGGGTGATGTGATTGAGGTCGGAATGGAAACCGTGGAGAAGTCCTTTTTAGAGTATGGAATGATGACAGTTTACACAAGAATTTGGGACAGGATCTCTCAGATTATAGAGGTAGAATTGGAAGGAAAATTTTTCAAAATTAAAGTATGTGAGGATTCTTTAAATCTTGTTTCTCGTCGTCAATGGAATTTTCCTTCGGTAAGACAAAGCAGACTTTCTTCTTCTTCTTCTTCGGCTAGTTGCTTTTCGGACTCGGCGGCAAACAGAGAACTTGTTGATGATGCTTCTTCCGTCTTCTCGGACGGTGAAGGAGAACCATCGACGAGATACAAGGGTGAATGCTTTTCATTAAATGCGAAAGGCATCAGAGAGTGCTTTTCATTAAATGCAAAAGAGACTTTCAGCAGGGGTGGGCTCGATGGTAGCATGAGAAGACAAAAAGACTTGGCAGACCTGCAACTGTGTCAGCTTGGACTTTCCGAGGTAAGTCCTTCTTGTGAAGTAAATGTTTTTGAAAAAATAAACCAAACAGATTCTGCAGCTGGGAAGGAAGTAGGCTTGGACCTTTTATCCAAGGCAGACCCATGCAACTCTATTGGGCCTTTATTGGATACTAAAGAGTATAATGAGCTTGGACCCTTGTCTTTGGTGGAAGAAACTGAACTAGAGCCCAGAACGAGAATTCCCAAGATAAGAGACCTGCAAGCTCTTTCGGACATCTTAAATAGAATTGGGGAAAATAATAATATTACAGTAAATGTTGAAATGCCTAATAAAAGCCGAAAGAAGAAAAGAAAAGCTCTTCAGTTGGGTTCAAACAGAGGTAGATCAAATAAGGCTGGAAGAAAAAAGGCCACGTCGATCATGGAGGGAGCTTCTGTTACAGATAGTGGAATTCAAAATATGTCAAGATTGCAGAGGATGAAAGAAACCGGAAAGCTTGCTTCATCTGATGAAGCTTTGGAGGAATCAAAGAAAACCTTGATAGTGTGCAAAGAATTGGGAATCGACTTCAGTAAGGTGAATGATTATGAAATAGCAGCGGATCTCATCTGTTAATTCTGTGTTGCATTGCTAGGAGGTAAGCTTTCTTATGAAGATTCTTTCTTTGAATATAAGAGGTTTGGGAAATAGCAGTAAGGGGAGGTGGATCAGGGACATTATTAAGAGGGAAAAAATTATTTTTTTGTCAATACAAGAAACGAAGCTTAGTTCTTTTTCCATTCAGAGAGTCTCGTTGATTTGGGATAATAGTGATGTGGACTTGCTATGCTCTAACTCTACTGGAAACTCAGGTGGAATTGCTTGCATATGGGACAAGAATATGTTTAATAAGGAGAATAGCTGGATAGAAGATGGATGGATCGGTGTCTCAGGTAAATGGAGAGGTAGAGACGTTCCTATATTGTTCATAAATGTCTATGCCCCGCAGGGCTATCAAGCCAAAGAAATTATGTGGAATTCTATTCTAAGTCTGCTTCACAATTGGAATGGGTCATCATGCATTATGGGAGACTTTAACTCCGTGTGTTTTATATCTGAAAGAAAAGGTACCATGTTTTGTCAAAGAGATGCTGACTTGCTCTTAAATTTTATTTCAAATGCGGGGTTGATTGATCTTAGGCTTGAAGGCAGGAAATTTACTTGGATAAATAAGGACGGATCTAAAATGAGTAGGCTTGATAGAATGTTGGTATCTCCTAGTTTCTTGAGTAATTGGCCTAAGTCTGCTCTAATTGCTTTACAGAGGGGTCTCTCAGATCATTGCCCATTACTTCTTAAACAATCTGGTATTGATTTTGGCC
The DNA here is from genome assembly GCA_026214975.1 of Gentiana macrophylla. Classification (NCBI taxonomy): domain Eukaryota; kingdom Viridiplantae; phylum Streptophyta; class Magnoliopsida; order Gentianales; family Gentianaceae; genus Gentiana; species Gentiana macrophylla. Next base: position 31,061,427 of record CM047816.1, on the reverse strand, counting down.
CACATACTTTTAGATTTTTTGATGCCTGGATGCATCACAAAGATTTTAAAGACATTGTTACTAAGGCTTGGACAGGATGTACTACTACTGGTAGGCCTTTTTTTGTGTTAAAAGAAAAGCTCAAGTGTGTAAAGATGGCTCTAAAGGATTGGAGCATGAATGTCTTTGGAAATATAAGAGAGGAGGTTGAACATGTCAAGAAGAAGGTCGAGCAGTTTGACACTTTGGCTGAAACAAGAAATCTTGACGACAAAGAAACAGAGGACAGGGTGATGGCCATTAATGAACTTTACGAAAAGGACAGGGTGTTAGAATCAATGCTTAAGCAAAAATCAAGGGACAAATGGGTTAAAGAGGGGGATGAAAATACAAGCTACTTCCATAACCTTGTCAAAGGAAGGCGGAACAGAAGCAATTTAGCAGGTATGGTTTTTTATGGAGCATGGTGTGAGGACCCGGAGATAATAAAAGATGAGGCTGCCAAACACTTCCAAAAAGTTTTCCATGAGTCACACAAGTACAGACCGATCATGTCTTCATGTAATTTCAAGGTTCTGAGCAATGATATGAAAGAGGCCTTAGAGTCACCTATTCTTGATGAAGAGGTTAGAAAGGCTGTTTGGAACTGTGGGAACAACAGGGCCCCGGGACCGGACGGTTTCTCGATTAATTTTTACAAGTCAAACTGGGAGCTGGTCAAGGAGGATGTGATGAAATGTATACACGAGTTCGACATCAACGGACGGCTAGGAAATGGCTGCAACTCATCATTTATAGCCCTTATTCCTAAAAAAAGAGATGTCCTACTTTGTTCAAGGATTATCGTCCAATTAGTTTGATTGGATCAATATACAAAATTATCTCCAAGGTACTTATGGAAAGACTCAAGATTGTTCTTCATGGACTCATTGGAGATGCACAATCAGCTTATATCAAGGGAAGGCAAATTCTTGATGGAGTTTTGATAGCAAATGAGGTGATAGATCTCGTCAAGAAGAGAAAGCAGAAAGCCTTTGTCTTTAAAGCGGATTTTGAGAAAGCTTTTGACTCGGTGAACTGGAACTTTTGGACAACATAATGGGCGTATGAATTTTGGTTTCAGGTGGAGGAATTGGATAAAAGGGTGTTTGATTTCAACTAGGATTTTCGTGCTCGTGAATGGTAGTCTACTCGGGAATTTCCTATGGAGCGGGGCATTAGGCGGGGAGATCCTCTATCTCCTTTCCTCTTTTGTTAGTTGTTTGAAGCGTTAAATGTTCTTCTAAACACTGCTGTCGAGAAGAATCTATTGAAAGGTATCAAGGTGGGTGGCGAAAATATATCTCTTACGCATCTTCAATTTGCGGATGATGCAATTTTCTTTGGGGAGTGGAGCTTAGAGTTTCTTCAGAATTTGAAAAGAATTTTAAAGATTTTTGCAGCAATCTCAGGTCTTAAAATAAATATGGGTAAAAGCACGCTTTTTGGCTTTAATGTTTTGGATAGTGATCTTGTGAGTGGTTCTGAATTATTGAATTGCAGCTTTGGAAAAATCCCATTCACTTACCTTGGGCTACCAGTTGGTAAGAATATGAATAAAGTCTCGGCTTAGCGACGGTCGTGGACCGTGTTAAGGGAAAAGCGGCGGGTTGGAAATCAAGACTTCTATCGATCGGGGGAAGACTGGTTTTGATTAAGGCGGTCCTTGGGAGTTTGCCATTGTATTACTTCTCTATTTTTCATGCACTTGTTGCCGTGATACGTACCCTAGAAATGTTGAGAGCTCGTTTCTTTTGGGGCGGGGATGGGAATGAGAGAAAACTTGCTATGGTGTCATGGTCTTTGATTTTAAAGCACAAGTCTCGGGGGGGTCTTGGGGTTGGGGCTTAAGATTCAAAATGAGGCTCTTTTAGGAAAATGGTGGTGGCGGTTTGTTTTAAAGAAAATGCGTTATGGCGGCATTTGAGTTGTTCGGGGTTGTATGGTGAAGAGGCGGCTTTGGGTCGAGGGAGCTTGTAGGTTGGAAAGGTAGGGTGTGGAAAGAAATAATTAGTAATGCTAACACTTTTGAATCTAAAGGTGTTAATATACTTCCTTCTCTCAAATGGAAGTTAGGCAATGGTAACTTGATCAAATTTTGGGAAGATGTTTGGGTTGGGGATAGATCTCTTGCTCTTTCTTTTCCTAGATTGTATAGTCTTGCTGTCGATAAATCTTGTTTGGTTAGTCGTAGAGGTTCTTATAGAGGAGATGCTTGGAGCTGGATGTGGGATTGGCGGAGGGAGGCCGAGGGATGGGAGTATTGGGGTTTGTGGATCTTCAAGATATGCTTTCATCTTGTGATCTTAATGCATATATTGTGGATGCCCCTGTGCATGGAAGCTTACCACGAATGGCACTTTTCGTTTTCGCCCTCAAAAGGATGCTAATAAACGCAATGGAGAACTCTTCCACGATGAGTGTTGTTATACCAACTAGATGGAATAGTTGGGTTCCGTCTAAAGTTAACATTAATTGTTGGAGGCAAACCTTGATGGGCTTCCTACACGGAAAAATCTAGCTTTGCGGAACATTCAAATTGCGGATGTCACTTGTCCTTTTGCAAGACGGTTGATGAGGACTCTCCACACCTCTTTCTTCATTGCCCTTTCGCACAAAATATTTGGAGGAAAGTTTTGGATGGTGTTCAACTCCTTTCTCTTCTTCTATGGCATGGGGAAATTTTTGCTCCTTTCATCCATCTTGGTTGTCCAGTAAAGTTGCGAACAAGACTTGGGATGCTATTAGGAAAGTAGTTTTGTGGGTACTTTGGCTCAAGAGAAACGACGCAATCTTTAACTCCAAAACGACAACAACAGAGGAGGCATTCTCAGTTATTCAGCGTTGTAGCTTCCATTGGATTGTTGGTAGGAATACAACACTTACTACTACTTGGGAAGATTGGTTAAATAAACCATTATAGTTGGTGTTGCAATAATCTTGGAGTATCACTTTAATTTTTGTTTGGGTCCGTAAGATGCTAACACTTCAGACTTGGTGTAATGGTTGACTTCCAAGATGTTGGGGTCATTTGATTGGTTTTGTAATGCTTGACTTTTGGCAGTAGATTCGCTAGCGCTTAGATCTTTCTAATAAAAATGTTCTGTTGTTGAAAAAAAAAATAATGAAACTAAAAATGGGGACTTCTCCGAACAAGATTCGGAAGCGTCACGAGAGTCGAATCAAGCACTTTCTTCAAACGACGAGTCCTTCTATTCCGACCAACCTTTGTGAGTGTTCTAGAGTTTTAAATAACAATAATTTTATCTTTTATAACATCGACAATTTTTATTTTGATTATAGCATTAATTTTTCTAAAAGAAATTAGGGAATGAGAGAGAATGACAAAAATATTTCATCAATTGATTAGTAGAAGGACAGTTTTTTAAAACTTTGCGATAAACGACAAAACTATTTATTCATTTGTCGAAATTCACTTGTGTTCAAATTAATTGATTTAAATTATTCGATTGAAATTCACTGTCGAAATTCACTATTTTCAAAATCCATCGTCGAAATTCATTTAATTTTAGGATTATTCATCGAAATTACTATCGAAATTCATGATTTCGGGATTCACTAGGAGATTCATTTGATTTTAAGGATTCACTGTTTGTCATTACCATTATAAAAATTATCTGCGGTTATTCTTCTCCCTATAAAAATATGTAGTTGTCACTTATTCTTAAAAATATTTCAGATTGTGTCCTTATCCCTAATTTTCCAAAGAAATTAACGAGGAACCCACATCATTTGTCTTCCACATAACAAATATCCAAGGTGGTCCCGCATCAAATAGTGATAGTTCATCAAATTCATTTTCTCTTTAATACGTCATATCTCTAGTAAATGGTAGCCAAGACTTCATTTCCCAGATATTTGGAATAATTTTCACCTTCAATTCTCCCTTGGAAGTTTGAACTCTTCCAAAGCTGATATTTTCTCAGGGGTTATATATATTAATAATATATGGAAGTCGGGTGCAGCAAGACTTACTCTTCTTTCTTGTATGCAAGGATATTTAGCTGCAAGCAGAAGCCTATTGTAATTCTCAAGCAGGCAACAGTACTTCTGCACAAGAAATTAGCTCGAACCTCGAGTCGTAAATCAAAGACACAGAATAATGTGTTGATAGTCTGCTGGAAGATTCAGCCAAGCATGTGTGTCTATGGCGCATGTACATGTGGATGGAATTCAAGGAGAAAATGGCGCATGATTATGAATTCAAGGAAAGGAGAAGGAACGTTAACAGACATTGTTAAGAAACAAGGCACAATTGTTGGTGCTGTTTCCCTCATAATTGGGACGAGTATTGGTTCTGGCATCCTTGCTCTTCCTCAGAAAACTTCACCTGCGGTAATTAGAAAGTAGAAACACACATTTAGTCCAATAGAATTCCTTTTGAGTAATTATCTTTTCAAAGATAATTACTCACAACTTATGTTTTACGATGAGAGCCTTCCTCTTATATGTGTTTAGGCTATGTTTTCTACATGGTATCACAACCACCCTTTTATTGTCAAGTGTTTGGCTAATTTTTTTTAGCACTTATAGTGCCTCTTATATGCTTCATGTGCCATGTGGCAGACTCTTTATATGCCCCACTTGGAGGCTCTTATACGCCTCGTGTGTCATGTGGCCTACAGGTTCTTTGTAGGCCGCCCACACTTGAGGAGCCCTCTTATATGCCTCGTGTGTCATGTGAGTATGCACTCTTTATAGGCCCATACTTTAGGGGTGTGTAGTAAAGTGTCCACATTGGGAACTTGTGATTGTCTCATCCACCATATTAAGAGATGAATTTCCTTTACCTCACAACCTAGGTTTTGAGATGAGGCCCCTTGTCTTATATACCATATTAAGAGATTGACTTACTTCACCCTAGGTTTTTGGACGAGGCGCCTCCTCTTATATGTTCTTATATGTGTTCGACAAATATATGTACCAATATTTTTGCTTCATATTTGCAGGGCTGCTTCCGAGTTCCATATCACTGATATTATGCTGGGCATTTCTAGTACTAGAAGCTCTTCTGCTGGTTGAAGTGAATATAGGATTGCTCAGAAAGAAGAACATCCTTAACAATACAAACGAGTTGGAAACTATCTCGATTAGGACCATGGCTCAGGAGACACTAGGAGAATGGGGTGGACTTCTTTCAACAGTCACTTATGTGTTCTTAGCCTATACTTCAATGATCGCGTATGCGTCCAAATCTGCAGAGATCCTCCACCGTTGGATTGATCTCCCCGAGTCGGTTTCTGGGATTTTCTTTACTTCCATCTTCACGATACTCGTTTCTTTTGGAGGAACACGAACCACTGATCAAACCAATCAATGCCTCACCGCAACCATGATATGTATGCCCAGCCACTTCTTCATTTCCTAGCTCTTAAGTTTTTACGGATTCGTGCCCTTTGTTGATCAGACTGTTTGTGTTTCAGTTCAATGACTAGGATTTACATTTGATCTTATAGGTCTGCTTGTCGCGATAGAGGTCGTGGCGGTTGCATTCGAAGGCTGGCCAGTAGTGCGATATGATGATGGTGACTGGGGAAAAGTTCCAGCAACCATTCCAGTAATGATTTTTGCTTTAGTCTACCATGATCTTGCTCCCGGTACGTACACAGTCTCATCATTTTGTATTGCTTTTGCGTTTCGAATTTTTAAATTTTCTATTATTCGCATCAGTTTCTTTTAACTCTGATAATTTCCTTGCAGTTCTTTGTGCATATCTAGGAGGTGATCGTATACGCATAAGGGCTTCGATTTTGATTGGGAGCATAGTGCCTTTAGTAGCATTGCTTGTCTGGAACGCAATCACTCTTGGTCTCCAGGATCAGGTTGATGATCATGTAGCTGATCCTGTACAACTTTTAATGAGGTTATATATTATCCACTTATGTATTATGCTGAATGAGTGTTTTTAAATTAATTTGAACTCACAATTAATACAAAGCACTTTTGGATCAGAGTTAAATGGGAGGGCATGTCGTTTATCGTTCAAGCTTTCTCCCTTCTGGCAGTCGGAACTTCACTCGTTGGTACACTTCTTGGTTTCACAGAATTTTTGAAGGAGGAACTTAACAAAGTACTCAACCTCGACGCTTTAGCCCCGAAACCAAAGGTAAATGTTAAAACTTACACCATGCTTCTTCTTTTGTTAATTTATAAACATTGCCAACATTAATTGTTTAACAGATACTAGACTCGCCTTTCGATCTAAAAGATTCGCGGGCAAGAAAGAAAATCAGCTTGTTAGCAACTGCAATGGTCATTTTCCCATCTCTTTTTGTATCCACTACGATTCCGGACATATTTTCAGCCGCCACAGATATTGCTGTAAGCTACTCTGCAGTCTGCAGTCTGCACTCTGATCCCTTTTCGGAGGAGTTTTTGTCTTACTTATGTCGGGCTACTTGTATTATGGTATTTATTGACAAAATAGTGTGTACAATGTGTGTATATATGTACAGGGAGGATATTGCATGACAGTGTTGTATGGAATTATTCCACCAGCAATGATGTGGGCCGTTATACAATAACGCTGAAGATAGCGAGAAAACGTTGCACCTGCAGCTCGATTAACACTTTTCTGTGTTGGAATGGTGGCTGGTTTGGTACTGGTAGAACAATTACTTCAAGATTGTTTCAAATTTTCATTCCTAAAGTAATCACAATTAATTCAAGAACAACTAGCATAAAGTATGTGAATCTGTATTGAAATTCTTGTTCAAATGGTTGTACATATAAGTCTTGGATTTTTCCTCCTTTTCTTTGGTACCACCAGATACATAAAAAACACTTTAAAAGACGAGTGTTGTAAAGTGTTTTTCTTATTTACACTGAATACAAAGGTGTTTTTAAATGTATTTATTTATGTGTCTGCATATAATGGGTCTGCATATAATGGATACACCACAGAAAATTCCCCTTTTTTTTTTTGTTATACATAAGGTTTTAAGGAAAATTACCTTAGTAAACAGGCAAAATTGCAAATTTAGTCCTGTAACTGGACACATTTTGCAATTTTAGTCTTGGTTTTTCTCTGATCACAATTTTAGTCCAGTAGCTCGGATGACCAAGTGTGTCTGGACTTCTAGTCTTAGGTTGTAGGTCGAATCCCTCAAGGAACAACATTTTGCTCTGTAAAAAAAAAAAAATTCTCACATGTCAATTTCGGATGACATGGCATTATTTTTGACCGAAAAGTTCTTGGGACAAAGCGTTTTAAGGCGTTTGGGGCCAATTTGCAAAAAAAAAAAAAAAAAACTTAGGACTAAAATTTTGACCGGAGAAAAACCAAGACTAAAACTCGCAAAACGGCATGTCACTTACAAGACTAAATTTACAATTTTGCCCGGCAAACATTATCTAAAACAAATGTTCCAAAGTCAACAACCACTGGGGATGCGATCCATATTTCGTAAGCCAAATTCCACCTCCAAACTCGGTCTCGATTGAGTGGATATTATAATAAAGAATTCATTCGAATGAGGACATTAGAAAACGCAATTTCAAGAGATAATGATGAATGGCGGAAAAAAAAAAAATACAGAGTTGGTAAAACTAAAGAAAAGTTTAGTTTAAATAAAATATTGATGGTTGATTTTATATATATGTTAGGATATGATAAAATTTTAGCTTTCCATTTGTTTATTTAGATTTTTTCGTTAAAAAATAGTCTTTCTCCGACTTCTATTTTATATAAGGAGATGCATTATAAAACTAATTGTTTTTTTAGAAGAAAAAAAAATGTTTATATTCCGTTCTATCAAAAGCACAAGCCATAATTACATGATTAGGCAGTCTAGTGTTTCATCGTCTGGGTCCAACTAAATTCAATCATTTCTTATCCGAAAAATAAACCGAAATTAATTAGAGAAGCAGCCTAACATACTCTAGTATCTTGAACAATGCTCCCAACATGAGAGAGGTCCGAAATATCCAATATCTATTTATTATAGATGATTTGGATTCACGTTCATAGATGACGTTGAAATATCCCGAGGTAGTGTCCAAAACAATAGCGTGATATATGACGAGAGCCTCTCATAGTGGAACTTCATAGTTGCCTTCCGGTAATTAAATAAGAAAAATTATCTCGTCAGATATCTCCAACTGCAACATTGTTTTCTCAGTTGCAACATCCACATTAAATTTTGACATACTTGGCGGTGGTGCATGATTTCCAAATTTTCTTTCGGTTCAAAGGATTTTGCGATAGTACGGTTCTCTCATTTACTTCCGTATAATTCAAAGCTTCGGTTTCAGCATGAGAAATGATAATAGCGATTGGTGTCCATTCATTCTCAAAGACCAATATGCATCTACTCCTCCAAATCCATCATAAAAAGACATTTTATTCTAGCAACCACTTTTTTATGTCTTTTTTACTCCCGAGGAATTCAAAGAAATCTTGACCTGGAATTTTGCCAAAAGGAATCATCACGTGGTTCCAAAGCTCCATTGATATAATGCAATCGAATATACTGTGCCAATTTAAGCAGAACGAAGCCGACCTCACCGAACCCTCGAGGGGTTCGGTTCGGCTCGGCACGCGTGAATTCAACCCAGCCATTTCATTGAAATGGCGAGCCTTATATTTTCATTATTCGGCCGGGTTCGGTCTGGTATTTGGGGAAAAAGCTCGGCTCGGTTCGCTCGAACATGTCGAACCGTTCGAACATGTTCGGCTCGAATCGAGTTTTAAAAAAAAATCGAAACATGTTAAATTTCGGTTTTAAAAAACATGTTCGCTCGAATCGATATATGAATTTATGATATCCGAGCCGAACATGTTCGAACATGTTCGGGTCGCCCAACGAATATCTAATTTGTAAGGTTCGGCTCGAAGTTCGAACCCACGAAACGAGCCCGAATCGAGCTTTTTCGAGCCGAATACTCCGGATCGAATCGAATACTTAGATTCATTTACAGCCCTATATGCCATACCGTTTCTTCTTCTACATTGCAAACTACACAAAGACCGTAACCAATTCCTCTTTGTTGCAATCCCGAGAATGTGGGTGATGCATCTAAGAGAACTTTCCAACAAAAATGGATAATTTTTTGTTGCATCTTTAGACTCCACAAAGACTTCCAATTTTTTTTATATGGTTGGGAGGAAGAGGGTAAGGTCAATTAATTCAACATCTTGCCATTTCAGAGTATATGCTAAGTGGTACTCTGTTTTGACCGAGTAAATTTAGTTATTTGTGTATTGCTAGATGAGTTTGTCATCTAACATTTCGCACAGACAAAGGCATAGACAATATGCTTTCTTCTTCATATTGAAAAAAAGGCCTCGCTAAATTAAATCAAATCTCCATCGCTTTGTATAAAGATATATAAGACAACTAACTTTACTTGAGGATAGGGAGCTGGTATCGTTAGCATTTTAGTCCTAGTTTTGCTCCGATGACAAAAGTAATCGGATTTTGATGATTGGGCATCAGAATTATAAAAATTAAAAAAAAATATTTATGTGGCTGCCAAGATGGGTATGACTTGTCATGCTAGCCCATTTTCACAACATTGACAGACAAAATAAGAGAAATTCCTTTTCCTTAATAAATCGAACTCCTAATTTAAGCAAAATTAGGATTTTAGTCAGAAGCTTGGCTTATTTTGGATTTTAGTCTTTTGCTCATTCCCAGGTGAGGAAAATGGTCCTCTAACTTGTATTTTTTTGAAAAATATTCCTATCTCTCGGAAAAATTGATTAAGCACGGAATCTTGAAAACGAACGCTTACGTAGCGTACCACTCAAGGTCACGCCACATTGAATCCTATATGTGTTTGTGGATCCCATTTTACTTTAAAATTTTGATTTCCCTCCCAATTTCCCCCAATTTCATCCCCCCAAATCTAATTCCTAATTTAATACTTTGCATCTCCCGTATAACCCTCTTCCATCTTCTTCCTCCATTTACTACCTTCAACTTTTCATCTTCATCTCTTTTTTTTTGTTTGAAAAACGAGCTTTTTATTATAAATCAAGAAGTGGAACGTCCACAACATACAGAGAAAACAATTAAACAAAATACATCAAAGGATCATTAAGCTAAATTCCAAGCTAGCCTAAGATTCCTGGCTCGAGTTTCCACAATTGAGAGGAGAACATTGATCGGTGGGTGATTCTCCACTACTTCATGAAAGATTTTATTGCGTCAGATCCAGATGCAGGAGGCCATCTCCCTGAATTGATAGGCCCATTCTCTATTACGTCCCTGAATGTCAATATTACGACTTATCGATCGGTCAGTGCGAAGTTTGAGAAGAACTCACCCCAAGACTGTCTGGGGAGGGTACTTTTCCAAAGCTTCTTCGGTAGAGTGCAGTCTCGCAGAGCATGCAGAGTAGATTCCTCATCGTTTCGACACAATTTACAAGCTGCAGAGTCACTGACGTGCCGCTTAAACAGCAGAGACAAGGTGGGGAGAGCCTTATGAGCTGCTTGCCACATCAAAAAGTTTAGACGCGCCGGGCCTTTGAGGTTCCAGACGTCCTTCCAAACTTGTGCCACTGGGGTGTTACTCTCTTTGGTGAGAAAATCATATCCGGCTGCCACAGAAAATCATCTTCATCTCTTTATTTCTTTAATTTATGTATTAAATTCTTTGTAATTTGTTTTTGGGCTTCTCCTCCTCAATTGAAAACATCATCGCTAGAAATAGAAGAGATTAACGTAGTGGTGCCGCAAGTGAACACAATCTATTTGTTTGAACTTGCTTCTGATGTTGATGCTGTGAGTTTTGGTGGTCTTGCCTTTGATCATTTGATTTTATTCGATCCCATCGGAAACGTGTTGGATTTAATTTGAGTTGATTTGTTTGAGGATTTTCAGCAGGAAACGAAATATAAAATTGAAAAGGAAGATGAGAATTGGGGAAGAAGATGAAAATCTTCAAACCTTCAAACTTACCTGTAGCATTTAAACTCCACTTCAACCCATCTTCTTTATCTGCATCCATTGAAACAGGTGCTAAATCTACTAAGAGACAATTATGTTGCTCATCCTCCACCACATGGCCCTTCCGTACCCTCCTCTAGTGGACGAGTGCTTGATAATTTGAATTACAAACATAGCCATTTGGATTTGATTCTCTATTTTCAACAAACAATATTTTTCCAATTGGGTCCATAATATTCCCAATGTTCAAGAAATTTGAAGATGGCGGTGTTATTAGTTTTTTAAGAATTAAAGTAGGAAAATTCCCTAATTTTCTTCAGGATTCATCTAAATCTTTAATCCTTTTCTTATAAAAGAAGATAAATGCTAATCCCGATTACAAAATTCACGAAATAACAATCTCAATTGACATTCCAATAGCAAATCTTTTGCTTTTTTGTTTCTTGCTAGTTGAAACCGGACTAGCATTTTCAAGTGAGAGAGTGGAGGTGGTGCTATTGTATTTCCTGGCTATGCTCCGGCCGAAACTTCCGGCAAGAATGGTATATCCGGATAAGAAGAAGGCGGTGGTGTCTTGTATTTTCCGCCGGAAACAATAGCTAATGTAGAGATATTATGAACTTTGGTGCTATTTCTTTTGCGAGAACTTCCAATTCCAAATTGCAAATGATTCATCGCCTATCTCAAGCAATTTCAAATTGCAAATTGCAAATTAATTAGGGATTAGATTTTGAGGGATGAAATTGGGGGAAATTAGAAGGAGAAAGAAATTGGGGGAAATTGGAAGGAGAAATTCTTTTTTTAAAAGTAAAATGGGGTCCATAGCCACGTAGGATTCAATGTGGCTGCCTAGTGGTTGCCACGTAAGCATTTTTAAAAAATTCCGGTGCCCAATCAGCTATTTCCGGCATATAGGACTATTTTTCAAAAAAAGCAAACAAGTTAGAAGACCATTTTCCTCACCGGAACAGGAGCAGGACTAAAATCTAGAGTAGGCCACGTTAGATGACCAAAATCCTAATTTTGCCCCTAATTCTCCATCCTCATTTCATCTCCCTCAAGAAGCCGTCACACGCTCCACCATTATTTTCCAGCTTCATTAACCACCATAATCCATCACTTCCACCACCATACTTTCTCCCCCAAGCCGACCACCACGAAGACAAAATTATCTTTAAGAAGAAGCGTGTAAGACTAAACAATGAACTCACAAAACCCAAGATGTTTCTATAAGTTGTCGGCATTCTCAATTGTAAAGTTCTTCTTCACAAAATTCACTCTATCCCTTATACAATGTAGTTGGCCTGTGGAAAAATTAAAGACTCCACATGTGATTTTGAGCAAAAACCATAAATCAGAGCCGTTGCAGTTGAGGAGAAGTAGCGTAATTGGAGAATTCGAAGAAGACTGGAGTTTTTTTTTGAATGGGAGAAAGATTGAAGTTGTGTTGAGAAGCAGTGGTGATAGTGGTGAAATCAGAATCAAGGAAAATGCCGGAATGCATTTGGGCGGCAAGATTACAATGGTTCTCATGGTGTAGTTGGATGAGGCGTTTTTGAAGGGTTGAAGGGTGGAGATGGGGGCGGTTGTGGAGATGGATTTGGGAAAAGGGTGGTGGTGGGGATAGGTTCTGCAGAGATGGATTTTGAATGGGGTGTTTTTGAGGGGTTGAAGGGTGGAGATATGGGTGGTGGTGGAGATGGGTTTTAGGAAATGGTGGTGGTTGGGATAGGTTCTGGCGGAAGAGATGGATTGAGAACACTGTGATGGTGGCTAATGGAGTGAGCTCAGGAATGATGGATTTGGTTTTGGAGAAGAAGAAGATCCGATCAGCACAATCGGTGGTCCATGTGGAAAGAATGGGGTCAGCTGTACACATCATTGCCATATTTTGTTGCCAAATCAGTTTTTTTTATAAATTCGGGGCTTAGTCAGCACAATCCAGCTATTGTGGGAAAATACTTGTGTGGAGAAGGATTTTGAGGTAAAGTGACGGGTGAAACGATCAGAACCACACAGTTTAAAGACATAATGAAACTGTGTGGTGTGTGTGTTTTCAGACGTGTCTCCACACCGTGTGGAGACACCACACAAAAACCACCCGCAATGGTGGACTAATTTTGCAGACAATAAAGTTACAGGACTATTATTCCACCGGAGTACTAAAACGCTTAGGAGGCCGATTTAGAGGATTAGCCGCTGTTTATAGTATCCCAAAATAAATGAAAAAAGCGAAAACAAACAGCTTTGAATCCCATAAATAAATGCTCTCTCTAAAAAAAAGCTCTGCCTTCTCTCTAGAAATTAGCTCTTGGGCCCTTTCATCTTTGCCTCCCTTTTCCGGCACCGGCTGCCGAAAGGCGCCGGTGCCGGCCGACTTTTTCTTCTCTTATTGTACCTGTTCTCTTTTTTCTTTCTTTGCCGTCCTTTTTTCTCCTCCTTTCTTATTGCTCAGGGATCATATCTCCGATTTCTGACTGGTTGGTTGAAGGTTCTTGCTGGAAAGTGGATTCCCCTCTATTTTGAATCAGATCGAAGGCGTTTTGGTTGGGGTTTTTTTTTTCCGGCAATGATTCCTTGTCGTCTCGCCGATTGCTGACCGGATTTGGTGCTTTAATGATGGATTTGCGGCTTATAATTTTCTGGTATCGGCTTTTGGAGGTGGGCGGCCTTTGCATGTTCAGATCTGCTTCTTTCCTCTCCTCCTTTTGCGGCAATGGCATTGGATTTACGGTCACCGGATTTGCAAAGATGTTCTTCGCTCTTCTTATATTTTTCAGGTTTTCCGGTTTGAGGTTTGGAGATGATTCTTGGTGGTTCGTGTTGATCGAAGGATTGTTGGGGCGGCTGGTTGTGTTTGTGTGTCTGTATTTTTCTTTTTTTGTTTGTTTTTGTATGTTTGGATCGGGTCGGTTATAGTCTGCTTTTCCGGATTTTAGGTTATTAGTTGTGTCTAAGTATGATTATGCTATAAATATGGCTGTTGTATTATGTTACCAAATCAAGTCCTCTCTTGTGAGGCGGAATTTGGTCGAGATGGGTTATCCCTTCTCCTTGGTCTTTCTTTCGTTGCTCGGGGCAGTTTCCGGCTTTATGCCGGTGGTTATCCGGAATTAGTCCGGCTATGGTCCGGTATAATGTGTTCGTTGTTTTTTTTTTAATAAAAACCTTTCGTTTCCTGAAAAGAAATAAAATAAATAAATAAATAGTATCCCAAAATTGGTTCCCGGTTATTTTTGGGATAGAATTCATTTATTCGTGGTCGTTATAAATCAATAAATAAACACACTTACTCAGTGGCGGACGCAGGATCCCAGGTGAGGGGGGCGTGTTGAGGATATGATCGATACGACGTAGTCTTGATACATTATTATTATCTTGTACTTTGTTATTACCGTTGTACCCATGTATGGTGTATATATATACCCACCATTGTAACACTTTAATCAATTAATACACAATACACAATTACCACATGGTATCAGAGCAAGGTTGATCCAAATTACTACACACACAAAAAAACCCTAATTCAACAACCCTATGCTGCCGCCACCAAGTTCCGGCCATCTTCTCCGGCTGTCACCTTGCACAGCAGTATCACCTTCTGCTACTTCCACAAAAATAAGGAGGACCAAAACCAACAACCACCAGCTAAGCTTCACCCTGCTGCTGATCCACGATGTCTGATGACGAAGGCTCCGTCACCGCGGCTAAGTACCCGACCTTCACTCCCCGTTCGTCGCTGCACATCATGAAGCTAACAAGGACAAACTACAACCTCTGGAAAGCCCAAATCATGCCCTACCTTCGAGGGCAGCGTGTTTTTGGGTTTATTGACGGCTCTATTCCGCCGCCGTCCCCCATGATTACCGGCGATGGTGGTAAACCCGCAGTCAATCCTGACTATGAAGAAGATTTTGCTGCTTGGATAACCACCGATCAGATGATACTCTGAACCATCACCGCCTCTCTCTCCGACGAAGTGTTGTTGCAAGTTTACACTTCACCCACGCCACCGCCATCCGACGGGCGCGCTCAGTGAGACCTTTGCGTCGCAAAGCCGGTCAAAACTTATTCAGCTCCGGCAGGAACTCGCCACCACTCGCAAAAATGACCTCTCTGCCTCCGCCTACTACTTCAAACTCAAGACCCTCGCCGATGAACTTCATCTCGCCGGCCATCCCCTCACCGCCGACGATTTCATTACATACCTACTCGCCGGATTAGTTCCGGAATATGACTCCCTTGTCACAATGGTTTCCACGAATCCCGCTCTTACTGCCGAGGACCTCTACGCTCACCTTCTTACTACGGAGGCCCGCATCCTTCACCACCGGCCAGCACCTCTTGCCGCACCCTCGGCCGGCACTGTTCACAGCTTATATAACCGTGGACCAAGCAGCTCTCCCGGCCTCGGTAACTCTAACAACTATGGCACTAATAACTCTCATGGAAACCATAATTATGGCTACACCTCGAACAGTAATGGCTCAACACGTGGACGTGGTGGTCACTCTCCTAATTATCGTGGTCGCGGTGGTGGTCGTGGCCGTGGACGTGGCAATCAACGTCATACGCAAACTGCTGGTAACGATTCTCCTCCTGTATGTCAAATTTGTGCTAAAACTGGGCATACTGCCCACGCGTGTTATTACAGGTATGAACAATCCTCTGATCCTGCTGCTGCATCACACTATACCCGTAACCCCCGTCCCCCACAGGCCTATGCTAGTAACCCACAAAACCCGAACTATAACCCTAACACCGAATGGCTTCCCGACACTGGTGCCTCTCACCACCTCACCAATGACTTTCGCAACCTAAGCCTCAACTCTGAACCCTACGACGGTACTGATCAAATTCACGTTGGCGATGGCTCTGGTTTGCCTATCTCTCACTTCGGTTCTTCTACTTTTCAAACACCTACTCACACATATCACTTGTCTAATGTCCTCGTTTCCCCTGTCCTAACCAAAAATCTATTGTCTGTTCAGCGTTTTTGTTCAGATAATTCTGTGTATTTTGAATTTCACGACTCTTGTTTCTTTGTCAAGGACTACTCGGGAACCACGCTTCTTAAAGGCTTTGTTCGTGACGGTCTCTACCACTTCCACAGTCCACCACCTCCATCCATTCAAGCTCATCACACGGTCTCCAGTTCCCTCACTAAGTGGCATTATCGTCTCGGTCACTGCTCTTATCCAGTCCTTCATCAGGCTTTACGTAGTTTGTCTATTTCAATTCCAAATAAATCACCGGATGCGGTTTGTGCTCCGTGTCAGCTAGCTAAAAGTCATCGTTTTCCTTTATATACTTCTGAATTTACATCTCGCAAACCTTTAGATTTGATTTATTATGATGTATGGGGTCCCACCGAATTTTCTATTTATGGCAATCGATATTATGTCAGTTTCCTCGATGACTTTACTAAGTTTATTTGGTTTTACCCAATTAAGTTAAAATCTGATGTTGAGCATATTTTCCCTACTTTCCTTGCGCTTATCGAACGTCACTTCAATACCAAATTAAAATCCATACAAACCGATTGGGGTGGTGAATATCGCCACTTTGACCGTACCCTCACTCACTTAGGCATCCAACATCGTCGTTCCGCTCCTCACACCCATGAACAAGCCGGTGCCATTGAACGCCGCCATCGCCAAATCACCGAAGTTGGCTTATCCCTCCTTGCCCACTCCAATCTTCCTTTACCCTATTGGGAAGATGCCTTCACCACCGCCACATATATCATAAACCGTTTACCATCTCGTGTCTTGAACAACAAATCACCCTTTGAGCTTGTCTACCACCGTCCTCCGGACTACTCCTTCTTTCGTGTCTTTGGTTGTGCCTGTTTTCCTTACCTCCGTCCTTATAATTGCCACAAAACCGACTTCCGCTCAAAGGCATGTATCTTTCTCGGGTACAGTCCTTCCCACCATGGTTATAAGTATCTCGATCTTTCCACCGGTCGTGTCTATATCGCTCGTCATGTGATTTTTGATGAAACCGTTTTTCTTTATACACCATCCATGCCCACCCCACCTCCTGCTTCTTCCACCGTCCCTCAACCTTTATCCCTTCCACCCCACCCCACTGCACCCCGCACCACCAAATCACCACCCCTACCCCCACCCGAGGACCCCCTTACTCCCCTACTACCGCCCTCACCCCCCACTCCATGGCAACCTTGCAGAGACTGTTTATATGGCCCAGCCCCCGGGTTTTGCACATCCATATCACCCTGATTACGTTTGTCGAGTAAAGCGCAGTTTATATGGCCTTAAGCAGGCACCCCGGGCCTGGTTTTCTCGGTTTACGGATGTTCTTGCTCAGTTTGGTTTTGTTGGCTCCAAAGCCGATACCTCCCTCTATGTTTATTCGCGTGGCACCATACGGCTTTATATGTTGATCTATGTGGATGATGTTATTATTACTGGCAACAGCTCGACTCACATTGAACAGGTTATCCGGTTCCTTGGCACTCACTTTCCGGTCAAGGATCTTGGCACCCTCTCCTATTTTTTGGGTGTTGAAGCGTTACACACTCCGGATGGTATGTTCCTTACGCAGCGTAAGTATATCTTCACCCTGTTGCAGAAAGCGAATATGGACAAGTCCAAGCCGTGTTCCACTCCTATGGCTGCCTCCACTCGGTTACATCATGACCCCGGTCCGCTGTTCTCGGATCCTGCTTTGTATCGCACGATTGTTGGCGGTCTTCAATACCTTGGTTTTACTCGCCCCGACATTGCCTTTGCGGTTCATAAGGCAAGCAAGTTTATGCATGCCCCTACTGAGGCCCATTGGTTAGCGGTCAAACGCCTCCTTCGCTACTTAAAGGCTACGATTTCTAAGGGACTTTATTTTTCCCGCCGCTCTACTCCCCAGCTGCGGGCATTTTCTGACTCGGATTGGGCAGCCGACCCTGATAATCGGCGTTCTATTGGTGCTTATTGCATCTTTCTTGGTGATCATCTTGTTAGCTGGCGTTCCAAACAGCATTTTACCGTTTCCAAGAGTAGCACGGAAGCCGAATACAAGACACTCTCCAATACCGCCTCGGAAATCCAGTGGATTCGTAGTCTTCTCACCGACATGCTTGTTCCCACGCCTACTCCGACGCTTTGGTGTGACAATATTGGGGCCACATACCTAGCCCACAACCCGGTATTCCACGCTCGCACCAAGCATATTGAGATTGATTTCCACCACGTCCGGGAGCTCATCGCAGCCAAGAAACTCACTGTTGCCTTCCTCACCTCCAAAGACCAACTTGCGGATCTTCTCACCAAACCTTTGGGAAATCCGCGCTTTGCCTTCTTGAAGACCAATCTCCGTGTCTACCCTTTACCCACGGGATTGCGGGGGCGTGTTGAGGATATGATCGATACGACGTAGTCTTGATACATTATTATTATCTTGTACTTTGTTATTACCGTTGTACCCATGTATGGTGTATATATATACCCACCATTGTAACACTTTAATCAATTAATACACAATACACAATTACCACAGGGCGATACTATGGGCGAGTGTAAATTTTTAAGATGGCAAAAAAAATACACAACATACATAATAGTGCTTTTTAGGATCCGATGGGGAGGGGGGGGCATTGCCCCCTATAACCAAGATACATCCGCCCCTGCACTTACTTAAAGCATTAATTCTATTTCCATTCTATAATTAAGTGCAACATGAAGGACAGATCTAGTGCATTAATCACATTTGGACGCAACAACACATAAAATCTCAAAAACACAACAAGACTGGAAGAGTCGAAATTATTTGTACCGAGACGTCAATCACAAAAGCACACAAAGACTTTCAGAAGAACTGACAATACGCGTGCCAATAAGTCAATCTCCCAAACACATGGAAGACTCCAAGATGACCTGGAAATAGGTATGCCAAGAATTAAAAGTCAGCGACCACTAGAAATGCACTCCATGTATCTTAAGCCCCCAAATTCCACCTCCAACCTCAGTCTCGTTTGAGTGAGGATATTATAATAAAACATTCATTCGAATGAGGACACTAGAAGACACAATTACAAGGGACAAGGATGAATGGCGCGAAACAAATATAGAGTTGGTAAGTCTAAAAAAAGGTTTATCTTAAATAAAATATTGATGGTTGATTTTATATCTATGTTAGGATATGGTAATATTTTATCTTTCCTTTTGTTTATTCAGATTTTTTCGTTAAAAACACTCTTTCTCCGACTTCTATTTTATATAAGGTAAGAAATTTCGTGGGGAAAATAATTTTTGCTCATCATTCATCAATCAGCGCGGTACAGTGTATAGTTACAACTCGGGTTTCACCCTATAAGTATAATCACAATTCTACCGTTACTAAAATAATTACTAGGAATACATCATAATCATAATACCCCCTTCAAGGTGGATTGTGGAGGTCCCGATCGCCCAGCTTGCCCAATAGAAAGAAGAACTATTGTCATCCCTAAGCCTTAGAAAAATATCTGTCAACTGATGCTTCGTAGGATGCTTGTCAAAAAATAAATCAGAATTGACAAAATGCATAAGAGGATAAGGAGTACCTGAGGCCGCTGACGGATCGGATGAACGTGGAATAGGATTTTTTCTGCTCAACAAGAGTATGTGTGACGAAATCTTGGAACAGAGAATTAGGAATTTTCGGTTTTTTACCTCTGCTCAATTCTTCCACACCTTCAGCTAGTCGTTGAGGTGGTGGTGAAGACATATAAGAGGCTGCCAAGACACATTCTCCCCAAAATTTGAGGTGTAAATGCCCCCAAACCTAAGTGTTCGTGCAACATTTAAACTGTGCTGATGTTTACGTTCTACACATCCATTTTATTGAGGGGTGGCTACACATGAGGTTTCAAAAATTATCCCGTGTTTTCGGAAGTAAGGAAGTAAACACCTAAACTCGGTTCCATTGTCACTACGAACTCTTTTTATAGTCACATAAAATTGACGAGAAATCAAGGCCACAAATTCTAAAAATACCGTTTCTACTACAATGGAAAATTGGATTTTTCGTCCGATAACTTTACCCTTTTTCTATTTTCGTCCTGTTTTTACTCTGACAAGAATTTTAGTCCTGTATCTTTTAAAAACGTTGCAAAAATGGCCCTGTCTAGCCGGAAAAGCTGACTGGACTCATTTTCCGACAAAATTTACTGATGTGGCTGCCACATAACGCTGACGTGGCCACCTGGTCCAATTTGTTTTCCAAGTAGGTCGATAAATAACCGGGAAAATCAATTGCCTTTTCATTTCCCCACAAAATAGGTCATTCCCAACCCCCTCGTCTCCTTCAATTTCCCCACCCATTAATTTTGCTTCTCCCTCACTTCATCTTCCCCAATCAACCCACCATTCCACCAAAAAAAACCATCTGCTGCAACCTGCCCAAAATAGAAGACAAAATCATTTGCATTTTGAAGAACCCGTATGAAGAACTTGCAAAATCAGGGAGCTCTCTTCGCAACAACAGCAAATCCGGCACGTATAAGCTTCCCTTAGAGGTTAATAAGAAGGTTTCTGTTTATGGTAAGCTTTTCTTATCTTTCATGTTATTTTATTAAAGTGAATGTTGAATGTAGTTATATATAGAATAAAGTCTTTGTTTATTTCGATAAGGGGACCAATTTTTTTTTATTGATTTGGGGACCACTTTCTTTTAAATTAAAGTTGAAGCTTACTTGTGAATTTCATAATCCTTTAATTCGTAGTCCTCTTTTTTCCCGTCAAGACATTTTTTTAAAAATGATTTTAGGCTAAAGTCCAAATCTTGAATGTCTTTTCTCATTTCCATGCTATTTTGTAGGTTTTCCAACTCCAAGCATCGTTGTATGCTTGCATTTTGGGGGTACGTTTCATCATACAGCTGGTGGGTCGAAGTACATTGGTGGTAGGCAATTTGATATTAAGAATGTAAAGAAAGATGTTTTTACATATCATATATTGCGTAGTGTGCTAACCGATGATGGAGTTAACAAACCTTTTAGACTTTATAATTATGTCAAAGATGGATTTACTTTGATATGGGAGGACAAGGATTTAAGTAACCTAGTTGACGAAAAGCTGAAAGGTGATGGATGTTTGGCACTTTATGTAGATGAGCTGAATGAATCTGTAGGTACTGAGCAAGTAGATAACCTTGGTTCAGGTCAAGGGGATGGTCATGGGAAAGAAAATGTTGATGTAGAGTATGATGATGAGTTTAGTGGAGACACTAATGATGTAGAGTTTGATTAAGATGATGTAGAGTCTGATGATGCCTTGGATGATAAATGGTTTGCTGATAATGTGGACCTTGATGTGGAATGGTTTCTTGAATTATCAACAGAATGTGATAACTTACAGAAGTCAAATGTGTAAGAGCAAGAGGGTTTAGCTTGTAATGATTCTTCTAAAGAAGAGGATGTAGTCATATGTGATGATGACTTGGATAATGGAAAAGATTAAGATGATGAGGGCAGGGAACAAAAATTCCCTACGTTTAACACAATAGATTTGTATGATCCTGAATTTAAAATAGGAATGAACTTTGACAATAAGAAAATACTCGGACAAGCAATACACTCACATGCAAATCATCACTAATAGAATATAAACATTACTTAAAAATGATAATGAGAGGTGCATGCCAAATGTGAGGACAAAGATTGTGGGTGGATGCTTTATAGGTTAATTGTTAAGAGGTGACTCCAAATTTGATTAGGAAATACAATCCCGATCATACTTGTGCAAAAGTTTTCATGTCAAAAACATGAGAACGGAATGGATTTCTGGAAAATACTTGAACAAATTTAATAGTGATCCTAATAGAAATATAAAAGGGTTTAGGGAGGATGCCATTGCTGAAACTAGATGCCACATTTTAAAAGATCAAGCCTATAGGGCAAAAAGAAAGGCTCTTGCTATCATTGAGGGTGACTCTGTGGATCAGTACACTTTGTTGTGGGAATTTATTGATGAGGTGAAAAGATCTAATCCAGGAAGTAGTGTCATATTAAGCACTAATGATGGTGAAAATGGAGAAGCGGCCAGCCACACTAAGGAAATTACGAACTATAACCATTTTCGCCACCGGAGCAAAAGTCTCTGTGTATTCTAGACCTGTGACCTGATGATGTCCGAAAGCCACTAACCGTGCTTTCAATCGTTGCAGAGTCCCATGTTCATCATAATTTTTTGTGTACACTCACTTACTCTCCAACGCATTTTTCCTGGGAGGAAGTGGTTGTAGTTCCCATGTTCCTGGTCTTCAAGGGCCCGAACTTCTTCTTCCACGACCTTACGTCAACCCTTGTGTTTAATTGCTACCCAAAAAGTATTAGGAGATTCCCAGCAGTAGTAGCCGTGAGGTACTTACGATACTTGTCAAAAATAAATCATAATTGACAAAATGCATAAGAGGATAAGGAGTATCTGAGGCCGCTGACGGATCGGATGAACGTGGAATATGACATTTTATGCCCAACAAGAGAATGTGTGACGAAATCCTGGAACCGCGAATTAGGAATTTTTTGTCTTTTACCTCTGCTCAATTCTTCCACACCTTCACCTAGTCATTGAGGTGGTGGTGGGGTGTGTTATCGACCACTTATTCGATTGCCGACCCCCCTCAACCAGTGGCTCAGGCATAGCAGGAGCCTCAGGGAAGGGAAGAGGATAGCCATATTCCTCATCTTCAACTACAACATCCTCTATATATCTATTCTTAGGGGGTACGGCGTGGAGGCATCAGACTGCTGAGATAATGGGAAGACATGCTAATAAAACCTAACATCACGTGACACAAAAATTTCCTGAATATAAAGGTCATACAAAGTCCATCCATTTTTACTGAATGGATGTCCCAAAATATACACTTGCGACGACGGCTATCAAATTTGTTTGAATGACGATGACCATGTGCATAACATAAACAACCCAAGACTCGGAGCATAGATTAATCCGGCGGGTTTCCAAACAGACATTCGTATGGAGTTTGGTAATCGAAAATACTAGATGTAGTTCGATTAATAATTTAAGAGGCTGCAAAAACACATTCTCCCCAAAATTTCAGGTGTAAATGCCCTCAAACCTAAGTGCTCGGGAAACATTTAAACCGTGTTGATGTTTACGTTCTACACGTCCATTTTTGAGGGGTGGCTACACATGAGGTTTCAAAAATTATCCTGTGTTTTCGAAAGTAAGGAAGTAAACACCTGAACTCGGTTCCATTGTCACTAAGAACTCTTTTAATAGTCATATCAAATTGACGAGAAATCAAGGCCACAAATTCTAAAAATACCATTTCTACTACACGGGAAAACTGGATTTTTTTCGTCCGATAACTTTACCCTTTTTCGATTTTCGTCCGGTTTTTACACCGGCGAGAATTTCAGTCATGTATCTTTTAAAAACGTTGCAAAAATAGTCCTGTCTGGCCGGAAAAGCTGATTGGACTCATTTTCCAGAAAAAATTGCTGATGTGGCTGCCGCATAACGCTGATGTTGCCACCTAGTCCAATTTTTTGCCACGTAGGTCGACAAATAACCGGGAAAATAAATTGCCTTCTCATTTCCCTACAAAATAGGTCCTTCCCAACCCCCTCTTCTCCTTCAATTTCCCCACCCATTAATTTTGCTTCTCCCTCGCTTTATCTCCCCCAATCAATCCACCATTCCACCAGGAAAAACCTGTTAGGAAATCTACGCAGGAACGCAGCAGAATTCAAAAATTTGATTTCCTTTTACCCAAGATCGACTTCGTTTAAACAATAAACAAATAAGCTAGTAGACGGTGTTACCTTGCTTGATCTAAAAGATCGACGCTTTGACCGTCTAAGGACAGTAGTTCTGCATAGAGCCGCCCAAGTGTTCGGCCTCTACCGGTGATCCACACGAACAGCCCGCCGGAATCCCATCATGGATTGCTACCAGAAAAATTTGGTTGCTAGACCGACTTTTTCTCTCTCTCAAAATCTCTCCTAAGAAGCTCTCTATTCTTTCACAAGAACTATTAGCTCTTGGAATTATGATGTATAAAAGAGCTTGACAACCACTACATATATATAGTAGATGGTGCGCCACAACTGTTGTCCCAATCTAATTGGGATTAGCTTCCTAGTAGATTGAGGTGAAGGAAAACATTTTTCTAATAAAATAAGGAAAATATAATTGATTGATTTATCTCATTAATATTCAGTATCTTATATTAAATATTTTCTCCAAGATATATATTGACAATATCTTATATTGAATATATCTTTATCTTTTGTTATATTACTATAAATCAATTTACACATGTGCATATATCACTTATATATAATATATGCATAAATCTATATTTATTATATATATTCATTACACAAGTGCATATGCATATCCCATGTATGCACACTACACGCATGTAGTCACAAATACACACACACACACACACACACACACACACACACACACACACACATATATATATATATATATATATATATATATATATATATATATATATATATATATATATATATATTAATATCTTATATTAATATATGGTAATAATATTAATTAAATTACACAATCCAAGTGTATGTTATGCACACACACACAAATTACACCACCTTAGCCAATAATTTGGCATCCGAATATTCTTTAATTAATATAATACTATTATTAATTAATTTGCAAAATACATGTGTATCAATATACATATATATATATATATATTTTCGACTTATATGTATCTATATACATATTTAATTAATCAAAATAATTAATATCTTATATTTAATTTATTCATAATAAATAAATACCACCATATTAATTTACCACTATAACCTTTTATAGTCTCGAGATAAACTTTTCTTATTTGGTTATCATCTATAACCACATTTTAATCCGACTTGATGTTCATATGTGTGTGATCATTTAGGCTTCCGAATATGTTGGCCATAGACACAAAGTGCAAATTACGAAAATGCCCTTCATGCCTAACGATCATGGGATAGCGTCTAGCAACACACCGTGACCCCCAATCATCGGAAGAGTCAAATGCAATGACTAATACCTTTCATGTGAAACAGTTACCGTGTAACTTACAATCCTATCGCTGTAATAATATCCATACGATCGTATCTCGAGTGTCAATACATTAACGATCGTATCTTATAATCTGGATATCATGCTATCTCGAAATAACTCATTTACTTCCACTTTGCAAAGATTCACGAGAGTAAGACATTCCTTATAAGAAGGCCATTTCGGATATTCACCCCACCGATAAGTGGCACGCGATTCCTGCAGACGACCAAACATGTATACTCCGTGATGCTTCAATATCACACCCAATCACTACCGCATGATCGCCCGTGGCTAGGGAAACCTCAATAGTGTCAAAGCATGACAATCCACACCATGATGCCATGAAGACTCGGTCCAAAGGATAATTACTCAATCGCCACATAGTGCAACACTTATGTAAAGTGGGTCGCCTAACGCGTCACGCATTCTCTAATACACGCCCACGCATACCCAAGTGTCTCTACACTTTGATAGATGAGATCTATCCCCCGCCTTAAAGACATGAAGACATCTAATACGTGCTAGCCTTTGTTTATACTATCAATGCCCTATTTAATAGTACATCAGCCTAGAGACATTTAAGTATCAAACTTATTAAAGTGATTAGAGATCTTATCAACCATAATCGCCTATCATGGTTTCTCTATCATAGTTTAATACTAAGGACGTTATCATATAACAATTCATAATTGGTTCTTTAAGAGAACATATATATGACAACATAAAAGCCATTTAATATATGCATAAACATAAAGAAATAGTAGAAATGATCCGACCCGGTCGGATCCGGTCCAACCCGATTTGGTTTAGGACACTATTCCAACAAAACCATCTGCTGCAACCTACCCAAAATATAAGACAAAATCATTTGCATAACGAAGAACCCGTATGAAGAACTTGTTAGGTGTGATGCCCGAAAGACAATTTTGTAATTGTTTTATTTAATAAATGAAATGATATTATTATTCATATTTATTATTCTCATATTCACCGATGTGACAATAGTATTTACACTACATAAAACCCTAAAGTATATCGTTTATGTAATCACTTAACTCAGTATATGGGATATACACGGGAGGATTGAGTTAGTGAAGATGTACTTAAAATACAATTAGCCCGTAGTGAAGTTAATCGAGAGTATCGGGTCTCTCCTTTAACGTGCTATTAATGAGCCCAGAACACAATAGGTGTGATTGTCTTATCCGGACTTTCGGTTAAGAGAACTTAGTAGGGCATTTATATATGATAGATATATCATATAGGGCTGGACCGATTTGATTAGAGTTCACGATATAATTCCGTAATCGAGAAGTCTTATCGAATCATATTTATGGATGAGGTTTGACTTGACAAGATGATCATATTTATGGATATATCTTAATCCTGAGGTGATCACAGTCAACTGCTTGAATCAGTATGAGGTTTGACTTGACGGTTAAGGATTACACTGAGTCTCGTGATCCGAATTACCCCATCTTGGCATTGTCTTTGGATTGAGTGAGTAGTACGTGTTATCACGAGATACGTAATCCATTCATTCCATTTATGGAAGTAGATAGACGATTCCCTTATTTGTTAATCCTAGAAAGCGATCGATCGCGAGTTCATATTACAATCGATTAGCTACCGGTGAGTTGTATGAATTAATTGATCACTAGGGGTTAATGGTAAATAAGGATAAGAGGCTCTAAAAAGGGTTAACGGTAACTTTCCGATTTAGAATGAACAGTCTATGGAGGATTAATCCATATGTAATGATTATATCAATGGACGCTTATTATTATTCTCGTGAAGAGATAAATATAATCTTATAATCGGAGGAGTGCAGTCACGGGATTATGGTGGCATATTCCTGTGATTGATTTATCGAATATAATTATTCTGTTTGTAAGATAATTATTTATTTGATTTATCGGAGCCGCTGATTATTAGTCCATGGTCCCCGAAGTGCCTCCAATATAGCATAGCTATTCTCGGACGTCGAATCCTAATAATATTAATTTAGTTCTTATTAGAATTTAATTAAAATGATATGTGAATTAATTGTTTAGTGAACTATTAAATTAGTTGGGCTAAATAATTAAATATGTGAAAATGCCATTTTTCATAATCTTGGCCAAAATTAGTGTTATGGCCGAAAATTCATATTGACTAGGTCAATAAGAGAATTTTCGGCCCCAAGCATGTTTAGGAAACAAGAAATTGGTTTTCTTGTGGATTAATAAGACATGTGCATAAAAAATTTATTGGATAAATATTTATGGTAAGAAATAAAGATAAATATTATTCTAGATTTGTTCTAGAATATTATGGGATTATTTTTATTTATTGGATTTATTTATTTGCAAAATAAAATCCTTGGAGGACAATGATTACTCACCTATATAAAGAGAGTTCTCCCAAGCCTAAAACACATTGTGATTTTCGACTTCTACCTCTTAGAGAGGAGAAGAATAAAATTCGGCCAAGGGGAGAATAAGGGGAAAATCTTGGAGGTTTTCCGGGTAGCATATCGGAAGGATTCGAGACGAGAATTTCCTTCCACAGGGAGTTGCTCGGATCACACGTGCGGAAGATCGTGGTGCTCTTCACACCTTTGTTTGTTCTTTCTATTGCGGCTCTTCTACTTGGATTTTGAGATCCAAGAGGTATGTTCTACAACCCCAGCTTGTAGGGTAGATCTAGTTATTTTATTACGTGTAATTTATAGATCTAGATCCTTAAATCGCTTCTGTTGCAGATGGTATTACTAACATTGGTAGCAGAGCCAGGGTGATCTATATTTATACGTATAAAATATTAGATCTAGGAGTGGTAAACATGTAGATTTTTTGTTCCAATTTTTTTTAAAAAAGGGGCGGATGCATATATGTAATTTTTTTTTATGTTATGAATGTCGTGGTTGAAGAGATGGATTGGGGTTGGTACCGTTTACTCGTTAGATCTATTTTTGTAGCTCTTTTTGTTTAGTAACAATTGATCGAGCATATGAATTGTATTTTATTTATGTCAATTTTCAAAAATTCCATGTAAAAGTAGCATCTTTTATTGTAATTTTGAATATCCGGGCTCGAAAAGATGAAGATCTTGCTGGAAAATTGAAGATCAAGGCGAAACCCAAGGTATGAACGAGGAGAAACGGTTAAATTTTTTTTTTAAAAAACTGCTACAGGACTTTCTGCGACCCTGAAAAGCGTCGCTATAAGTCCTGTTTATGATATTGCATGCGGCTAGGGTTTTAAAAATTGCGGCTGCCCATGAATTTTTTTTTTTTAACCTAATTTTTTTATTAAAAAGACTGCCGTTTAAGGCAGAAAAAGAAAAAGAAAAAAAAATATTTTTGGAAAATAATTTGTAACAGCCGCATGTCACAATAAAAAAAATAAATAAAAAAAAAAATATATATATATATATATATATATATATATATATATATATGATTAATTATAATAAATTGGATTTATTTAATTAAAACAAAGGCCTTTCTCCTCTCGGGTGTTCGTGGTTCGTGATCCGGAAGTTTCAAGTTCAAGGTTCGAAGATCGAAGACTTGAAGACAACAAGATTGTAATTTACTTTTTCCTAGGATAGATTTAGATACAAGTGTACCAAACAATCCATCTCGGTGTTTAAATTTTTATAATTTATTTTTATGTGTTTGATAATAAAATAGATATAAAATCGGAATTGCCACTCCATGCATCATATCATAAATCCACTCCATGCATACATGTAGAATTTTAATTTTGGTAATTAAAATAGGCATGTATACAAACTCAGCGTAATTAGTTGAAATTTAATTAATACGTGGTAATTAATTAATTTAGTAACTAATTAAAGATCCGAGGACGGGTTATGAAATCGTTAAGCCTTTTCGGTGTGTGTTCTCGGTGAACCGCCTTAAAGCCCAAACGAGATCACGTTAAGTAGTGTCTACGAGATTGAATGATGGTAAAAGAACAATAAATCTTGGATAAAAGCGGTTCGCTTTATAGGTTGGGTGGTCAATCGGTGGGCTCGACCGACTTAACCCCAGTGTGATGTATGCACGGGGTCCGGCAAGATTAAGCTACACCGCGAGCGGATGGGTGATTCCTTTTTATCTCAATAGGGCACTCTTGACCCGACTTCGTCCGATCATCACATATGTTCCAACGAATAGGACGGGTAGGCTTGCGTGACGTTACCGACACCATTCGAATCCTTGATTTTATGTGCTTTTATGTTAACATCAAAAAAGGCGTGGTTAGTTAACCCACCACCACTTCCAAAATATTGAGTGGGAGCGGGAGGCAAGCACACCAACCCCACGGCCTCTACTATAGATACAAGTAAGTGAGAGAAGGGTGACGCCTCGCGGCGCTTTGATTTCGTCCCCCTAAGGATGGTGTTCACCCCTATCAATATTCATGGCTTGGTCTCCGAAAGGATAGGATTTCCGGGTACTCGTCGGGTCACTGACCTATCCTAAGACGGCACACTCGGGGCGTACCTAAGAGATCCGATATAGTAGGTCACACTCATAAAGGATATTCTTGATAATATCTAGGCTAAAAAAGGAAGATAGTCAATGAATAAAGGGATGTTCGATTCTCGTGGGATGTTCGATACTCACAAGTTAGTCGTTGATGAGATTGTCTCGATTTAACCGTCATCTCTTTGACCTACCCTAAGGCGGCACTGAGATGCGAGGTTAAAACCTTGGAATGGTAGAGTAGACTTAATTTTAGTTTACAATTCCTAAAATAAAATAATATAGTAGTGTTAAACTTGAATTAATATATGTCATTTTATTTACAACATTATATCCCTTACTAAATTGCTTAAAATTTATAATTGACTAGTATCGACTTCGTTAAAAAGTGGAAAGTAACTAGGACGTTGAACTAGTTAATCGATAATGCAATTATTTTTCGAAAGAGATATTTTCTCTTAAGCCTTTTAAAAACCAGAGTGACATATAGGTATGTCACTAGTGTCATTCGTGTCAAACAGAAGACAAACTTAGTTTGATCAAAGGTGATTTCGGACCTTGAAATTCTTCTAGTGAATTTTGAGTGTGTAGGGATTACACGAGTAATTTTCTAATTGAAAAATCGGAAAATCATGAAGCGTTACTAGTTGGACGATATTTGGAATCGATGAACTAGTGGGAGCTTTATGATTTGTTGTTTTTCTAGAACATTAGAAAAGTATAACTGACTACACACGTAACCGTTCTAATTGAAAAACCGGAAAGTCATGAAATGTCGCTAGTTGGACGATATTTGGAATCGATGAACTAGTGGGAGTTCTATGATTTGTTGTTTTTTCTGGAAACATTGGAACTATGTACGAAAGATTTTCTAATCGTAAAAAACGGAAAATCATAAAAAATAAAGCATTGCTCGTTAGACGATATTTGGAACCGATAAACTAGTGGGAGCTTTAATGTTATGATTTGTTGTTTTTTACGTATATTAGAAAATCCGAGAAGTCCCCGACAGTAACACTCGAAATAGACATCCCACGGTTCAAGAGTAGTGTCTACTCAAACGAACATTGGTTCAAGACTCTATTTCCATTCACGGAAAGTCAAGAATGGGAGAATATGTCTAAAAGTGTTAGTCATCTAAAGCGAGAAAACTTTAAGGTGAACGAAAATTAATAAATGAAAATCATAGGATAAGGACAGTGATTTTGGATCACCAACCTATGAATCCTTGGCGATTTTCTCGAGCTAAGTTCTTTGGAAGCACAAGGTAGCAGTGCATTTAAAGATTAAAAGAATAAACAACGGGCAGTTAATTTTAGCTAAAATAGTGGGAGTGATATAAGGAAATGAATATCGGATTCAATCCTTGGATATCGCGGAAAAATTATTTTCTGTTTAAGATTCGTTGGAACGAAAGGATTTACCTTCTATTCGATAATTTGTTTGTCGTATAGAAAGTGAATATACCATTTGTAGTACGAATCCAAGACTCGGACTTTTGTTTGATAAAGTCAAAACCACTTAGAACTGCTGAAATATGTATATAAAACACATCTTAAGAACCATTAAAAGCAATTGGTTTCGATATTTAGATAAACGCTTCTTCATATTCCATAGTTAGTCCATAGTCCTTAAAAGACAAGACCTGAAGACTGGCTCAGGGTGATTCATTTCTCCCATTCTGGTTATATTGTCTCAAAGGCATCAATGACTAAGTTTCCTTTCAATCGGGAAATGATAATGGTTATAAAGAAGTAACATAGCTTGTTCATGACGACCTTCGGGGTCTGATGAAAGATACGAGCTAGTAGGAACTTCTGAGTAGTGATTTCTTGTCTGATAACTATTCAAACACTCCGGTAAGGTTATCCAAAATATTCTAAGGTGTCTCTGATTTGGTCGGAGATGGAGTATTCTATACTCAGAAATGGGCCATCACATAGTCCTAGGGACTGATACTCGGCCTGCCTCATAGTGAAATGCTTTCACTAAGGGAGAAACCGTTGAATTACTTTACATAGTTTTAGATGTGCTACAATACACTGCTTAACTCAATAAAGATATTAGAAGCGAAATTTCGGTTTACATTGAAGTGTAAGACCGAGAAGTCTACCTAGAATATGCTTTGGAATTTACGGATAAGGTGTGGATTTGGTTCACCCCACTTCCATAAATATAAGCATTTAGCACACGGTGCTTGAAGGTAAGCCAGGAATTTCACGCATCGCTCGGTCAATGACCATTCGTGATATATCTTTTAACCTATTGTGTATAAAGGTTAGATATAGGATTCTTGAAATTGGGAAGGGACGGTTATCTTTGTTGCATCCTTTTACGATAGAGTCCATAAACGACAAAACCTTGAACCTTGAAAGCACGTTTACTCAAGGTAGTTACTAACTGATTAAAATCAGACCACATCCAACATCGGTTGTTGGTGATAACACTAAAACACTACTAAACTAGATCAGAATTTCGATCCACCCAGTAAGTATTGGGAGTATGGTTTATCCATTACCCATTACGGGTTCTGTGGACTTTGTAGTCTGAGGATCGATTGATGACCTATGGCTCTTTTGTGAGCAGTATAAGATTCTGATAATAGAGGTTGGTTTAATAGCCATTATGTTGTCACAAACTCATTATCATGAGTATGTTTTAAAAAGACTTTATGTCCTTGATGAAAGTCCTGTGAGCACTCCACTTGACCTAAGTGTGTACTTAGTCAAGAATAGAGGTGAACTAATGGATCAGTTGAGATATTATCAAGTGATTGAAAGTCTGATGTACATAACAACCTGTACATGACCAGACTTAGCATGTGTAGTAAACAAACTAAGTAGGTTCACGAGTAATCCAGGCCATAACCATTGGAAAGCCTTAAATAGGTTGTTTGAGGTACATGAAGTACACTATGAGTCCGTGATTACGATATCCAACAGTATTAGAAGGATACTGTGATACAAAAAATCCACGATTGGTGGTGCAGTTGTGTCCTGAGTATACAAGACAAACGTGCATAGCTTGCTCCACAATGGAAGCTGAGTTCATAGCACTGGATGAGGCTGCAGAAGAAGCTGAATGTCTTAGGAATTCCCTGAGGATATTCCATGTTGGCCTGAACTAGTGGCTGCTATTAGCATACACTGCAGTAGTCAGTCGGTCATAGGAAGGTGAAGAGAGTTTGAGAATGTGATAAACACAAGAGTAAACTTCAACTTGGTTTATTCATTGATATGAGAGGTGTATAAATAGATACAATTGAGAGAGACTAGCACTAGCTTGGGCGGCCACTTGAGTATGTAGATGTGGGCGGCAAGCATGCAAAAGTAAAAGTAAAAGTTATGTCTATGACATATTAATTGTGTCTATGACATAAAGTAAACTAGAGTTTGACATATTAATTGTTTATATGTATCACAATTAATATGTCTTTTATAATTAAATAAAGTGTACAAAAATATTATGCACGAAATCCTAAGGCTCAGCAATCTGCTGAACACCCTCGTTGAAGCCTCAAAGCAGTCGAGTCTATTGAGTAATATTTCCACACCCCCTCAAGCCTCAAATTTTGTATATGTTGATGCGACCAAGTTTGCTACTTAGTCACTTTGAACATAAGAGGTGGAATAGCCTTGGTAAGAATATCGGCGATTCGATCTGCTTTGAGGAACATACCGGAGTTGAATAATCTTGGCATCAATCTTCTCCTTCGAAAGTAATCACAATGTCCACATGCTTGGTTTTATCATGATGGGTGGATCTTCCGCGCCATGCATAAGGCTGAATTATTATCACAACAGAGTGTGATAGGTTGCTGATACGGTTGTTGAAGTTCAGTCAGTACCCTTTTTAGCCATAGAGCTTCACAAATGCCAAGTACAAGTGCCCTTAGTTCAGCTTCAAGATCGCTTGACACGAGAGGTTGTTTCTTGCTCCTCCAAGTAACCGAGTTCCCCATATATATGAGCAATAGCCTGTGGTAGACCTCCTGTCAATGTGACATCCAGCCCAATCAGCATCAGTGTAGACCTTGATTGATCTATCAGGAGACTTGGTGAAGTGCAGGCCTTGGCCAGGAGTGGATTTTAAATACCTCAGTATCCTATTCACTGCATCCCAATGTTGCTCAGTAGGGCAATGCATGAATTGACTGACCAGACTGACCCCATATGCAATATCAGGTCTTGTGTGAGAAAGGTATATGAGTTTGCCTACTAGCCTTTGATATTGTTCTTTCCTGACAGCAATGTCACCATGCAGTAGGGTATGACTGGGGTCTACTGGAGATACAGCAGGTTTGCATCCCAGCATGCCAGTTTCCTTCAGTAGGTCCAGGACATACTTCCTTTGGGAGACTGAAATGCCATTGGTGTTTCTAGCTACTTCCATACCAAGAAAGTACTTGAGGTAGCCCAGATCTTTAACTTGGAACACCTTTGCCAGTAGAGTCTTCAAGTTCGGATTTGATAGAGTCTTCCCGGTAAGGATGATATCATCCACATATACAATTAGAATGGACCTCCTCCGGTTGGTTGTCTTGACAAACATGGTGTGATCGAGTTGCATTGATGATATCCAAGAGCTTTAACCACGTGAGTGAGTTTTCCAAACCAGGCTCTTGGGGATTGCTTCAGGCCATATAGAGATTTCCGAGTTTGCATACCTTGCCCCTGAGTGTGGGGATTGACAAAACCGAGGTACATTCATATAGACTTCCTCGGTGAGATCACCATTGAGAAAAGCATTTTTGATATCCAATTGGTGTAGAGGCGACCCAGTTGGATGACTAGAGAGAGCAGAACCACAGCGGTGTTGAGTTTTGCCACTGGTGCAAAAGTTTCCTTATAGTCAATACCATAAGTTTGAGTGAATCCCCTTGCTACGATCCGGCTTTGTACTTGTCAATTGTACCATCAAGATTGTATTTAATAGTGAATAACCATCTGCAGACTAATCTGTCTTCTTGCCTTTGGGAAGAGTTGTGAGGTCCCAAGTATGATTATCCAGAGAAGCGATCATCTCAGCTTTAACAAGCTGACCTTCCACTTATCATTTTGAAGGGCCTCTGAATATTTCTAGGGATAGAGTGAGAATCCAGGTCTGTGTAAACATGGCAAAGACAGGGGACAAGCGATCATAAGATAAATAAGTATGAATAGAATGATCGGTGCATGATCTTTTTCCTTTCCTTAGAGCAATAGTCCATCATCAATGTCGATAGGCTGCCGAGGATCTGCAGATTCTTGAGTGTCGGCTGGCTCGTGGTCGGCGCAGGCTCGAGTCGGTTGGTTCTTTGGGATCGATGAGGGTCTTGTGAGTCAAGTAGGGTACTGGTTCGATCTCCGCCGAGGATCGATGAGAGTTCTTTGAGGGTTAAGAGTTTTTGAAGGAGGGGTTTAGGTCAATTTCTATCAGTTTCCATCGTTGATCGCCTCAGTGGACTTGTTTGTAGTAGGAGTCCTTTCAAAAAATTTTACATCCATAGAATTGTAAAATCTTTTTCGGAAGGAGAGTAGCACTTGTAACCTTTCTGTCCTTTGCATATCCTAGGAATATGCACTTGTGAGCTTTGGGATCAAGTTTGCTTCGTGTTGGGCATGGATATAGACAAACACAGTACACCCAAAGATTTTGGAGGTAAGCGGGAAATAAGATGGGGCGAGGAGTGTGTGTCCAGTAGGGTTTTGATAGGAGTTTTGAAGCCTAGTACCTCTTTGGGAAGTCTCTGTTGATTAAGTATGTGGAAGTCAATATGGCTTCACCCCACATATATTTTGGAACATTTGTGGTAAACATAATAGACCTAGCCATTTCAAGCGGATGCTGTTCTTTCTCTCAAGAACCCCATTTTCTTTGAGGGGTTTCAACACAACTCTTGATATGGACAATCCTTTATCCATCAAGAAATTCTTGAGATGAGACTCATAATATTCAAGAGCATTGTCGGGTCTTCAAGATTTTGATCTTAGTGTCAAACCGAGTGGAGACCATGTTGTAAAATTCTTGAAAGATGGGTCCAACTTTGGACTTATCCTTCATTAAAAATAACCAAGTGGTTCGGTGTGGTCATCTATGAAGGTAACAAACCACCTCTTTCTGTTATGCTTTTTACTCTTGAGGTCCCCATACGTCCTTTGTGAATTAAGGTGAATGGTGTGGATGGTAAGTAAGGTAATTTTGCATACACATTTGGTGAGTTTAGCAAACCGACAAATATCACATTGAAGATCATTCAAATTACAACCTTTAAACAATTCAGGATCTATAGACTTTAAATAACTAAAGCGGGATGTCCTAGTCTATAATGCCATAACATGATATTGTCTAGGTTTTGAGTGCAGTCTCTTGAGGCGATTCGAGTCTTGATCTTGTCTTCAAGAGGTTGACCACAAAGCAGACCGAGCAAGGTTTAGCAGTCCCAATCAACGCCTTTGAGGAATGATCCTGGAATGCACTCGATTCTCATTAAAAACAACGATCAGATTCAAATCTTTAGTAAGTTTCTTGACAGATATGAGATTGCAATCTAATTTTGGAACAAATAGGACATTCTCAGCATATCTTATTAGTAAGTCGCACCGACCAAAACCTTTTGCACTAGAGATAGATCCATGCCAGATCTTAATATTGTGAATTTGGGGACATGGCTTAAGTTGAGTAATGAGATTTTTATTACGATCATATGGGAAGAGGCCCAGAGTCAACAATCCAGGTTTCATTACTAATAGATGAGTAGAATTTACATCTTGGCATGAGAGGCTATGTCGGTGAGAGTGACTACCTCCCTTTTGTTGAGTTAGAAAGGCTTTGAATGCGACAAAGTGAGCATTCAACTGTTGTCATCTTCTTCCTCACTTATGTGTGCCTCTCGACTTTCCTTGGCGTGTCCGGAGGACTTGGAGGAGTTAGGCTTGCCATGTAGCTTCCAAAGAAGAGTCCTTGGTGTGATTAGTGCGTTTGCAAAGTGGTCGAAACGACTTCCAGTTTTATCAATTGAGGCTTCCTGTAAGCCTCGAGAGCCTCAGCAGGTTCCCGACAATCACAGGTGGCACTTTCGGTAAGGTTGTCGGCACAGGGGTTCATGACATCACTTTCCTCCTCGCTTTCCTCATGTTTGACCTCGGCAAACATGGATTTGAGATTTGGAAGAGGTTTAGTAGCAAGAATTCTACCTCGACATCATCAAGAGTAGGATTCAGTCCAAGAAGGAATTTGAATACTCTTCTTCTCGATGATGTCTTTAAAGAGTCAAAGCATCTTTAACATCATTCCAGGGTGAGTTTCCAACATATCTAGGTGTTGCCATGCCTTAGATAGTTGATTAAAGTATTGAGTTCTGAGACATATCCCCTTGTCGCAATTTTGAATCTGAGCCGAGTTCATAGACTTTGGATGTATTGTCCTTTTTTGAGTAAAGGTCTACGGCATTGTCCTGCATTTCCTTAGCAATGTGTCATACATCATGAAGTTCTCATCGATCTCTTTTGTCATAGACCTCGTGAGGATGGTCATGACTTGGTTATTTTCTCGTGTCCCATGCTTCAAACTTGGGGTCGGTTTAAAGAGGCGGAGTTTGGAACCGACATGGATATCCCATCTTGCCCTGGCCGGGAGATATACATTTTCATAGACCTTGACCATAGCAAGTAATTGTTACCATCAAGTTTATGATTTGTAAAGAAGAGTGTTCGATTATCCATCTCACGAGGCAAATTGTGAGTCTCCTGAAGAAGATGAAACATCAGATAATGTTGACATTTTTCTGAAAAAAGAACTGAGTTTTGCAGCGGATTTTTAGAACTCAGTAAGGCTCTGATACCATGAAGAGAGTTTGAGAATGTGATAAACACAAGAGTAAACTTCAACTTGGTTTATTCATTGATATGAGAGGTGTATAAATAGATACAATTGAGAGAGACTAGCACTAGCTTGGGCGGCCACTTGAGTATGTAGATGTGGGCGGCAAGCATGCAAAAGTAAAAGTAAAAGTTATGTCTATGACATATTAATTGTGTCTATGACATAAAGTAAACTAGAGTTTGACATATTAATTGTTTATATGTATCACAATTAATATGTCTTTATAATTAAATAAAGTGTACAAAAATATTATGCACGAAATCCTAAGGCTCAACAATCTAATTGAACACCCTCTTTGAAGCCTCATTGAGTCGAGTCCTCTTGAGTAATATTTCCACAGAAGGGCACAGAGTAGTGTGTATAATGGTAAGTCTCGACACATACGCCGTAGACACAATACCATTAAATAAATGATCTCTAATGGTTTGATTTCCATCGATTATATACGATCGAAGGAGAATCTTACGGATCCGCTTACAAAAGGTTTAGCTAGAGATCAGATGTCAATTTTGACAACCGGAATGGGACTAAAGCCTATTACGCATGTTTCCTTGTAGTGGCAACCCAACCATGTTGACTGGGGATCCCAAGATCATGGTTCAAAAGGGACAACTAAGCTATAAGGAACAGTCCAGCACTTACCCATTCTGAGAGAATAAAAGTGCTATCTGCAGAGGGTGTGAGGTTAAGCTTAGCTTTTAATGATTCCTATATCTTTATATTCAAGTGGGGTAGGGCAGAATACCCTTGATAGGAGGTCACCTATGTAAGTGCGAAGTGGGGCCGCTTCTGTGAGAGTTTTGAGGCTTGAATTCTCTAAAGCACTTTCTGAAACCAAGTGTTGTCCAGGGCCGAGATGGACACAACCATGAGAACCGAAAGGTGCTAGGGGAAATATTGTGTGAGTGCTATTGTCTTGGTTTACACTAAAAGGTTGAGCAGTTCAAGACCTAGTTCAGCGATTAGCCGAGTAAATCCGATAGTACTTCACTAAAGCGCGAGTTCAAGGCCAGAAGCTACCTCTCCTGATGCAATATTTTTTCGTCTGACTTCTCTTCAGAGTCTGCATTTGCATTTGCATTAATTTTCATTCATGTGGGGGATTGTTGGAGAAAAAGCCCTTTTTGTAGGGTTGAATAGTCAACTTTAGCGTGATTTACGGATAGGGTCCGATGTATGTCATCGAGAGTTAATGATGTCATTGGGCTTTTGAATCACTCGATTCGGATATCGGGTGAATGAGAAATTAATGACTAAAGTTGGTAGAAAATATGTAGGAGATGGGTGTTGAAGGGAGGAACTCACCCCATTCTCCCACATAGGTAACTTGAGGCTTGTGAGTTCAAGTAATAAGAGATAGTGTATGCTCTTATAGATGTGCCCCAAGGGGCAAGACACTTTTGTGCAGGAGGGAGGACTTAGATAATTCCACACACGCGCGTGCCGCCGTCCGTCCGGCTCGGCTCAGCTCGTGCTCGAGCTCGAGCTCGGTTCGGTTTGGGTGTTACTATTAATTTTTTGGACAAAATTTCTTTATGAAATTAACCATAAAATTAATTTTGGAATGTGATTGTGTCATTCGACCAATCAGAATTCATTGAGTCATTGGACCAATCAGAATTCAGACGACACATCATCCGACCAATCAAATGAGTGGATTAAGTCGAATTTTGCCTAATAATTTCGGCCAAGCTTCTTTCCTTAAGGGAGAAGTCGGCCATTACTTTTCCAAGGGGAAAAGTTTGATGATGTGTCTCGGCCAATCATATTTGAGCATTGTCTCCTCCTCTCCACTATATAAACAACCCCATGGATGAAAGTTTAATCATTCAATTTTCTCTTGTCTTTTCCATCAAAAGGGAGTGTCATATAGATCTAGTCATTCATGTAGATCTAGCTATTGAGTCGAAGAGAAGTTGGAGCACTCAGTAAGTTCGCCGGAGCTCGGATTTTTTGAAGTGCCTCTAAATCCGAGACGTAAAGCCGTTGTATCTGGGAGAGCGATTGCTACTACCGTGGGCACCATACCGGAGCAATTTGGCTTAAGGAAAGAGTTTCATACTCGCATCGGTTTGTCATATATTTATGCAGCGCACTTTATTTTCCTTTACGTTTAAGTCAGATCTGTACTGTGATAGTTTAATTGTTAGATCTACATCGTAATCACTTTATTTCATTAGATCTAGTCTATGCTTTAAAGTGTTAGATCTAATAATAAAATAATATTTTATTGGGGGAAGGGGCTACAAGGACAAAAAAAACATAAATGGGTCTGCAAGGACATTTTTCTTTTTCAGATGTTATAAAGGACAAAAACAAAATATTTGGACAAAAATACCCCTTGTTACTTTTTACCCTTCTACAAATAGTAACAGTGAAGAAACAAGTAGTAACAGCCCATAAAATGTCGTAACATCCAATGAAAAAGTAGTAACGGGCTAAAAACAAGTAGTAACAACCCTTATTTGTTAAAAAAATAAGTAGTAACAGCCCGCAAAATGTCGTAACGGGGTAACAGCCCGTAACATTAAAATGTCGTAACATCCAATAAACAAGTCGTAACAATTCCGTAAAAACAAGTCGTAACAATCCCGTAAAATGTCGTAACATCCCATAAACAAGTAGTAACATCCCATAAACAAGTCGTAACATCCCAAAAATGTAATAACGTAATAGTAACAACCCTAAACTTTCTCAAAAAAAAAAAAAAAAAACAGTCTGAATACATCGTTTCCTTCCCAAAAAAAAAAATAGTCTTCATACATTGTCTCCTCCGTCCGGCTTGCACCTCCGGCGATTTCTCGGTGAATGCAAGGTGAATCGAAGCTTTCATCGTTTCCTTCCCAAAAAATCCAAATCACTGCAAATCAGAACTCCCGCCATTGTCACCCTTCTTCACCCTCCGTCTCCGCCGTCACCCTCCTTCTCCACCGTCACCCTCCTTCTCCGCCGCAAATCTGCAACTTCGGCGGCACAATAAATCCTCCTCCTCCTCCGCCCCAAATCATCCCCAAATCCTAATGCCCATCATAAACGTGAACCGAATGCGCTTTCACTCAATCTAATTGTAAGGTCCACTCCTCGTTGATGATGTAATGGGGGGTGGCGGTGTGGTGGTTTTTTGCTCAACGCCGGTGGGCAATGGAGGTGGCGGCTGTGGTGTTTTTTTGCTCAACGCCGGTGGGCAATGGAGGTGGCGGCTGTGGTGTTTTTTTTGTGGTTTGAGATTTGAGTGAGTTTGGATGAGGGAGATATAAGAATTGGAAAAGGGGTATATCGGTAAGTTTGCACATGTTTTGTCCTAATTAATGTCTAGTGTACTTGGAGCCATATAAATGAATTAATATGTCCTTCTCGGCAAAAAACTATATTTTATTTTTGACTTGTTATTTTTTCTGCATTTAATTATCCGTAATTACTTCCGTAAATTACGGATCTGTTCCTTAGATCACTCCACACACGATACACCTATCCCGACAATACCTTGGGAGTTGATAAGGCTAAGAGTCAGTTTGATGACCTTGCTGTGGATAGCTTGGCCAACCATGCTTTTTATAAGCCTGGCATAGGTGGAATCTATGACGAGCATCTGAAAGAGTTCCAAGAAGAGGTGGACATTATGTCCAAATACTCTCGCTGAGCTGCAGCCTCTCGTCAAAGGCTCCTTGGGTGAGCCAGCCTGTTTCGGTGGCACGCTTGGCTCTTCTTCTTCTTCTGAGCAACAACAGAATCCAGCTCCTGATGCATATATCAAGTTGCTTGTGGACTTGCTTTTCTTTTGTTGCTTTCGCTCTAAAAAAATGTAACTTTCGTACAATTATTTTATAATATATGCAAAGATTTCTACCAAGTGTTTTTGCCTTGCTTTATTTCCAGCACTTATTTTAAGCGCTCCATTAATAGGGTATCTCTCCCCTTAGTAGCCCTGCATTAACTTGTAGTTTTTGGATGGCATACTTAGTTTTCTTTGAGTCTGATCTGTAGAGCTCAACACCTTCATTAGTCTTGGGATTTAGTGAGTTTTACGTCTGTAAGCTTGCTGAGTCTGACCTGCAGAGCTCAGAGTTGAGTCTGACTTGCAGAGCTCATCGCTTAAATGTATTACTGAGTTCGTCCTGTGAATCTCAGTTTGACTGTTATGCAGACTTAATGATTTTAGACTAAGTCCGACCTGCAGAGCTCAGCTTGTCCGTCATGTAGTTTGATGAGCTGGACCTACAAAATTTGTTGAGTCCGACCTGCGGAACTCGAGCTTTCAAGTATGTCTTACAGACTTTGAAGAAATGTTTCAAAATTGTTTCATGTATAATGTTTTTATAATATATTCAAATTTATGCAAGTTCCCTTGCCTTAATTTTACTTTCAACACTTACCTGAAATACTTTGATCCGTAGTGGGGTGTCTTGCCCCCCCCCAAGTATGCCATGAATTAACTTATAGTTTTTTGGATGACATACTTAGTAGAATGTGTAGATTTTTTACTTTTTAATTTTTTTTATCTTACCTGTAGAGCTCTGCAATTCGATGTCTGCCCTGCAGACTTAGGAAGTTTGGATGTTGTAAACTTGCTGAATCTGACTTGCAGAGCTCATCCTTATGCAAACTTAATTTTTTTAGTCTGTCATGCAGACTTTATTTTTTGAGGCTGACCTACAGACTTTATATTTTGAGACTGACCTACAGACTTTATTTTTTGAGACTGAGCTGCAAACTTAATTTTTTTAGTGCATCGAGATGGACTTATTTTTGATTCGACTGCAGACTTAATTTTTTTGAGTCGAGGCGGACTTTATTTTTGGAGTCCATCATGCAGACTTTATTTTTGAGTCTTTCATACAGACTTTGTTTTTTGAAGTCTGTCATGCAGACTTTATTTTTTGAGTCTGACATGCAGGCTTAATGTTTTGAGTGCGACATGCAGACCTAATTTTTGAGTCGACCTCGACTGACTTAATATTTTGAGAGTCATCGGACAAACTTATTTTTGAGTCTCACTGTAGACTTAATTTTTTTCTGTCTGAGAGCAGATTTTAGTTTTTGGAGTCTATCATGCAGACTTTATTTTTTTGAATCTGTCATGCAGACTTTATTTTTTTAATCTGTCATGCAGACTTTACTTTTGAGTCTGAGATGCATACTTTATTTTTTGAGTCTGACCTGCAGACTTAATTTTTTTGAATCTGTCAGGCTGACTTATTTTTTTAGTCTGACCTGCAGACTTATTTTTTTTGAGTCTGAGAGTAGACTTTATTTTTTGGAGTCTGTCATGCATACTTTATTTTTTTGAGTCTAAGGGCAGACTTTATTTTTTGGAGTCTGTTATGCAGAGTTTATTTTTTGAGTCTGTCATGCAGACTTTATTTTTGAGTCTGACCTGCAAACTTAATTTTTTGAGTCTGACCTGCACACTTAATTTTTTTGTGTCTGTCAGATGGACTTATTTTTTGAGTCTGACCTACAAACTTAAATTT
This sequence comes from Gentiana macrophylla, assembly GCA_026214975.1. NCBI lineage: Eukaryota > Viridiplantae > Streptophyta > Magnoliopsida > Gentianales > Gentianaceae > Gentiana > Gentiana macrophylla. Next base: position 31,018,617 of record CM047816.1, on the reverse strand, counting down.
TTTTTTAGTCTAAGGGTGGACTTTATTTTTTGGAGTCTGTCATGCAGACTTAATTTTTTGAGTCTGTCATGTAGACTTTATTTTTTTGTAGTCTGTCATGCAGACTTTATTTATTGAGTGTGACCTGTAGACTTATTTCTTGAGTCTATCAGGCAGACTTAATTTTTTGAGTCTGTCATGCAGACTTATTTTTTGACTCTGGCCTGCAGACTTAATTTTTTGAGTCATTCATGCAGACTTAATATTTTGTTTCAAAAAATGTACAACTACGAACAAAAAAAATGTATGAGTATAAAAATTCTAATTTATGAAGAACTCTTTTTGCGACTTACCTTGCTTTTTCCGCTGTTTTCTTGCGAAATTTTTCCACACTTGCATTTTGCAAGTTTTATCTTTTATCAGTTGCTTGATAACATCTCTGCTCGGCTTCCCAGTATGCCATGCTACAAATTATCACTTTTGGATGGAATACTTAAAGATCCCAAATCTATTTGTTTGTTCTGTCCAGCGATGCTCCGATATTGCATACTTATTCGGCATTACACTGAGTCCGTCCTGTAGAGCTCGGCTTGTCCGTCCTGCGGACTTAAATAATATATGATGAGTCCGTCCTGCAGAGATCAGTTTGTCCGTTCAACGGACTTAATAAATTTGGCTGAGTCGTTTGTCTGTCCTGCTGACTTAGTAAATTTTGCTAAGTTCGTCCTGCGAAGCTCAGTTTGTCCGTCCTGCATACTCAATGATTTTTGCTGAGTCCGACCTGAGGATTCGCCGTTTGTCAGTCCTGCGGACTTAATGATTTTAGCTGAGTCCAACCTACGGATTCGCAACTTGTCAGTCCTGCTGATTTTAGCTGAGTCCGACCTGCGGATTCGCAGCTTGTCAGTCCTGCTGACTTAATGGGTTGTCCTGCTGACTTACGGGTTTGGCCGCTCGGTCCATCAAAGATGTGTTAATCGTACCGATGGGACGATGGCGTTTAGGGTTGTTGCATTCATAGCAGCCAATTGCTCCGCTACTGCTTGTTGAGCCCTTATAGATTCTGGTTGGTGGCGGGATCTATTGCCGTCCCGTCTCCACCGTTTTTGACCACCATTCTGGATGGTTTCCCCCTTGACCTTTCTTTTCGGTCGGCTTTTATGGCGTGGTTACGATGAATCTTGAACAAATTGTCAGTAGAAGGCCCTCCTTCTAACGCCATTTGACGATTCAAAATTTCGTCCGGTATAAATCTGGGCAGTATTTTCCTAGTGACAATAATCCAAGACCAAAGAACCCTAGAAAAGATGAACGAGGGGATGATTTTGTGGTGATTAAGAATGGACTTGAGAAGCTGTATCTCAAGCTGCCCACGTATCCTGTCATTGTTCAGGAATCAAGTCTTCAGTTCCTTAGAGATTGTATATATAGAGGGGCCTGTGCCCTAGGCCTTCGTGGGCCGGGTCCTTGTTGGACTCTTATTTTGTGTTTCCTGAGGAAGAGATAATTACGATTTGGTCTCCTTGATTGTAGGAGATATTCACATTGATTTGAATATAGGATAATAGCCTTTATGGCTTGAGATTCTTTCCGTATTTATCTGATAAGTTACGCACGTGTGCTATTTGCTGAGGGTAGCTCTAGCCGACCTACGTCGAGCCTCCGAGGCCATTGTGGCCCGAATCAGGCCCGACTAGCTCTCATCTGCGACCTAGCCGACTGCTGTGATGATGAGGGTGGCGGACCAATCTCCCAACTGTGGTTTAGATCTGCCCTTAGGCTAAAATAGGGCTCCTGACCGTTAATGTTGCAGTTTCTCTGTATTTATTTACTGTTTGGTCAATGAGAGGATGACAGTGGCGATGACTAATTTTTTCCCTCGTCACACACATTTTCATTCCCATTAGGACTCGAAACCGAAACCTTTGGATCAATAACCACAACATTTACCGCTAAGCTGATGTGCCAACTTGTATAAAATATCTTAAGGGCATGTTTGGAGTTTAGACTAATGTAGAGCCCTTGATAGTCAAGGTAATTTGTGGTGTAAGTAAAACAAAAGTTTAAATATTCTATTTTTAGCATTTTTTTTTTCGATTTAAAATTTCACCCAAAGAAACACACAATCAAAGTAGCGAAAATAACGTTCCAGGTTTTTAGGGAAATGGTAGAAAATGAGGAGCGAGCTAGTGGTACATAATCATTAGCATATATTGATCGACAAGTAAATAATAGAAAGACATTGCAACTAACTAATAATCCTCAGAAAGAAAGATAATTATGGGAAAGACATAGTGGAAGAAGATACAGAGGAAAAATGTGGTCTTCAAATTCAAAAGGAATACAATTAGCAAAGAAAAATGGCAGAAATGGGCTTACTGCAATCGCCATTGACAAAGATAAATCAAGTCAACATGCCCTTCGTTGGACTGTTGAGAATTTGCTTTCAAGAGGCCAAACTGTTATTCTCATTCATGTTTTACGTAATTCATCTACTAATTCAGGTACGTTATCAAATATTGATTTGAAGGAATAAATTGTCTATGCATTTTTGGTGATTTGATTCTTATTTTGAATTGGACTTGTAAAATGTATGCAGCTGGAAATGCATATGCAGTTAATGATGAAACGGGGGCTGCATCTGCCCACCAACAGCATTTGGAGAAGATCACCAAAGAGCTTTTCCTTACATTTCATTGTTTTTGTACCCGAAAGGAAGTAAGTTCTGAAAAATGAAAGAAAAAAAGCCATGGACGACCATTTGTGCTTCTATTGTTCTTAGCATGTTAGTGATTGATCTCATCTGACAATTTAATTTTTAAACAATAGATACAATGTTATGATGTGGTGCTTGAAGACTCGGATATAGCGAAAGCAATAACAGAGTATGTTTCCCAAGTTGCAATTGAGCATTTGGTTCTTGGTTCATCACGACAGGGTTTTATCAGGTAAAAATCTTTGAAACAAATATATTACATGGGTAATATCATAAGGAATCTGAAAATTTTGTTGGAGGGGAGTAGACTATTGAAGTTGAAGTTCAGGATGTGAATTTGGACCGGTTTTAAGCAGGAGTGGAGATAGATATAAGCAATAGATACCTTTTGCAGGTAAGGTGTTTGGTTTTTGTCCTGAATGATGGTTTTGTCTTCAGTCAGTCCCGCAATCGAATTTGTATGAGTAGCAATCTTGCCTATGTAATGTTTTTGTGTTGTCTGGTCATAATACTATGCTAATAATCTTGTATCATTCTGCAACAGATTACTGAAGAGTGTCGACGTCCCAACAAGCACGATAAAATTAGCACCAGATTTCTGTAGTGTGTATGTCATATCAAAGACGAAGCTTTCTTCTGTACTGCGAAATGCATCACGTTCACCTCCCGCTCACCTCTCCACTTCTTAGTAAATTCAACCATACGCAAGATAATGCGAGTGACAATTCTCCCAGAGCACGCCCCAAACACACATACAGTATACGAGGTTTGTATGCGCTTTCTTTCGTTTTCTGTTTCTTTTTTTTCTCGTGGTTTAGTCTTACTATTTTGATCTATCTATCCTGTATGGAATTGCTTGAATTTGGATTAGATGGAGCAATGACACCTCGGAAGCCTCCTTTCATGCGGGATGATGCTGATTCAATAAGGTAACACAATATTTTTTGTAAGTATGTGCCAAAGATATGTGTATATTTTTTCACCCTTTATCTTGTTAGCATACATACATACATACCGCTATTCAGGTATATATATATATATATATATGTATTGGAGATGACAACAAATAACACAGCATGTGGAATGTGCAGGTCTCCATTTTTTATGGCTAAATATATGAAGGACAAACCGCATACAGAGTACTCACAAACTGATTCAGAAATATCATTTAGGTAGATCACAATTTCTGTTCAGATATTCGAAATAATGCCATTTTTGTTCACAAATGATCTGTCATATACAAGCTAGTCCCACATTGAAACCTATTCAACAAAGTTATTTCTGAATCTTATAAATACCTACTTTCAAAGTTACTTTATTATTTCATTCTTGTTATCACACCTTTGAAGAACTCTACTGTTTTCAGTTTTCACCGGCAAAAGAAATAGTAACTGTAATGTGTCCGTGCACCTTTATTCTACCAAACAGCTTTCAGTGCAAATGCAGTGCACATAATCCGGTGGATGTGTAATTCATGACAACTCACAATACAACGCTTGCTATGCAGGTCACCATTTTCTTATGGGAGTGGCTTGAACTGGAAACAACATGGAGAGCTTTCAGAAACCGAATCAGATATATCGTTTATAAGTTCTAACAGGCCAAGCACAGCCACAGATATGTCATTTATAAGTTCTAACAGGCCAAGTACAGATCGTATGTCGGTTTCAGTAAATGATAATAACACACGATTATCAACCAGTTCAGCCAGTAGCATCGGCTCTGGTTTGGGATCTAAAGCAAGTGAAGCTAGTTTTATGCAAGATTACTCATCCTCTTCACTTGACAGTGTAAGGCATTTTATCTTGCATCAACCGATTCCAAGTATCTCTTCGTTCTATTTACTTTTGGCAATTACAAAGCATATTTTCGTAGCATGTCTTGTTATACATCAAAATGTCTACTTTCATGGCCAGCCTTGATTTCTAGAATAGAATGAGGTGGAATCTTATGGAAGAATGGACGCAATTTCATTATTGCGTTTGACATGTGATGGAATGAAATGCACGAGATTCCACTTGAGATGACATGTGACATGGTGAATGAGGGTGGTGGGTGGTGGAGGTTGTTGTTTGTTGTGACATGGTCGTTTTTTTGAATTTCATTCATGTAATTCAAACGGGCTGTTAAATTTAGTTGTGTACTTAACCATTTGCAGATAATATAAAAAAAAAAAGAAATGATTTTACGATTTATTTGATCGGTATTCTCAAATGCAGGACGATGCAGAATCAGAAATGAGAAGGCTAAAACTGGAGTTGCAGAAAACAATGCAATTGTATAGTGCAGCTTGTAAAGAAGCACTTTCAGCTAAAGAAATGGTATTAAATTACTATAATCTCCTTGACTGAATGTAATTATTCTTTTCTGTGATTAAATCTGTAATCCATTGTTAAACACAGGCAGCAGAGCTACACCGTTGGCGTCTTGAAGAAGAAAGAAAATTGCAAGAGGCTAGAATTTCTGAAGGAGGAGGAAGCCACACTGCAACATCTACAGATTCTGCTGAAGGAGCCTCAGATAGAATTGCAAACCTCGAGTCGAAAAAGCGAGTAAGTGAAGAGATGAAAAGCTGGAGAGATACAGGGGATCAACATAGCATGCCAAGCCCTTCAAGTCATCATATTGATTTCAGATACAGAAGGTATACTATTGATGAAATCGAAGAGGCAACCGATTATTTCTCTGAATCTAACAAAATTGGTGAAGGAGGATACGGTCCTGTTTTCAAATGCCGCCTTGATCATACAAGTGTTGCTGTAAAAGTTTTACGTCCTGATGCTAATCAAGGGAAGTCCCAATTCAACCGAGAGGTGTGTACATAAACTTTTGACATATTGTATGACATATTGTTCATTGAAGATATACATTGATACTCTTCCTTTTCAGTGAGTCACTAATTCTCATTTCAGGTTGAAGTGTTGAGCTGCATGAGGCATCCTCACATGGTGCTATTACTTGGGGCATGCCCAGAATATGGTTGCTTAGTCTATGAATACATGGCTAATGGAAGTTTAGAAGATCGTCTTTTACGAAGAGGAAATACCCCAGTTCTGCCATGGCAACTTAGGTTTCGAATTGCAGCAGAAATCGCAACAGGTCTACTATTCCTTCATCGAACAAAGCCCGAACCAATAGTACACCGTGACTTAAAACCCGCAAACATTTTGCTGGATCACAACTTCGTAAGCAAAATCGGCGATGTTGGTTTAGCTAGACTTGTCCCACCTTCAGTAGCAGATGATGTAACACAGTATCGTATGACATCAGCCGCTGAGGAGCGTTCTGCTACATCGATCCAGAGTATCAGCAAACAGGAATGCTTGAGTTAAATCTGATGTCTATTCCTTTGGAATCATACTTTTGCAAGTGTTGACAGCAAAACCGGCAATGGGAATAACTCATCACATTGAACGGGCGATAGAAAAAGGCGTGTTTAAAGACGTACTCGATGCCTCTGTGGAGGATTGGCCAATTGATGAAGCTTTGGACTTTGCTAAACTTGGTTTACAATGTGCTGAATTAAGGAGAAAGGATAGACCTGATCTTGGGAACTATGTTTTGCCTGAATTGGATCGATTGAGAGATTTCGCCGAGCAAAATATGACTCCGTTTTTCATGTATAGTCATAAGAACAACAGCTAGTTATTCTGCAAGTATTCATCTGTACAATGATGTGTATTAGCTTTTTTTTTTTTTTTTTTTTTTGGGTTTTTTATTTATTTGTTTGTGGTACATTTGTGGCGCGATTGGGGTGCCCAATGTCTTTGTGCTTTTTGTGTATCAAAGATGTTCTATAAAGATGTCCAACTTGTAACTCTAACGAAAAAAAAAGAAGTCTATCAGAATCTGAGAATAAAACAATGTCTCTGGCTGCAATATTACTACTACTACTTGTTAGAACACCTCAGCAGGGTACATCACCAGGGTCACCTCAGCAGGGTACCTCAGCAGGGTTCTAGTCTACTGACTCCTCTCTAAGTCATCAGTAGACTAAGCTTTAATCTGTTAACATTTAGTGTATTTTTTTACCTTGAATTAGCCCTAATAATCTTATAAATTAGTGGCTAATCATCCCTGTTTTTTCCTTGTTTTTTTAGCGAAAGAAAACAACATCCAACTAACCGTTGGAGCAGTGTTTCACCTTTACCTTTTACTTTATAGCCGTTGGGCATCTCTTCTATAAATAGAAGTATGATAGCCCCTAGTTTGTAATGAGCTTTCTATTCTAAATAACAAGAATACTTTCCTCATTCTTTCTAAGTTTACATGGTATCGGAGCTTTAGATTTTTTTTCTGGGAATTTCTTCTTTAATAATTCAAATTTCTTTCGATCAATGGTGGTTCCATCGCAACTAGTGCAGCCAGCGATTCATCTATTCTTGAAAATCCTATAAACTCGGAGAGCTTCAAAACATTCATGCCGCTACAAGTTGAATGGAAAAATTATCTGAAATGGTCACGATTTGTCGAACCTTCTTGAAAGGTAGAGGCAAACCGAGCCATCTTTAGGGGCCCCGGTCGAGGAGGATGATCCGGGTTTGATATTTGGGATGAAAAGGACTCAATGGTGATGTCATGGCTCGGAATTCTATGACTCGGAAATCAGTGACCCTACATGTTTTTCGGAAACACTAAGGAAATCTGGGACACACGACCAAGCGTCCTACTCAAGGTGAATGATCTTTGCTCAAATCTATGAGATAAGAGCAAAGATTCAAAACACCAAGCAAGGTAACAAATCCATCACCGAGTATTCCAATCTTACGCAAGGTATGTGGCAGAACTTGATCATTATCGGTGCATTCAAATGAAAGATAAAGATGATGTTGCTACTTGAGAAGGATGATGGAAAAAGATAGGATTTTTCCTTTCTTCTTAGTTTAAACCAGGACTTTGACCTGTGAGGTCCAAATTCTTGGAAAAGATGATCTCCTAATTTGAATGAAACAATTGCTATTGTTAGAGCAGAGGAAAGTAGGAGGGTGTTATGATTGACACTCCCTCTATTGATGGCTCTGCTTTAATAGGCTGGTCGAGAGGAATCGGGGGGTACCAAGACCACCGAGTCAAAGGATATCAGTAAAAGAAATTTCCTTCTCAAAAGGAAAATATGAAACTGATAGGGATGATCTGTTTTGCTCTCACTTTGTAAAAAAGCGGACATACCAAAGAATTACATGTTGGAAATTGCATGTGAGACCAGGGAAAAACAAAGAACCCTTGGCTCACACTGCAAATTCGGCAAGTCTGAAAGCAATGGATGGGGTATGGATCAAAACCCCATGAATCGAGAATCCTACTCTTGGTCAACTGAAATAGAGAAATTGAGGAAGTTCTAGATACCTTGGAAAATCCATCATCTTCAATGGTTTTCGGTGTATGGCTTCTTTGAATCTCTTAAATCGAATGTTACCAGGGATTGGGTTGTTGATTCTGGGGCTATGACCATATGACTCCCGATATTGCACGTTTTTCTGTCTATGTGCCTTGTACTACTAAAAGGAACATTACAGTTGCTAATGGTTCTTCAATGAGTGTGGCAGGCATTGGAAATGTTACTATAAACAATGACCTAACCTTAAAAGATGTCTTGCATGTTCCTAATCTCACTGCTAGTCTCCTATCTATCAGAAAGTTAACTAGAGACTCTAAATGTTATGCTCTTTTCTCTACTAACCACGTGTGATACTGAGTTCTAGAAACCATGAGGAAGATTGGACTTGCTAGGGCTAAAGAAGGTCTCTATGTTTTGAAGGCTGAAGATAATGACAAGCTTAGTTGTCAGAATACTTCTTTTTTGTCTAAGACTAGTCATGATAAGATTATGTTGTATCATAGGAGACTTGGTCACCCCTCCTTTCAGATTCTTATGCATTTGTTTCCTAATTTATGTAAAGGGTTAAACTCTGTTGATTTCAAATGCAATGAATGTGAATTTGCTAAACATAAAAGGGTGTCTTATCCTATTGCATCTAATCTTTCTGCTAATCCTTTTAATCTTATACACAGTGATATTTGGGGTCCCTCCACCAACCCCAATATCAATGGTGCTCATTGGTTTGTCACCTTCATTGATGACTGTACTAGAACAACTTGGTTGTATCTTATGAAACAAAAATCTGATCTTGCACATGATTTTCCTGTATTCTACAATATGATTATGACTCAGTTTGAGGTCAAAATCAAAAGATAAGGCCCGACAATGCTAGGATTATTTCAACAAATTCCTAAGTCCCTTTTGGAAGAAAAGGGATCATACATGAATCCTCTTGTGTGTACACACCCCAACAAAATGGGTAGTGGTTGAAAGGAAGAATAGGCACCTTATGGATACAGCTAGGGCCCTTCTTTTCCAAATGAATGTGCCTAAACATTATTGGGGAGAGGCAGTCCTTACTGCTGCTCATCTTATAAATAGGATGCCTACAAAAGTCCTTGGAAAAAGAAGTCCTATTGATGTTCTTACTAAACACTTTCCATTTTCTTAAATCTGAGGGAGTTCATCCTAAAGTGTTTGGATGTGAGGTTTTTGTTCACATACACCAACCTAACAGGGGAAAACTTGATCCCAGATCTGTTAAGTGTGTGTTCATTGGATACTCCAACACACAGAAAGGTTATAAATGTTACCATCCTCTCACAAAGAGGATTTTTATATCCAAGGATGTTACCTTCATGAAATGCATCCCTACTTCTCGGAAAAGCTATAATTGAGGGAGAACTTTAAATCCGATTATGAAAGGAAATGTTTCTTCTTGATATTGATTACGATTTTGAATCGGCAGGTCCTCAATGAGGTCCTAGTAATGATGCAAATCATGAAGGTACTATCTACGAACATGAACTTGATGTTCCTCTTCTTGAGCAACAATATGATGCTCCTCTTATGAATAAGAGCAAAGAAAAGACTCCCATAATCTATACCAGGAAGAAGCTGGATGAGGGTTCAAAATGTGGTTCCAATTAAGGACACTACTATTGACATAAATGAACAAGATGTTCCATGTACAAATGAGGAACCTACTTACGATGCTCACGATATTCCTCAAAACTTTGATGAAGATGATTCTACTTTTCCTATATCCGAGCAGAAAACAGTAGTGCTTCATCCACTAATGATCTTCCCATTGCCTTGAGGAAACCTACTAGGGCTTGCACCCTGCACCCTATGAAGAATTTCCTGTCTTATGACAGGATTTCTAGCAAACAAAAAAGGTTCATGAAGAATCTTCTAAATAGTTCTGTGCCCAAAAGGTTCTCAGATGCCTTAGGAGATGAAAATTGGGTACAGGCTATGAAGGAAGAAATGAATGCTCTTGAGAAAAATAAAACATGGGAGCTTGTTGAGCTTCCTAAAGGGGCTAAAACTGTTGGCTGTAGATGGGTCTTTACCATCAAGTACAAGTCTGATGGCACTATTGAAAGATACAAGGCAAGGTTAGTTGCCAAGGGATATACCCAAACCCATGGAATTGACTATTTTGACACCTTTGCCCCTGTGGCAAAGATGAACACTGTCAAAATACTCCTATCCTTGGCTGCCAACCTTGACTGGAAATTACATCAATATGATGTAAAAAATGCCTTTCTACAAGGGGACCTTGAGGAAACCATTTTTATGGATATACCTCCTGGTTTCCAAGTGGAAAAAGGAAAAATATGCAGATTAAAGAAAGCCCTATATGGTCTTAAACAGTCCACAGGGCTGGTTTGGGAGGTTCACAAAAGCTATGATAAGTATTGGCTATAAACAAAGCCAAGGAGATCATACCTTATTTATGAAATTCAATTTACATGGCAAGAGGTCCATCCTCTTGGTGTATGTGGATGATATAATCATCACTGGTGATGATGTAGAAGGCAATTCTACTCTAAAACAATTTCTGAGTAATGAATTTGACATCAAAGAACTTGGAAAATTAAAGTACTTCCTTGGCATTGAGGTTATGTACTCTCAGCAAGGAATCTTTATTTCTCAGCAGAAGTATATTATAGATCTTCTGAAGGATTGTGGCAAAATGGGGTGCAAACCTATGAAGACTCCCATAGAGTTCACTCATGGGATCAACCTAGCACCTCAAGATGAAGATGTGGACAAAAATGCCTATCAAAGACTTGTAGGCAGACTCATATATCTGTCTCACACAAGACCTGATATTGCCTTTCTTTGTGAACATTGTGAGCGAGATATATGCACACAAACCCAAGAGGTGCCATCAAAATCTTCTTTGAAAGAATTGTGTACTACCCGAAAAAAATTCATCTGGAAAAGGGGTCTTATTCAAAAAGGATGATCATAAGCTGCTAGAGGCCTACACCTGATTCGACTATCTTGTTTGCATTGATGATGAAGATCTACCTCACGGTCATTGTGTGTTTCTTTTTGGAAATCCAGTAGTATGGAGGAGTAAAAAACAAGGGGTTGTGTCAGGATCAAGTCAAGTTGAATTTAGAGCCTTGGCGGTGGGTGTTTGTGAACCCATGGCTAAAAATCATTACGGATGATCTAAGAATTCGAGAGAATGGCTTTTATGATTCTACATTGTGATAATCAATCGGCCATTGACATTTCCCACAACCCTGTTCAACATGATGAGAACAAAGCATGTTGAGGTTGTGAGACACTTTATCAAGGAAAAGTTGGTGTGGCCTTATCAAGCTCAAGTTTATCAACTCTCAAAATCAAGTTCTTTGATGTCCTTACTAAGGGTGCGCCTAAGAAATCCTTTGATTATCTCTTAGCAAGTCGGGAATGATTGATATCCATTCACCGACTTGAGGGGAGTGTTAGAACACCTCGGCCAGAGGTACATCGGCAGGTCACCTCAGCAGGTACCTCGGCGAGGTTCTAGTCTCTCGACTCCTCTCTAAGTCATCAATAGACTAAGCTTTAATCTGTTAACATTTAGTGTATTTTTACCTTGAATTAGCCTAATAATCTTATAAATTAGTGGCTAATCATCCTGCTTTTTCCTTGTTTTTAGCGGAAGAAACATCATCCAACTAACCGTTGGAGCAGTGTTTCTGCTTTTACTTTTTTACTTTATAGCCGTTGGGCATCTCTTCTATAAATAGAAGTATGATAGCCCCTAGTTTGTAATGAGCTTTCTATTCTAAATAACAAGAATACTTTCCTCATTCTTTCTAAGTTTACACTACTACTACTACATGTTTTCTTAGTTATGACTATGACAGATTTTATGGTGCAACGTCGTAGGAATGCTGTACCAATTGGCATAGCTTAAAGTCTCTTATTTTTACTCTGTTTCACATGATACACTTTGGTCATTTATGATATTCTGATTGAAAAAAGAAAAGAGAAAAGGAAAAGTCATTCACAACGTAACAAAAAAAAAAGGTACGTTGGTCCAGGCCCGGCCCTCCCGCCCGGCCCTCCCTATAGGCATTCCAGGTCCATCATAAAACTATTTACGGCTAAACTTCCACACAAAATAACATGCTTTTATTGCTTTTTGATTCGGTTCGGTTCGGTTAATAAGTGCTACGGTTTGGTTTTCGGTTTTCAAAATGGGAAAACCGAAATTTTCTGTTCAGTTACGGTTAGTGCTGTAAATTATCCGAAAACCGAACCGAATCAAAAACCGAACCGAAAACCAAACCGTTTCTATCCGAACCGAACCGAAAAAACAAACCGTTTATAACCATATACTGAATCAAACTGTTGTAATTGTATAATTTGGATGAAATTTGATTATTTCGGTTCAGTTTTTTGGTTAATCAACCGGTTATTTCGGTTCGTTTCAATTCGGTTATCTCTAATTATTTACTTTTGATTTTATTTCGGTTTTCGGTTAACCGACAGAACAAAACATGTCATTTCGGTTCGGTTCGATTCGGTTTCTTTTACAAATGGTTAGGTTTCGGATTTTCAATTAGCGAAAATTTGATTCGATTTGATTCTGGTATTAACCGTCCAAAGCGAACCGTATACACTCCTAATTTCTGGTCCATCATAGACCTATTTACAGCTAAACTTCCACACATAATAATATGCTTTTATTGCTTGTATCTAAATCCAACGAATAATACATAGAATTCTAGAAAAAGATGCTTACTCAAGTGACAAATGTCTTATTAACCAATACTACAAGGTAAAATTAGGCTTAAACAATTGCCTATGGATACTTTGGGAAACCAAAAAAAAAAAAAAAAAAAGGTAATAAATAAATTCCAAATCGTATGCAATAATTTTTATTTAAATTTACCAATGACGATGAAGAACTGAGAAGAAAACGATTGCACCAAATAGGAAAATGAGAAGACCAGTGAAATTGATTACGAGTGCTTCTGGGTTCTTCTGTAAACCCAAGAAAACAAATTTCTCAATAAGTCCAGTCTCAGTCGTTACGATTGCCAAAAAGAACGTAAAGAGTCCCAACAAAACATGCCATGGAGAAAACTTTGCTCTTGTAGACGACTCTCCACGTGGATAAACGAACGTTGCAAAGCCGAAGAAAAACTGCAGAAAGAAGAAGCAAATAGTAATCATGCCAAACCAAGAATGCAATGTATACATATGTGGAATCCAAAGATCATGGTGATACTTGAATGCAGCGGCAATCCCTCCGACCCCGGCAACAAATGCTAGGAAATTTAGTGTCCCATGAAACACTTTCTGGGATTTTCTTGGAGCTGAGTTCGATTTATAAGCCATCATGGCTTCTCCAGATAGTAAGACGAAACCTATGACCATAAGAAGTGGATGCATATTGAAAATCTTTTGCTTGTTATCCGACTTAAGAGCAAGGCCGCCACGAAAATGTAGAAGCCAGACTAGTAGAAGAATAACCACTGTTAGAAACAGTAAATGAGCAAACATGGCAAGCTGGATAACATGAGAAGCCGGAGCTGTCGACTGAGCTTTAGCAGCAGCCATAATTTGTATTATAAATAGAAAGTATTGCTTAATTTGATTTGGAGTACTATGGAAAGCTTGTATATATTTATACTTTGGAGAATTAATAGGAGTAGTTACAAAACAAAACAAGAAAAAATGATTTTGTGAATAAAGTGAGATAGAAAGAAAGAACCCTTTATTTGTTTGCAAGGATTAATTTGAGGGTTTAATTTAATGACAATCAATAAGTTAAGGATAAGTTAACGAAAGGTAATCTTGTTTACCAGATAAGTAAAGCTTTAGATAAGTTAACGAAAGGTTGTCTAGTTTACTAGATAAGTAAAGGTTTAGAATGCTTTCATTTGTTTGGTTCATATTTTGTTTGTTTGTTTGTTTTTAATTTTTTTTATTTTTAACAGCAATTTTATTAAAATTCTAGCAAGGTTCATATTGTTTGTGAAAGATAGACAAAACACATCTTTTCACAATAATCATGATTTCGGCGTATTGATTATGTTGTGGGCCTACCATAATCGAATGTGTGAAGATTGTGTTGTGTCATTCATTGGATTGAGAATATTGTGAACCGACCATAAGGAGCTTTTAAGAGCAAGCTTTTCAAATGTTTGTTAAGGCCTCTTTATGTTGGGGGACTCGGTGCGATTGAACCACTTAGTTAACTTGTTCCAAAGCTGTTGATCTTCAGTACTATTGGGTTCATCGTCACTACCGTTTGATGATTTAGGTTCGGACCTAGCTAGACGAATTTGCTTTGTAAACGAGGCCAAGGGGTTCGGATTGATCTTGTTTACGACCTGAAAGCGTTGATTCGTGAACAAAGTAAAGAACCTATTAATGTTCTTAGCTTCGTGAATGGTTGTGACCTTAGGGTCGCATTCAGGGGGTAAGCTTATGAGGATTTTATGAGTTAATTCTTCATTAATGATAGTTTTTCATAGTGTGTCAAATGATGTGATAATCCTGGTGAATCGACAATCCATGTCACTGATTGATTCTTTTGGACTCATTTGGAACATTGCATACGCTTGCATGAGCTGATATAAGTTAGACTCATTTACTTGGCTTGTACCTTCGTGTTTTAGTTCTACTTTTTTCCATACCTCTTTGGTACGTAAACACGAAGCCACATACCGAGCTATGGATGTGATAATGTCGAAATTATCTAGGATGTTCAACGGTGGATTTGTGGTGGATATCTAGCTGTGAGAGTAGTGTAAAGGTGGTGGCTCAAGGTGGAGCTGTAAGATTTGTGGTGGTGAATGAGGTGGTGCAAACCAAGTAGAAAGAGAACAACCACTTGGGTAGAGTTTTGCCTTGTTTTACTTTATGGGATGGCCGTAATGGGCATATAGCATTAGCCAACCAAGTTGTTTTGGGCGAATAGCCTTAACTTTATGAGGTGGCTTTAATGGGCGGATAGCCTTAGTTGTTTTAGGTGAATAGCCTTAACTTTATGTGATGGATTTAACGGGCGGATAGCCTTAGCCGATTGAAGTTGTTTTGGGTGAATAGCCTTAACTTCATGTGGTGGCTTTAATGGGCGGATAGCCTTAGATGATTGAAGTTGTTTTGGGCGAATAGCCTTAACTTCATGTGGTGGCTTTAATGGGCGGACAACCTTAGCCGATTGAAGTTGTTTTGGGCGAATAGCCTTACCTTCATGTGGTGGCTTTAACGGACGGATAGCCTTAGCCGATTGAAGTTGTTTTGGTCGAATAGCCTTAACTTCATGTGGTGGCGACGGATAGCCTTAGCCGATTGAAGTTGTTTGGGCTAATAGCCTTAACTTCATGTGATGGATTTAACGGGTGGATAGCCTTAGCCGTTTGTGATGGAGTTGGATTGATCTTGCAACCGCTCCAAAGGTTAAATATCTGACGTGGTGAGGTTCTCAATCCCACGATTGACATGACAGTTGTGTCGATTCGGTGACAAATGAAATGAACCATCATGCTCTCTGATTGGTTGAAATTTTTTCGTTCACCGCGCCAATATTTTGGCTTTTCTAAATTTAAAATATGCCCTCTGCAATCTCGGCCGTTGCATTGTTTTAATCTTGACCGTCGGACCAACAGACTTACGCCTATTTAAGGCGGATTATTCCCAACTTCCATCACTTTGCAAACCCTATTCACTCGGCAAGAAGAAATCCAGCGTAGTGACGGAAATTCCCGGCTGTGGTCACTCGTTTTTCTGCCCATTTGAAGCTTTCGATCGATTTCAGTATCTATTCTCCAGGTATCCCTCTTATCTTTATTTCATTTCCCGTTCTATTGCGTATTTCTTTTTCTAGTTGTAGAGCTTCTCCTTATGGCTGCATTTGCAATTTGTGTTTATTTTTCTGGGGTTTCCTTTTGTTCTTTGGGAGGATCTGTGCTCTTTGTGTCCTATAAGAAAGGAGAGGGCGAGGTGTTGAGACGATTAAGTCCTCATCATCTTAGCCCAACTTTGATCGTTCTGGGTGATTGACACTTTACCTCGTCCTTTTATTTTTGCAGGATGACTGGTAGTGACCAATCTAGAGGATGCAACTGAGCCCGCCGGATAGTAATAAGACTCCCAGGCCGAATAATCCAGAGGCGGCCGGAAAGGACAAAGAGATTGACGCTCTTGATAGGAAAGTTGAGGCGGATTGGGTGAAGGTTCGATCCCACCTTGGTGATCCCAGGCTCTTCTCCGATCTTAACATATCGTCCGACTACTTTTCTCTGGTTTCAAAGCGGTAGCTAACTGGGCTGGACAGAGATTGAAAAATGATAGGTTGGTCCTCTTTTATGACCACTTTGTTGCCGGTCTTAGACCGCCCTTTGAGCCTTTCTTTGTTGACGTGATGTGGAGGCTGGCCGCTCTCCCCTGTGACTTTACTCCAGGGGCGGTCAGGGTAGTGATGGCCTATGTGGTGCTTTGCCGAATTTTGGGTTATGAACCTTCATTTCGAGTTTTCTTGAAGTTTTATTCTTTCAGCAAAGCTGCTACTAATAAGGCGGATTCAAGCAATTTCTTGTCGACTAGGGCGATGGAGTGTCAGCTGTTTTACTGGACTTCAAATAAAATTCGTGTTTGGGGAGAGAGGGCCATGATTGTTGAATCCGTATCTATTTCCCAAGTTCAATGCACGTCCTAAGAACGGATCGAATTCGATCGTCATTTCTAAGAAGCTCAAGAAGGTCGAACATGAACTTCTTGACAATCTTCATGAGTATCTTGATTGGGATGAGAAGAATGAAACCCAGAAGCAAACATTTAGTTGGAGGAGTCTGCTTGATTTTAAAGCCGCTTTCTGTTGCGTTGCCGGAATTCCTGGACTAATAAATGCCCAGCCAATAGTCAAAACGTCTAGGTTGGGGACTCATGAGGATTGGCATGCCGAGTGCCATCATAAAAAGTGTTATCCCTCCAAGTGTCCTGTATGTATGAGGATAGAGACGTCGCGGCCTGCTCGTAATTTACTCTTCCGATCTGCTCTATTTTTCTGATTTTTGTATTCGTTAGCTATTTTGTATTTTGTTATGCGGCTCTGATTGTTTTTCTTCCAGGCACAATGGTACTTGCTAACGAAGACATGAATGCCATCATGGCCCAGCTGAAAGAGGAGAGGAAAACTCGCAAGGCGCTATTAGCGGCCAGCCAACCCATAGCTCCTCCTCCTACAATTAGCATGGAGAATGTTTTATCAACGATGCTGCCTCTCCGGCTGATCCTCTTAACACCATGGCTTTTGGGGCCGACGTTCCTGCTACGGGAGTCAAGAAACCTGCTGAAGCCAATAAATCCAAGAGGAAGAAACCCGTCGGAAGGAAGAACATTAATCTGATAGATGAGCCCGAGGAATCAGCTGAGGCAAGAGATGCGGCTTCGCCTAAGAGGCATAGGGCTGATGGTGGTCAGAACTTGAGCGTCGCTGCCTCCGACTCTACTAAGATGATCGAAGATGTCCGAGTTCCTCAGGTCGTCAAGCCTCTCGCTGCTGCCATAGATTTGACTGTAAGCCCTAGCAAGGAGGCCGCTGGTAAGGGTAAAGATGCAATTTCTGAGTCGGCACCAAATGAGTTGGGTATGAGGAAGATTCCAGTTGGACCCGCGGGAAGACCGGCTCTATAGTTGGATAATGATTTCTTGAAGCAAACTCTTACCCTCAAGACGGCTGGGGAGTTATCTGCCTCGATTGCTGATGTGGTTCTCTTGCAGAATCTTAAAATTAACCTACCTGACGCCCCTCAGCTAATGGTCGGCCAGGGGATCATTAATCGGATAGCTCAAGCAGATGCGGTAGCCTCGACAGCTTCCGTGGGACCCTCTTGCAGCATGCATCTGTTATCTGAGGCACTTGGATGTTAGGTGTGATGCCCGAAAGACAATTTTGTAATTGTTTTATTTAATAAATGAATTGACATTATTATTCATATTTATTATTCTCATATTCACCGATGTGACAATAGTATTTACACTACAGAAAACCCTAAAGTATATCGTTTATATAATCACTTAACTCAGTGCATGGTATATACACGGGAGGATTGAGTTAGTGAAGATGTACTTAAAATACAATTAGCCCGTAGTGAAGTTAATCGAGAGTATCGGGTCTCTCCTTTAACGTGCTATTAATGCGCCCAGAACACAATAGGTGTGATTGTCTTATCCGGACTTTCGGTTAAGAGAACCTAGTGGGGCATTTATATATGATAGATATATCATATATAAATTTGGACCGATTTGATTAGAGTTCACGATATAATTCCGTAATCGAGAAGTCTTATCGAATCAATGGATGATCATATTTATGGATATATCTTAATCCTCGAGGTGATCACGATCCAAGCCGCTTGAATCGAGTATGAAGTTTGACTTGACGGTTAAGGATTACATTGAGTCTGTGATCCGAATTACCCCATCTTGGCATTGTCTTGGATTGAGTGAGTAGTACGTGTTGTCACGCAGATACGAATCCATTCCTTCCATTTACGGAAGTAGATAGACGATTCACTTATTTGTTAATCCTAGAAACCGATCGATCCATGGAGTTCATATTACATCGATTAGCTACCGGTGAGTTGTATGAATTAATTGATCACTAGGGGTTAATGGTAAATAAGGATAAGAGGTTCTAGAAAGGGTTAACGGTAACTTCCCGATTTAGAATGAGCGATCTATGGAGGATTAATCCATATGTAATGATTATATCAATGGACGCTTATTATTATTCTCGTGAGGAGATAAATATAATCTCATAATCGGAGGAGTGCGATCACGGGATTATGGTGGCATATTCTCGTGATTGATTTATCGAATATAATTATTCGTTCGTAAGATAATTATTTATTTGATTTATCGGATCGGGCCGATTATTAGTCCATTGGTCCCCCGACGTGCCTCCTAATATAGCATAGCTATTCTCGGACGTCGAATCCTAATAATATTAATTTAGTTCTTGTTGAACTTTATTAAAACGATATGTGAATTAATTGTTTAGTTGGACTAAATAATTAAATACACTTGAAAAGACATTTTCGTAGACTTACCGAATTGGTGTGTTGACTTTTTGACCAAATTGGTCAAATGTAGTAAAATGCGTGTAACCTTTTTGGGGTTTGCATATGGCGCATTTTTGTGTTATTATTTAATTATTGGGAAATTAGTTTTCTTGGATAATTATTTGACGTATGATTTATCTTTTATTTGTTAAATGATAATTAATGGAATATTAGATAATAATATGATTTATCTTAATTTGTTTGGGATAATTATTTTATTTATCTTTTATTTGGAAAAAGGATTAATGTAATAATTATCTCTTAATTATTTAATCCTTGGAGGCTAAGTTTTACTCTCCTATATAAAGAGAGTTCTAAAGCCTGAGACACACAATATAAAATTTCGACTTCCATCTCTTAGAGAGAGGAAGGAAATTTCGCCAAGGGTAGTTGAGGAAGATTTTGGAGATTTTTCCGGGTAGCATATCGGAAGGATTCGAGACGAGGATTTCCTTCCACGGGAGTTGCTTGGATCACACGTCACGGAAGATCGTGGTGCTCTTCACACCTTGTTCGTTCTTTCCATTGCGGTTCTCCAACTTGGATTATGAGATCCAAGAGTTATGTTCTACAACCTCCTTGTAAATGTAGATCTAGTTATTTTATTACGTGTATTTTATAGATCTAGATCCTTAAAATCGCTTCATTGCGGATGATATTACTTACAAGTGGTATCGAGCCGCCATGGTGATCTATATTTATACGTATAAAATATTAGATCAGGAGTGGAAAACATGTAGCTTTTATTGTCAATTTTTAATTTGGCCAATGCATGTTTATATATATTTATGTTGTTGCGATTGTTGTGGTTTGAAGAGATGGATTGGGGTTGGCATTGTTTACCCGTTAGATCTATTGTAAACTCGTATAAACGATGAAAATTCGTTCATATGAGTATAGGAAATTATGTAATTTATCTTTATTGCAATTTTAATTTCCAGAAAATAGATCTATTTAGTAGCTGTTTAGTATTTTAGTTTTTCCCGTTGATTGAGCCGTTAAAACGAAGATCCCTCCGGTCAGAATCAAGATCAGAAGATGGTGATTTACTCCACAAATTTTGGCATCGATCAGAGTCCGTTTCGATATCCGTTCGTTGCTGCGAAGACGCTGCTGTAACAGAAAAACTCAGGATTCACAGAAACTCTACCTGTGACTTCCTCGATTTTCTGGGAGAGTTTGGACCGTTGAAACGCAAATCCGACCGTTCAGATTGATAAAATTGGAGTTCTGGACGTGTGATAACAATTTCAGGTCGATCGGGATTCATATAGATTCCCGATCTGCCTCGGGAAGTCTTTGATGCGCTGCAGTCAAAGTCAGATTCAGCATCAAGTTGGGCGGATAACTGGAGAAAATTGGTAAGTCAAAGCACCGATCCAACCGTCCATATTGAAGATCGAGAGGTGAAGAACATATCTGGAAAGTTTCGTCCTGATCCGAGTCCGTTTGGTATGCCGATCGTCGAAGAGTTCAAACAGCTACAGATTTTGTTAGAAAGTAGTAAACCCTAGTTAGGGTTTTGTTTTTTTTTTTTAATTTTCTAATAGATAGATGAAGTGCCAACGATCCATCTCGGTGTTTAAAATTTTTCGCAATTTATTTTTATGTGTTTGATCATAAAATAGATATAAAATCGGAATTGCCATGACATGCATCATATCATAAATTCACTCCTTGCATACATGTAGAATTTTAATTTTGGTAATTAAAATAGGCATGTATACAAACTCGTGTAATTAGTTGAAATTTAATTAATACGTGGTAATTAATTAATTTAGTAACTAATTAAAGATCCGAGGGACGGGTTATGAAATCGTTAAGCCTTTGAGGTGTGTGTTCTCGGTGAACCGCCTTAAAACCCAAACGAGATCACGTTTTCGATTCGTAGTGTCTACGAGATTGAATGATGGTAAAAGAACAATAAATCTTGGATAAAAGCGGTTCGCCTATAGGTTGGGTGGTCAATCGAGCTTCGCTCGACCGACTTAACCCTCCTAGTGTGATGTATGCACGGGGTCCGGCAAGACTAAGCTACACCTGGAGAGCGAGAGGGTGATTCCTTCTTATCTCAATGGGTTGTTCTTGACCCGACTTCGTCCGGATTGTCACATATGTTCCAACGAATAGGACGGGTAGGCTTGCCTACGTTACCGACACCATTCGGAATCCTTGATTTGATGTGCTTTTATGTTAACATCAAAAGGCGTGGTTAGTTAACCCACCACCACTTCCAAAATATTGAGTGGGAGCGGGGAGGCGACACCAACCCCACGGCCTCTACTATAGATACAAGTAAGTGAGAGAAGGGTGGCGCCTCGCATGGCGCTTTGATTTCGTCCCCCCTACGGATGGTGTTCACCCCTATCAACATTCATGGCTTGGTCTCCGAAAGGATAGGATTTCAGGTACTCGTCGGGTCACCGACCTATCCTATGTATGTGGCATACTGGGCGTACTCTAAGAGATCCGATATAGTAGGTCACACTCATAAAGGATATTTTTGATAATATCTAGGCTAAAAAAGAAAGGTAGTCAATGAATAAAGGGATGTTCGATTCTCGTGGGATGTTTGATTCTCACAAGTTATTCATTGATGAGATTTCTCGATTTAACCGTCATCTCTTTGACCTACCCTACTGGCACCTTTGAGATGCGAGGTTAAAACCTTGGAATGGTAGAGTAGACTTAATTTTAGTTTACAATTCCTAAAATAAATATAGTAGTGTTAACTTGAATTAATATATGTCATTTTATTTACTGACATTATATCCCTTACTAAATTGCTTAAAAATTTATAATTGACTAGTATTGACTTCGTTAAAAAGTGGAAAGTAACTAGGACGTTGAACTAGTTAATCGATAATGCAATTAATTTTCGAAAGAGATATTTTCTCTTAAACCTTTTAAAAACCAGTGACATATAGGTATGTCACTAGTGCCATTCGTGTCAAACGGAAGACAAACTTAGTTTGATCAAAGGTGATTTCGGACTTTGAAATTCTTCTAGTGAATTTTGAGTGTGTACACGAGTAATTTTCTAATAGAAAAATCGGAAAATCATGAAGTGTTACTAGTTGGACGATATTTGGAATCGATGAACTAGTGGGAGCTTTATGATTTGTTGTTTTCTAGAACATTAGAAAAGTGTAATCGACTACACACGTAATCGTTCTAATTGAAAACCGGAAAGTCATGAAATGTCGCTAGTTGGACGATATTTGGAATCGATGAACTAGTGGGAGTTCTATGATTTGTTGTTTTTCGGAAATATTGGAACTATGAGATTTTTCTAAATTGAAAAATCGGAAAATCATAAATAAAGCATTGCTCGTTAGGACGGTATTTGGAACCGATAAACTAGTGGGAGCTTTAATATGATTTGTTGTTTTTCGGTATATTAGAAAATCCGAGAAGTCCCGACGAGTAACACTCGAAATAGACATCCACGGTTCAAGAGTAGTGTCTACTCAAACGAACCGGTTCAAGACAAGCATTTCCATTCACGGAAAGTCGAGAATGGGAGAATATGTCTAAAAGTGTTAGTCATCTAAACTAAGAAAATTTTAAGGTCGAATCGAAAATTAATTAAAGCGAAAATCATAGGATAAGGGCGGTGATTTTGGATCACCAACCTATGAATACTTGGCGATTTTCTCGAGCTAAGTTCTTTGGCGAGAACAAGGTAGCAAAGTGCATTTAATGATTAAAGGAGTAAACAACGGGCGATTAATTTTAGCTAGAATAGTGGGAGTGATATAAGGAAATGAATCTCGGATTCAATCCTTGGATATCACGGAAAAATTATTTTCATTTAAGATTCGTTGGAGCGAATGGATTTACCTTATATTCGATAATTTGTTTGTCGTATGAAAGTGAATATACCATTTGTAGTACGAATCCAAGACTCGGACTTTTGTTTGATAAAGTCAAAACCACTTAGAATCATGAAATATGTATATAAAACACATCTTAAGAATCTGTTAAAAGCAATTGGTTTCTATATTTAGATAAACGCTTCTTCATATTCCATAGTTAGTGCATAGTCCCAAAAAGACAAGACCTCAAGGCTGGCTCAGGGTGATTCCTTTCTCCCAGTCTGGTTATATTGTCTCAAAGGTTCAATGACTAAGTTTCCTTTCAATCGGGAAAGGATAATGGTTATAAAGAAGTGAAGAGAGTTTGAGAATGTGTTAACACAAGAGTAAACTTCAACTTATCTTATTCATTGATATGAGAGGTTTATAAATAGATACAATTGTGAGAGACTAGCACTAGCTTGGGCGGCCACTTGAGTATTTAGATGTGGGCGGCAAGCATGCAAAAGTAAAAGTAAAAGCTATGTCTATGACATATTAATTGTGTCTATGACATAAAGTAAACTAGAGTTTGACATATTAATTGTTTATATGTATCACAATTAATATGTCGTTTATAATTAAATAAAGTGTACAAAAATATTATGCACGAAATCCTAAGGCTCAGGAATCTGCTTGAGCACCTGTCAAGCCTCCTCGGCAGGTGAGTCTATTGAGTAATATTTCCACACCCCCTCAAATGGTCAGTATATGTTGATGCGACCTAGTTTGCTACTTAGTCTACTTTGAACATAAGAGGTGGAATAGCCTTGGTAAGAATATCGACGATTCGACCTTTGAGGGAACATCTTTGGAGTTGAATAATCTTGGCATCAATCTTCTCCTTGAGAGAAAGTAATCTGTCAATGTCCACATGCTTGGTTTTATCATGATGGGTGGATCTTCTCCGCCATGCATAAGGTGAATTATTATCACAACAGAGTGTGATAGGTTCTTCGATCTGATTCTTTGAAGTTCGATCGATACCACACTTTTTAGCCATAGAGCTTCACAAATGCCAAGTACAAGTGCCCTTAGTTCACCTTCAAAGATCGCTTCTTGACATGATGAGGTTGTTTCTTGCTCCTCCAAGTAACCTGAGTTCCCCATACATATGAGCAATAGCCTGTGGTAGACCTCTCCTGTCAATGTGACATCCAGCCCAATCGACATCGGTGTAGACCTTGATTGATCTATCAGAGACTTGGTGAAGTGTAGGCCTTGGCCAGGAGTGGATTTTAAATACCTCAAGATCCTATTCATTTGCATCCCAATGGTGCTCGGTAGGGCAATGCATGAATTGACTAACGGTGCCCGACCCCATATGCAATATCAGGTCTTGTGTGAGAAAGGTATATGAGTTTGCCTACAAGCCTTTGATATTGTTCTTTCTCGACAAAGAATGTCACCATGTAGCTTAGAGGTATGGACTGGGTCTCTCTGGGGATCTGCAGTTTGCACCCCAAAGATGCCGTTTTTTTTTAGCAGGTCCAGTACATATTTCCTTTGGGAGACTGAGATTCCTTTGTCAAGCTTTAGCTACTTCCATGCCAAGAAAATACTTAAGTAAACCCAAGTCTTTAACACGAAATACCTTTGCCCGACCAAATCTTTCAAGTGTTGGATCTCGGCAGGTCATCTCCGTGAAGGATGATGTCATCCACATAGACAATAAGAATAGACCTCTTCTGGTTGGTTGTCTTGATGAACATAGTGTGATCAGAATTGCATTGGTGATATCCAGCAGCTTTGACCACAGTTGTTAATTTTCCAAACCATGCCCTTGGTGATTGCTTCAGGCCATATAGAGATTTCCTCAGTTTGCACACCTTGCCTTGAGTATGAGGATTGATAAAACCAGGAGGTATGGTCATATAAACCTCCTCAGTAAGGTCCCCATTTAGAAAAGCATTTTTGATATCCAATTGATGAAGAGGCCAGTCAAGTTGGACAGCTAGAGAAATTAGTACCCTGACAGTGTTGAGCTTTGCCACTGGTGCAAAAGTTTCTTTATAGTCAATGCCATAAGTTTGAGTGAATCCCCTGGCTACCAATCTGGCTTTGTACTTGTCAATAGTGCCATCAGCAGTGTATTTGATAGTGAATAACCATTTGCGGTGATTGTCTTCTTGCCTTTTGGAAGAGTTGTGAGATCCCAAGTATGATTATCCGGGAGGCAAATCATCTCTGTTTTAACAAATGACCTTCCACTTATCATTTTGAAGGGCCTCCGAATATTTACGGGAATAGAGTGAGAGTCCAGTCTGTGTAAACATGGCAAAGAGCAGGAGACAAGCGATCATAAGATAGATAAGAATGAATAGAATGATCGGTGCATGATCTTTTCCCTTTCCTTAGAGCGATAGGTCTGTCATCCACTTCAGCAGATCTTTGAGAGTCGATAGCGGAGGTCCAGCAGACTCTGGTTCATTAAATTCTTTGAGGTTACAGTTCAAAGAGCTCTGGGTCGATAGACTCTTGTTCGAGGAGGTTCTTTGAGAAGTATGAGGTGTAGAGAGTCGTAAGTCTTGAAGTTCGATCTGCTTGAGGATCGATGGAGTTCTTGAGGGTTAAGAGTTTCTTGAGGAAGGGTTTAGGTCAATTTCAATCAGTTTCCATCTGTGAATGACTCGGTCGGTTTCTTTGTAATAAGGGTCTTTTCAAAGAATTTTACATCCATAGAATTGTAAAATTTCTTTTCAATAGGGAATAACACTTGTAACCTTTTACATCCTTTGCATAACCTAGGAAAATGCACTTGTGAGCTTTAGGATCAAGTTTACTGTGTTGAGCATGGATATACACAAACACAAGACAACCAAAGATCTTTGGAGGCAATCGGGAAACAAGATGATGGCAGGAGTGTGTGGTCGGTAGGGTTTGGAGTGGAGTTTTGAAACCTAACACTGGCTGGGAAGTCTGTTGAGTAAATAAGTTGCGATCAGATAGCTTCACCCCACATATATTTAGGAACATGTGTGGTGAACATGATTGATCTGGCCATTTCAGTAGTGCTGTTCTTTCTCTCAAGAACCCCATTCTGGCGAGGTGTTTCCACACAACTCTTGATATGAACAATTTCTCTCTCTGTCAAGAAGGTACCGAGATTAGACTCATAGTATTCTAGAGCATTATCAGTCTTTAAGATCTTGACCTTAGTATTAAATTGAGTGGAGACCATATGATAAAACTCTTGAAAGATATGACCAACTTCAGATTTGTCTTTCATTAAAAAACCCAAGTGTTCTGGTATGATCATCAATAAAGGTGACAAACCACCTTTTCCTGTTATACTTTTCACCCTAGAGGTCCCCACATCATTGTGTATTAAGGTGAAGGGTGAGGAATGCAAATGAGGTAACTTAGCATACAGATTTTGTAAGTTTAGCAAATTGACAAATATCACATTGAAGGTCATTCAGATTACATCCTTTAAACAATTCAGGAGTTAAAGATTTTAAGTAACCAAAACTTGGATGTCCTAATCTATAATGCCATAACATGATATTGTCTAAAGTGCAGGGAGCAGTCTTGAGGCGATTCAGTCTTGATCTTACATCTTGTCTTTTCGAGGTTGACCGAAACAATCCAAATAAGCAAGGTTTAGCCTTCCCAATCACTTCCACGTGAAGTAGGATCTGGAATGTGCACCGATTTTCCTTAAAAACAACAGTCCAATTCAAATCTTTAGTGAGTTTCTTGTGAGATATAAGATTGCAGTCTAAGTTTGGAACAAATAGGACATCCACGAAGGCATATCTTATTAGTGAGTTTAACATTTCCAACACCTTTTGCACGAGAGATAGATCCATCAATGATTTTAATGTTATGAATTTGGTGACAAGGCATATAGTTGGTTATAAGGTTTTTATTACTAGTCATATGGGAGGATGCCCCAGAATCAACAATCCATGTTTCATTGCTAAGGGAAGAGTAGAATTTACTGTATGAGTATGAGTAGCAACATCAAGAGAGTGACTACCTTCCTTTTGTTGATTCAGAAGGCTTTGAATGCAAAGAAGCGAGCATTCATCTGGTTGTCATTCTCTCCTCACCGATGTGTCTCGCTTTGACTTTCCCGATAGGTTTTGAGGTTTTGAGGAGTTAGGCTTGCCATGGAGCTTCCAAATAGATTGTCCTTGGTGTGATTTGTGCGTTTGCGGTGATCACGAACGCTTTTCCGATTTTTCTCAGTAGGCTTCTGTATGTCTCAAAGAACTTGACAGCCTTCCTGGCGTCAGCGAGGCGCACCTTCAGTAGGGTTGTCAGTAGTGGATTTCAGAAGCATGACTTTTCTCCTACTTTCTTCATGTTTGACCTCAGCAAACATGGATTTGAGATTAGGAAGAGGTTTGGTGGCAAGAATTCTTCCCTAACATCATCAAGAGTAGGATTCGATCCAGGTGAGGAACCCGAATACTCTCTTCTTTTCAATGATGTCTTTATAAAGAGCAAACATCTTTGACATCATTCCATGAGTGAGTTTCTAACATATCTAAGTGTTGCCAAGCCTTAGATAGTTGATTGAAATATTGAGTTACTGAGACATATCCCCTTGCACTGCAAGTTTGAATCGACGAGCTTTAGTTCATATACCTCGGATGTATTATCCTTCTTGGAGTAAAGATCTACGGCATTATCCTGCATTTCTTTGGCAGTATCATACATCATAAAGTTTTCACTTATCTCTTTTGTCATTGACCTCGTGAGGATGGTCATGAGTTGATTATTTGTTGTGTCCCATGCTTCAAAACCGAGGTCGGTTCAGCCAAGAGTGTGTGTTTTGTTCCAGACAAGTATCCCATCTTACTTTGTCCAGAAATGTACATTTTCATAGACCTTGACCATAACAGATAGTTGTTACCATCAAGTCTATGATTTGTATAAGAAGAGGAGTTGTCAGTACTCCCAGTCAGCTGAGGCTGCTGAGAGTCTGCTGAGGTTGAAGTAATGTCGGATGTGGAAGACATTCTTCAGAAATATGAGTTTTGCAGCGGAAAAAAAGTTAGAACACAAATGGCTCTGATACCATGAAGAGAGTTTGAGAATGTGTTAACACAAGAGTAAACTTCAACTTATCTTATTCATTGATATGAGAGGTTTATAAATAGATACAATTGTGAGAGACTAGCACTAGCTTGGGCGGCCACTTGAGTATTTAGATGTGGGCGGCAAGCATGCAAAAGTAAAAGTAAAAGCTATGTCTATGACATATTAATTGTGTCTATGACATAAAGTAAACTAGAGTTTGACATATTAATTGTTTATATGTATCACAATTAATATGTCGTTTATAATTAAATAAAGTGTACAAAAATATTATGCACGAAATCCTAAGGCTCAGGAATCTGCTGAGCACCCTGCTGAAGCCTCAGCAGGCTGAGTCTGCTGAGTAATATTTCCACAAGAAGTAACATAGCTTGTTCATGACGACCTTCGGGGTCTGATGAAAGATACAAGCTAGTAGGAGCTTCCGAGTAGTGACTTCTTGTCTGATAACTATTCAAACACTCCGGAAAGTTTATCCAAAATATTTTGAGGTTTCTCTGTTTTCAACAGAGATAGAGTATTCTATACTCAGAATAGGCCATTCATAGTCCTCGAGACTGATGCTTGATGTATGAAAAATATATGATCAAATTATAAGACTTTTTATTATTAATTGTATGATATTTTAGTATAATTTCATATAAATGCATTAAAAACTTATAAAAATCATAGTTAGTTATAATTAGATGCATAAGTTATAAAAACGATAAAAATGATAGTTTTTTGTCAGATTTACGTTTGGTGTTTCGTTGAGTTTGTTGCAGGATCAGATGTTTACCAAGATCCAAAAATATGACATACTTTGAAGTATAAATCATGAGTTTTGTGGGATAAAAGATTATGCCAAAATCTAACAACTTTGAACAGATCAACTGTCCTTAATGTTTCTACCGTAACTCATCTTCAACGGACATTTGATCTAACTTAGAGGCATTTTCAGAGAAAAAGTCCTTGATGAAAGTTGTAGGCCTTCAAAAGAGCTTTCCAACGAATATCAAATCATGTCAATCTGAGGTCTACAGCTCGAGATAGGTTTTTACAAACATCAGATATGTTGTATGTCCGGCACGCGCCGGAGAAGGCCGAATATTGCAGAAAAATCTCTGAAACTGGGCCCACAAATCTCTGACAAGGGAATATATACTGTGTAGCCGGCACGCGCCGGTGGTGGTCCGGCACGCGCCGGCCTTATGGTACACTCTATAAATACCCCTCAATTGCAACCATTTTGAAGTGTACCAATGCATATATCTCTCTTCTATATCTATATATAGTTTCGTTTTGTTGTTTGTAGTTAAATAAAAGCTGTAAACGGCACTCTGCCGGAATAATGCTGTAGTATAAAGTATCGTTATAATGCTTAGAGGATGTATCAAGGCTCATTGATGTCAAGGAGTTGCTAGTTCCGGAGGATACAACTCTGAAGCTTCGATTGTAATCTGGTAACTTTTCTAATGTATTTATGTTGTTATTAGTATCTTACTTATAATGATATTAGGCTAACTTAGTATCTAGCCAAGATATGAAATTGGATTAGTATTATCTTTTTAGGGAAATGGATGATGACTATACTAAAATTGGATAAAAATCGGTTATAATGAATCTCTTTCTATATTCGTATTAAATTAGCTACTTGATATGAAAGAATTCATAATCTAATTATGAATTGACGCCTCGTAGTTAGGTTATGAACTCGTTAATAGAAAGACCGGAGGGTAAAATTGGCCGAGTGAAACGTGACAACGGAATCCGATTTCTAAACCGGGGTAGATTTGTTTGGGAGAAACAAACTCTTATTGAAATATGTACTCGAGAGATTATTACGTTTAATTCGTTTGTTTAATTGACATACCTTAAAATTGGCCGAATGACAAAACGGGAGTGACCCATGCTTGAGGATGACCTTGGACAAATGATTGGACATATGACAATTTCAGATGCTCGTGTGAGAATGAATTGTTTAGTTTAGGAGTGCACCGTTTTGTATAATTGATTTAACTTAAAATAAAGATCGAGCACATCCAATTTCACTAAAAAGATATAATGATTCAATAACATATTCTTGGCTAGTCTATAATTATAATATCTATCTCCCTCCCTTAGATATTGTTTTGGTACCTATATATACTTATATCTATATATATATATATGTATTGCTATATATCTATATATATATTTATATACTTATATATATCTGTTTTAGTTTTATGCTTTTATTTATTGTTTGTTAGTTTAGAGTTTGGTTGGATGATAAAATTTGCGACTTAGATTGAGATAATAACAGCTTTCTTGGTGTTTAATCACACGGTGAATTACCAAGTTTTCCCGAGGATCGATCGACACCTGACTCATCACTCTATCACTACAATTTGACCCGGTACACTGCCGGTAAGGATTGAATAGCATAGAAAAGGTCCGTCGGCTTTTTGGCGCCGTTGCCGGGAACGACGCTAATTCATTGTGTTCGAATGATTTCTACTTATATTAACTCAAAAGTCTCGAGGATAAGTCAACACTTTTCTTACCCCATTTCTATTTTCTTTTTCGTTGGTACTTACCTAATAAGTAAGTTACCAATCTTTACTTTTATCGATTTCAACTATTTTCGGTTTTCGTTAGTTGATGACCAGAAAGAGTAAGGCCCCACTTACTCCTTATAAGCCTGACATAGATACTTACGAAAAGGCGATTAAGCGCGAAAGGAAACAAGGTCATCACTGGTCGTGGAAATCGACGGAGAATCATCATCAAATCAAAATACGAAAATGGTCGAAAAGCAAGTGATGAAACACACGAACAAGGGCTAGATCATGCTCAAGGGCATGGCCAAAATCTTAATCAGGATCTACCCATACCAAATAACCAGAATAGAAATAATCAAAATCGGAACCAGAACAATCGTAATAATAACCCACCAAATCCGAGACCTATTTGTGATCAGACCTTAAGAATAAACCAGACTAATAATCCAGTTCGTTTACCCAATGAAGGAGCAAATAATTTTGAAATAAAATCTCATCTTTTTGGTCTAATTGACGAAGAGCCCAATTTCTAGGAGAGGATGATGAGGATCCACATCACCATCTCTATCTTTTCAAGAATTGTGCAATACTGACCAAAAGTCAAGGTGCTCATCGTGAATTAACAAGGATGTCTATGTTTCCTTTTTCTTTAAAAGGAAGAGCACGAGATTGGTTTATGTCACTCCCACATCATTCATTGACTAGTTGGGAGGAAATTCAAACCGAGTTTTTAAAGCGATATTTTACTCGGGTAGAAATTTGGAATTAAAAGTCGAAATTGCCAACTTTAGACAAGGATCTCAAGAAACGCTTGGGAATGCGTGGGAGAGATTTAAAAGTTGCTAAGATCTTGTCCCGGTCATGGTTATTCCTTAGAAATGCAAATCCAACTTTTACGTCAGTAAATTAAGGAAAGATTCACGCGCGAGATGTAGATCATGCATGTGGTGGTTCATTAATGATGAGTGAAGCCCAAATAGTTTACGATGCTATAGAAAAGATTTCAAAAAATAACAGAATGTGGGAAACCGGTTCTAGCACCAGGAAAGTAGCATTTGCAGCAGAATGCACATCGAATATGGAAGTTCTAGCACACTTGGAGAATTTGAGTAGGAAATTTGACAACCTACAGGCTAGTAGGACTGTAAAACCAGAAACTATCGTACCAAATGACTACTCAAGTCATGATAATATGTCATTAGGGATAGAAGAACCAGAAGGATACTCAAGGGAAGAGGTGAGTTTTTTACAACAGCATAGGAATTTGAACAACGCGTATTCAAACTCCTTTAATGCTATGAGAAGAGAGCACCCAACTTTTAGATGGTCTGAAAACCCTAATAAGCCAAGACAACCGCCATATCCAGTTCAGTATAAGAATCCATATAGTAATCAAGTTCATCAAGGAAATACATCAAATCAGAACCTACAATCATTACCTAAATCTTATCCACAACATACTACTCAAACTATACCAGTCACCCAAAGTTCAACCCAACCTGAAGGAGTTGATAAATGGGATAAATTAATGGAAAATATGATGGGTGTAGTATCTACTCAAGCTCAGAATATAGAAACTATGATAACTTCTATAGGTTCGAGTCTAAGGATATGACTATGTTGAAAACGTCTATGGGTGGACATGATACGAGAATGAGAACTATAGAAGCATCGTTAAGGAATATGGAAGATCATTTGAGTAGAGAAGGAGAACGTAACATGTGAAGAGACCTCCGGGAGGATTACCAAGTAATCTTGAAAGAAACCCGAGAGAGGTAAAAATTTGTGATTACAAGAAGTAGGAAATATTGTGAAGATACTAGAGAAGTAAAACGCAGGAAACAATGAGGTAGAAAATGATTTAAATGGTAATATCATAAAGGAAAAGGACGAACTTGAATTCAACGATGAAGAGGAAGAAATTATCGAAGAATTCTTAAAAGCAGAATAATGTTGAAACTGAAATTGAAGGTGAAGAATGGGTAAAAGTCCCTAGAATTTCGAAGATCCTATGGATAAGGACACGAGAACCCTATTTAAGGAACATGTCGAGGAAATCAGGAGAAAAACAGGAAGATTTAAAAGTAAGCTGTGAAGGATAAAGTTGATACTGAGGGGATGTTTTAAAGGAAAAATCTCAAGATAATGAAACTTGGCGATCAAGTAATGCTCAAAGATTCAAGGAGAAAGGAAAAGAGAAAATGACTTGAGAACCAAAGGCTATAGATTTAGAATCTTTGCCTTATCCACGAAAGATCAAATTAAAAGAGATAAAAGCGATAAGAAATATGCTCGTTTCCTTGACACTTTTCGTCATATTCATGTCAATATCCTGTTATAGAAGCTTTAGTCAACATGCCCGCCTATGGAAAGTTTCTTAAAGATATCCTATCTAATAAAAAGCGATTAGAAGAATATGAGAATATATGCCTTAATGAAGAATGTTACGCAATACTTGAAAGATCGACTACCTCCTAAACTTAAAGATCCTGGTAGTTTCACTATCCCATGTGAAATTGGAGGATTTGTTTAAGAAAGTATTGTGTGATCTAGAGCAAGTATCAATCTCATGTCTTATGAGGATTATAAGAAACTAGGAATAGGAGAGTTTACTGAATCTTGAAATGACCCTTCGGATGGCGGATAGATCAATTAAACATCCTAAGGGAATAATCGAGGGACGTGTTGGTTAAAATTGATAAATTTTACTCCCAAGAGACTTTGTAATAATGGAAATGGAAGAAGGATTTTCGGCGCCAATTATTCTAGGTCGACCATTTCTAGCTACAGGAAGAACTTTGATAGATGTTCAAAAGGTGAACTAATACCGAGAGTTAATGAGGATAAAGTTTCATTCAATATCTTCAAAGCTATAAACCATCCATATAAAGAACCGAGAATCATGTTCTTTTATAGATGAATATTCTACTATCTCGGGATGCCAAATCTAAAGATTATGAAAATAAATTAGAAGAATGTTTGGCATTTTCTATCTATAAAGAAGATGAAAATGATACTGAAATGAAAGAAGTAATCCTTTATTTAGATAAAGGAGGGTTTGTTAAACATCCATGGCATAAAAATTTGAAATTGGAAATGGAAGGACCGCTTTTAAAACCATCGTTAGAAGATCCACCAAGGAATGCTGAGTTGAAACCACTTCCTTCGAATTTGAAATATGCTTTTCTTAAAAATGATAACTCATACCTATTATCATTTCATCAACCTTAACAAAAGAACAAGAGGATCAATTACTAAGAATGTTAAGACAACATAAGAAAGCATTTGGATGGACAGTGGCAGATATCAAAGGAATTAGCCCTGAAATTTGTGTTCACAAGATTATTTTGAATGAAGAAGCTAAACCTTGTATTCAGCCACAACGCCGCCTCAACCCAAATTTGCAAACAATCGTTAAGAAAGAGGTCATTAAGCTATTAGAAATGGGAATAATCTTTCCCATATCAGATAGTGAATGGGTAAGTCCGACTCAAGTAGTTCCAAAGAAAGGAGGTTTCACGGTAAAAGAAAATGATAAAAATGAATGGATTCCGACAAAGGAAATTACGAGGATATCGAATGTGTATTGACTTTCGAAACCGAATGATCATACTAAAAGGATCATCATCCACTTCCATTCATCGTGCGGATGTTGGAAAGATTGAGTGGACATAAGTATTCTGCTTTTAGATGGTTATTCAAAGTTATTTACTGATATTCATTGCAAAGCAGGAGATAGAGAAAAACTACTTTCACTTGTCCCTATGGAACTTTTGCTTATAAAAGAATGCCGTTTGGATTATGTAATGCACTGCTACATTTCAAATGATGTATGATGGCAATATTTTACGATATGGTTGAGAAATTCTTAGAAATCTTTATGGATGACTTTAGTGTTTATGGAGATTCTTTTGATAAATGCTTATCACACTTAGAAACGCTTTTTTACTGTATTTGTGAAGATACCAACTTGGTTCTAAATCGGGAAAAATGTCATTTGATGGTATCTCAAGAAATTGTACTAGGTCATAGAATCTACTCAAGCGAGGAATTGAAGTTGATAAAGCTAAAGTCGAAGTAATTGAAAAATTACCTCCACCAATTAATTTGAAAACGTTAAGAGGATTTCTTGGACATGCAGGATTTTATAGAAGGTTTATTGCAGATTTCTCAAAAATAGCAAAACCCCGAGTCATTTGCTAGAAAAAGAAGTACCTTTTAACTTTGATGATAAATGTATGGAAGCCTTTAAGACCCTAAAAGCGAAATTAACTACTGCACCAGTACTAGTAGCACCAGATTGGGATTTGCCGTTTGAAATTATGTGTGATGCAAGTGATTTAGTTGTAGGAGTGTTTTTTAGTCAACGGTATAATAAAATTCTCAAAGCTATCTACTATGCTTCTCACACATTAAACGCAATTTACCTTAATTATGCAACTACTGAGAAAGAACTGTTGTCTGTAATATTTGCCTTAGATAAGTTTCGATCATATATTGTTGGTTCTAAGGTAATAGTCTACACAGACCATTCAGCTCTGAAGTATCTTTTAAGTAAGAAAGATGCCAAACCGCGTCTTCTTAGGTGGATTACATTACTTCGTGAATTCGATATTGAAATTAAGGATAAAAAAGGAAGTGAAAATGTAGTAGCGAGATCATCTAAGGCAGATGGATAATGATGAAGGAAAAGGAAAAGAAATTCAGGATTCATTTCCGGATGAGAAATCATTTAAGATAGATACTCCTTCAACCATGCGATTATTAAAAACTAGAATACCATCAAAGGAAGATTCGCCATGGTTTGGGGATATTGTTAACTACATTACCTGTAGGTACATCCCACCTCATTGGACTTGGCAAATGAAAAGAAGTTCTTTTATGACTTGAAGTTTTATTATTGGGATAAACCGGATCTTTTCCGAAGATGCTCGAGATGGAATAATTAGGAAATGTATTCTCGATAATGAAATTTTAAGTGTATTATCATTTTGTCATGATCGTGAGGGGGGAGGTCATCATGGAGGATGGAAAAGCTCGCTTTCAAAGTTTTACAATGTGGTTTCTATTGGCCT
This sequence comes from Gentiana macrophylla, assembly GCA_026214975.1. Lineage (NCBI taxonomy): Eukaryota > Viridiplantae > Streptophyta > Magnoliopsida > Gentianales > Gentianaceae > Gentiana > Gentiana macrophylla. Next base: position 30,983,006 of record CM047816.1, on the reverse strand, counting down.
ACACTATATAGAGATGCATATAAATATGCAAAATCTTGTGAATCATGTCAAAAATGGGAAATATATCGAAAAAATATGGAATGCCTATGCAACCGATTTTAGAATGTGAACTATTTGATGTGTGGGGCATAGATTTCATGGGACCTTTCCTATATCTTTTGGAAAAGATTTATTCTAGTAATGGTTGATTATGTTTCTAAATGGGTAGAAGTTTGAAGCTCTCCTACTAATGATACAGAGTAGTGCTAAGGTTCCTTAAAAGAATATATTCACACGATATGGCATTCGAGGGCTATCATTAGTGATAGAGGTTCACATTTTGTAACCAACCATTTACTAAGATAATTGAGAAATATGGTGTAACTCATAAACTTGGAACACCCTATCATCCACAAACTAGTGGGATGGTAGAGGTGTCTAATAGAGAAATTAAAAGAATCGTGGAGAAGGCGGTGGACACGAATCGTAAAAGCAAGCGTAAAGACTTGATGATGCATTATGGGCATCTGAAATGACCTTTAAAACACCGATTAAACATTCTCCTTACAAATTAGTATTCGGAAAATCTTGTCATCTCCTGTTGAATTAGAACACCGAGCTTTATGGGCTATTAAATTTCTAAACTTTGATCCTAAAGTCGCCGGTGATCATAGATTACTTGATTAATGTAACTAGAAGAATTTCGACTCGATTCTTATGAAAATGCTCGAATCTACAAGAACGCATACGAAAGCTTTTCATGACAAGAAAATCTATAGTCGTGAGTTCCATATAGGTGATCGAGTACTTTTATATAATTCACGTTTGAAGTTGTTTCGGAAAGCTTAAATCCAGATGGACAGTCCATATGACATAACAAAAATCTATAAGTCAGGAGTTGTTGAACTAAGCGATGGAAAAACAACTTTTATAGCCAATGGACACAGGTGAAATTGTTCGTGGAAGTGAAGGATACCTCAACAGTAAGAAGTATTATTACTTATCGACCCTCCAACGAATTGAGGAAGCGAATTTTAAACTCACCGATTACAGGTACTATCTTTCTAATTTACCTTTTAATATGCATTTTAAAGTAGTTTCGTCTTTTACGGATAGACGTAAAAAGAACCTGGATGCCTTTCATAGATAGAATAAAGTTTTTATTTTACTTTTAAGATTAGGTCTAAATAAGGATGTCGCCTTTAAGATAGAAGCCTTAGTTTCTAAATTAAATAAGGAATTATTAATCAAGTCGAGAAAGAGAACTTTGTAATGGAAATTCAAGGAGTGCAATAAAAGAAGAGCAAGGTTTTTAATGAAGTGTAGAATCTGTGGAAAAATGGAACATCTTTGGACGATTGTGGAAGAAATACAACCATATCCAGGATGAGTGTTTGAATGTTATTAAGAAGGAACGATTAGGTGGTTATCCGAAAATCCCGAGGAATACAAAGAGATAATTCAAACGCATCACCCTAGGAGAAAGGTTAATGGACCGTTATGATAACAATCTTGAGGATCCGAGATTGAGGAGTTAGCAAAAAATCCTAAGAATTTAGGTGTGTGTTTTTAATTTTTCAAATTTTAATTAAATTTCAGTATTTTTAAAGTTATTTTTCTAAACTTAAAAGAAAAATATTTTTATGAAAAATTTATAATAAACCTATTTTATCATGTAAAGTAGGTATATTATATCAAAAATATGTGATTTCAATATTATATTAGTTTTTATATTTTATCAAGTTTTATATAGAAAAATCGTATTAAACTTAGATTATATAACATAAATCATAGGATTAACATCAAATGATTTTTATGTGATATAATTAGAGCTTATTACACAAAAAATGACAAAAATTCCGTTTTTTGGGGACTATGTGACCGGCACGCGCCGGTACACTACCGGCACGCGCCGGTGTGTACACACTTAACCCTAAAAAATGCGCCCCTTTCCTCATTTCTCATACCCTCAATTCGAATTGAAGAACAGCCCGACTTCTCCCTCTCTTCTCCTCAAAAATCAACAATTTTCCATCAATTTTCTTCACTCAAACATCACATAAGTGTTAATCTCTCTTCTTCTCTTCAACTTAATCATAAAAGAAGATACCCATTGGAAAAAGTTGAAGCTTGGCAAGCTCAAGGCTCTCTTTTCTCTCATTCAAGCGACCCATTAATTCAAGCGACCTAAGCTTTTCATTCTAGCTTCTTAAGGTAATAATATATATATATTTCAAATATTTCAAATTTTAGTTAATTTTCTGAATTTATTTTGAGTTTATTTTGATTTTATAGCCTAAGTAATTGTTTGTTCTTGTTGTTGGTGTTGTTTGTTTGTGTTGTTGTTTTGTCATACCACTATCGTAGATGGCCTCATCATCTAGAAGTAATCCTAAGAGAAAAAAGACTGAAGTACCAATCGTAGTACCGGTAGTTCAAACTAGACCTTTAACTAAAAGGGAGAAAAGTTTAACCTTTGAGAAAACCGCTAGTGCAGAAGCTAAGCGGGCACATGATGAGTACTTTAGTAAAAGTAAGGTTTGGTTAGAACGAGGGATTGATTTTTCGAAGATTGGGAAAGAAGTGAAAGAAATTTTCAAGGATAGAGGATGGTTGGATGTAGCTATGGATAGGAAAGATAAGATTAACGTTTCTATGGTATCAGAGTTTTATTCAGTATTATCTACTTATGATGCTAATACGGTTGAGGAGATGACCTATATCCCTCTAAGAAGTGTTAATGTTACTTTTTACCTGCTATGATTAATGTATTCTATGGCTTAAGCTGATATACCAGAAGAGGAGGATTATCATAATGTATGGGGTTTAGAACATCCTATGGCTCTACAAACCAAAGCTTATGAAGCCCAACAAGCCTTTGACCCCACTGCTGAATGGATAGAAAATAGGTTTGCTTATGGGAATTGTATTAGGGACATACGGGCAATAAAACAGTTCTTAGGCCATAATGTATGTCCTTCCACACATGTTTGTGCATTTGGTCGAGAGGAAGTGGTTATTGCTTGGGCCATGGTTAATGATATTCCTATAAACTGGGAAATTGATCTTTTCTAAGGCATGTGAGTTTGCAAGGACTCGTTATCGAGGGGACGTCTCCCGCCCCTAGTCTCATTCTGCCTTGTGTGAGCTTGCAGAAGTCCCTGTCTTACCCTCGGATAGAACTGTGTCTCCCTACATTCCTCCCATTGGTCTTAAGCTGAGAGCCTTACCTACTGGAGTAATAAATTACAATAATCCTAATCGTCAGCAGCAACAACCACAACCTCCACCTCCTATTCACACTCAAGTACCTAGACCACCTAGACAGTCACATCAGCCACAGCAGAGTCAAGTTGAGGCTATGTTTCAGCATTTAGTTCAAGCTCAGGCAGAGGCGATGCTAATATAGCTTTAGCCTGTGAGCAGAATAGACATTGGGCTGAGGACATTAGAGTTGGTCAGAGAGGATTTCGAGATGCTATGAGTGAGTTTGATCCTAGATTTGCTGAGATTTCTGCTAGACACCCCTATAGTCAGCCTTACCCGTATACTATGCCAGATTGGATTCCGCCGATTCCGCCACCTGTTATTTATCAGGACTATACGCCGTCATCCATAGGACAGGGTGGTATGTTTACAGGTACACCAGGGACATCCTTGGGCATGGGAGGAGTGACTTCTGTAGCAGATGTGACAGCAGGATTGGGTTCATTTGGACTTCAGGGATCAGTTTCTATGTCGACGATGAGGACTGAGACATCATTTCGAACTTCTGTATCGGATCCACAGCAGTTCAGTTATGGTATTCATACGACACAGTCGCAAGGAGCTGATTATACTTCGTTTCTATCTACATTTGGATCATCGTCATCTCAGTACGACCCTACTGATGACATTGATCTTAACTATGATGAGGACGAGTGATTTCTTTTCTTTGTTGTATAACTATCTACTTTTTGGTTTGACTTAGTTTTTGTTATGTTTGTTTTGTACGTTAAACGTTTGATGCACTCTCGGGGTAGTGCACGTTGTTATTTTGTATCTTTTTCGTAGTTTTCGGATGTTTTTAGATCTTTTCCCCACGTTATAGAAATATGCAGAATCTATTGTCAGAAAATAAATCCTGGATCAAGCTAGAAATTGAAATATCTCTGACTGAGCACTATTTGACCGGCACGCGCCGGTTGGTGTCCGGCACGCGCGGTGTAGTAAGTCGCAGGATCTTCTCAGGATATTTCCATTTCATCCAAGCTTTGTCTATAAAAGGAAGCAGATCGGCATTCCTAAAATGCTCATTCCCTTCCTTTGCCTTTAATTCTCTTGCTATATAAAAGTTTAAAATGTCCGATCACTCATCCGTAAACAGTTATTCACCTCCACATACACCAAAATTCGTCATTCCAAATCCATTTTTTCATCAAATCCCTTACGAGCCTATGTATGCTTCGGTTCACAACCCTTATATAAGTAATTTCAATCAATCACCGGTGTTGATTGAGAGAGGTTTAAATTTTAGAAAGGTTGACAACTGGGCATTTACGAGGATGGATATAGATGGGTGGGACTATTTTTGTCGTATGCCGAGAGGTAGGATTAATGTTACTGTGGTAAGAGAATTCTATTCAAGATCGTCGAAGCTAACATCGTGTCGTTAACACGATCCATTCTGATGAGAGGAGTTGTTGTTCCTTTCACCTCCACCAACATAAATCAAATTTTCTTGATTCCACCAGTCCAAACTTCACCCAGTCATTTTGAGTACCAATGGAGATTGGATACCGCTAACGGTTTTATTACAAAATATTCGGAAGCTTGTCCACTCTTGTTCTACAATTATGATCAAAATGTCTCTACGACTGCTTTGCTTCCCCATCTTAGAACGTGGAAGCGATTCATCAATTCACGTGTTTATCCAACTGTTAATTTCTCGGAAGTTAGTGATGATGAATTGATGCTTCTATACGCGATTACTACACTGGAGTCGTTATAGATTGAAGTCTTGATTCGTAAATCACCGTGAGTTTTATGCGTTCGGGAGAAGACCGAATTATCATCCTTTACCATTTGGATGGTTGATTTCTAGGTTATGTGTTCGTTTGGCAAGGGTTCGGAAAGAGCGACAGATGAATATTTTCCACTCGTATTCCTCGTGTTGGGCTTTTACGATCGATATTCGGGAGGATCGTCAAGTGGTGAAAATTAGATAACTTTGTTGGTAGAAAAGAAGGAATAAAAATAATAAGAGTAGTACGGCACGTTAGTATAAGTCACAATAAATTAAAATAACTTAGTTTAAAAATTAGTTTAAATTAGTTTAACTTAATTTATGGTTTTCTAGTTTAACACTCCTAGTAGTTTTAAGTTGTGTTTTAGTATTGTAATATATTTGCATGTTTTTAATTTATGTTTTTAAATGTTTTTCTTCTATATTATATAAACGCCGTCTATTTGACACCTAAAATAATCTACAATGATAGAATTCATTTTATTTTCTAATCCAAATTTTTACTACTCATTAGCCATCGACGATGCCAATTCATAAGTGGGGAGTAGAGATTGGTTAGTAAATAAATTGAATTTAATACATCAAATACTTATACACTTAGTTTAATAAGCAATAATATATAATTATTTGATAAAATGATATATTTGGATAGAATAAAATTTTAATTAAGTAAAGTAATCTTGATATATTATTCTTATATTAATTATGTCTATTTTAGATTTTTAATAAGATTTTAAGTATATATATCTTGATAAATATTATGAAATATTTTTTTATGAAATTAGACAAAAGTTACTTATAATTATAATGAAATTTTAGAATAATTTTCTTTTCAAGACAAAGTATGAAATTGGAATCGGATTAGGGATGATGAGATTTTTGGCATAACTTTGATAAACCAGAGCCAAATAAGCCTACCTGAACATAATTTCCAATTTTTGTCCCCACCTCAGCCTTGTAGAGTGATCAAGACCTCACTCGAAATAGCCATTATTATTAACTAGAAATTACCAACCCTAACTTAATAATGGTCTACATTTCTTTGAAAATCCCGCAAGTTTAGTATGTATTTATGGATAGCGGTGATGACATCGAAATTTGGTATATGCTGAGATTGAAATGAATGTTATTCGGAAGGCAATTTATTACCAAATATGGTTATTTTCGAAAAAAAAAGAAAAAATCTAAGAACAGAGTATTATAGGTATCTTTTCAGTTTTTGATCGACAACCCAAAAATAAAATATCGATAATAAAATTGCTGATGATAGTAGTCCAGCTAGGTATTATCACGAAATGTCCTATTCTTTGGGAATGAAGGTATATGCTATAAATCGATGAAAAGAAAAAGTCGAATCAAAACTATCAAGAATTATCACGAGTTTAAGAAACCGGATTCGTGATTTTCGATCGAAAAGAGTAGTACTCGATCAATCTTGATAAAGCAATGCCTATGTTCTTAAGTTCTTATTTATTTTAGTTAAAAAAAAAAAAAAAAGAGAAAACCATATTTTGGAAGTTATTAAAGTTGAAAATTGAAAAGCGATGTCGAGTGTTCTTGATTGAGAAATTTTTGATCGTAAGATGAAGGTGTAAATGCGCACGACTTGCTTCTATCTCTTTTGATTTCCCTTTGTTATCCTTTTCGATTAGCCAACTACCCCGAGCTCGAACGTTACAAGCCAATTTGCCAACTACTTGACTTAGTCATTGATTCGATAAATCATACAAGTGGAGATTAAAAAGTTGTTCTAAATATTTTATTTATACTTATAAAGTGATTCATGAAAATTTCATTTAAATAATATTTTATAACTAGTTTATTAAGTTTTATACACTTTTATCTTCTTAAATATCTTAGATAGATGAAATTAATATAATTATAATGTTGACAGCATACGTTACTAAGTTAGGAATTTAATCTAGAAGAATTATATTATCGCTTATTTTGCTCGAGGACGATCAAAAGCTAAGTGGGGAGTTGTGATGTATGAAAAATATATGATCAAATTATAAGACTTTTTATTATTAATTGTATGATATTTTTGTATAATTTCATATAAATGCATTAAAAACTTATAAAAATCATAGTTAGTTATAATTAGATGCATAAGTTATAAAAACGATAAAAATGATAGTTTTTTGTCAGATTTACGTTTGGTGTTTCGTTGAGTTTGTTGCAGGATCAGATGTTTACCAAGATCCAAAAATATGACATACTTTGAAGTATAAATCATGAGTTTTTGTGGGATAAAAGATTATGCCAAAATCTAACAACTTTGAACAGATCAACTGTCCTTAATGTTTCTACCGTAACTCATCTTCAACGGACATTTGATCTAACTTAGAGGCATTTTCAGAGAAAAAGTCCTTGATGAAAGTTGTAGGCCTTCAAAAGAGCTTTCCAACGAATATCAAATCATGTCAACTGAGGTCTACAGCTCGAGATAGGTTTTTACAAACATCGATATGTTGTATGTCCCGCACGCACCGAGAAGGCCGAATATTGCGTAAAAATCTCTCAAATCGGGCCCACAAATCTCGACAAGGGAATATATATCGTGTAGCCGGCGCGCTGGTGGTGGTCCGCACGCGCCCGCCTTATGGTACACTCTATAAATACCCCTCAATTGCAACCATTTTGAAGTGTACCAATGCATATATCTCTCTTCTATATCTATATATAGTTTCGTTTTGTTGTTTGTAGTTAAATAAAAGTCAGTAAACGGCACTCTGCCGGAATATCTTTGTAGTATAAAGTATCGTTATAATGCTTAGAGGATGTATCAAGGCTCATTGATGTCAAGGAGTTGCTAGTTCCGGAGGATACAACTCAAGCTTCGATTGTAATCTGTAACTTTTCTAATGTATTTATGTTGTTATTAGTATCTTACTTATAATGATATTAGGCTAACTTAGTATCTAGCCAAGATATGAAATTGGATTAGTATTATCTTTTAGGGAAATGGATGATGACTATACTAAAATTGGATAAAAATCGGTTATAATGAATCTCTTTCTATATTCGTATTAAATTAGCTACTTGATATGAAAGAATTCATAATCTAATTATGAATTGACGCCTCGTAGTTAGGTTATGAACTCGTTAATAGAAAGACCGGAGGGTAAAATTGGCCGAGTGAAAACGTGACAACGGAATCCGATTTCCTAAACCGGGGGTAGATTTGTTTCGGGAGAAACAAACTCTTATTGAAATATGTACTCGAGAGATTATTACGTTTAATTCGTTTGTTTAATTGACATACCTTAAAATTGGCCGAATGACAAAACGGGAGTGACCCATGCTTGAGGATGACCTTGGACAAATGATTGGACATATGACAATTTTGGATGCTCGTGTGAGAATGAATTGTTTAGTTTAGAGTGCACCGTTTTGTATAATTGATTTAACTTAAAATAAAGATCGAGCACATCCAATTTCACTAAAAGATATAATGATTCAATAACATATTCTTGGCTAGTCTATAATTATAATATCTATCTCCCTCCCTTAGATATTGTTTTGGTACCTATATATACTTATATATATATATATATATATGTATTGCTATATATCTATATATATATTTATATACTTATATATATCTGTTTTAGTTTTATGCTTTTATTTATTGTTTGTTAGTTTAGAGTTTGGTTGGATGATAAAATTGCGACTTAGATTGAGATAATAACAGTTTCTTGGTGTTTAATCACACGGTGAATTACCAAGTTTTCCCGAGGATCGACACTGACTCATCACTCTATCGCTACAATTTGACCGGCACACGCCGTAAGGATTGATAGCATAGAAAAGGTCCGTCAATGCTCAGCCTGCCTCATTGTGACATGTTCTCACTAAGTGAGAAACCGTTAAATTGCCTTGCATAGTTTTTAGATGTGCTACAATACATCGCTTAACTCAATAAAGATATTAGAAATTTAAATAACGGTTTACATTGAAATGTAAGACCGAGAAGTCTACATAGAATATGCTTTGGAATTTACGGATAATGTGTGGATTCGGTTCACCCCACTTCCATAAGCATTTAGCACACGGTGCTTGAAGGTAGGTCAGGAATTTCGCGAACACGTTCGGTCGTGACCAATCGTTATATATCTTGTAGCATTGAGAAAAAGGTTTATTATAAGATTCTTGAAATCGGAAAAGGACGATTATCTTTGTTGCATCCTTTTCGATAGAGTCCATGAACAAAGAAACCTTAAACCTTGAAGTACATTTACTAAATGTAGTTACCAATCGATTAAAATCAGACCACGCCCAACATCGGTTGTTGGTGATAACACTAAATACTACTAAACTAGATCAGAATTTCGATCCACCCAGTAAGTATTGGGAGTATGGTTTATCCATTACCCATTACGGTTTCTGCGGACTTTGTAGTCTGAGGATCGATTAATGACCTATGGCTCTTTTGTGAGCAGTATAGGATTACGATAATAGAGGTTGGTTTAATAGCCATAACCACGTGAATGGAGTTCGAACTCCATTTCATTCATGCTCTTGTAGAACCACCCGAGCGCCTCAGCCCCAGTGGGAGTAATTGGATCTACACGGAAAAGAGTAGAATGCATAGGAAAGTTTATCTTTCAGAGCAAAGCTTGAGTGGTCTAGAGAGTTAATCAGACCTTGAACTCTCTTATCACTTAGTATTGCATGATTTCGTTCATAAGCAGAAAATAGGGGTGATTCCTTGAGATTTTCTTGCCAAACAAACGGAGTCTGGATTCATTCGAAGCAGGTATGGTATTGCCTTATGAACTAATGATGTAATGAATAGTATCAAGGCTTATGTCTTTTGTGGATAAAAAGCAAACCTCTCGGTCACTAGAAGTCATATATTTCTACAATATGTGGAGTTGACCAGAATATTGATAAGTCTTTTGTAGACTGGATATCAATTTTAGTACAATAGTGAATATATACATACATATATTAGTGTTTGTGAAGGATAACACCGCACTGGATTAGGAACAACAACATGGGTGTGCTATCCAAGTCGAATCGACAATACCACAATTCTCTCGCAATGAGAGATTTGGACAACATTCTTAAGAGTTTGACTCGGTCGAATTCATTAGAATCGATCACTAGTTTCCCATCCATCTTATTGGTTAAGATGATGCATCTGTGTATGCAACATTCAACGAGGAAGTTCTACCCTATGCCTCGGGAATGACTCTACAAATCTTCGGATCAAGAGAAATGGGATAGATTCTCTTTCTAGTAAGAGATGGTCGAGGTTATTGAACGTCAACTTTGATCGAATCTTAGATTCGGCGGTTACCAAAGCAAGTTTAGTATGTCCTTTAGTATCTTGAGAGAACGAGGAATAATATGCGGACATATTCATGTATGAACTTGGATATGTGTGATACAATCGATTTTGACTTTAAGTCGATTGAGGATGATCGTTAAGTCGATCTCGGCTCAGTGTTTACTCGCACCACATGATTAGATGGACCGGTAACGTTTCGATTCTACGGATCGTCTCAAGCCGACAACCCTGACTAATCATTAAGACCCATGACATTTAGATGTAGGTACTCCCCGAGTCACTGACCTATCCTACGACGGCATACTCGGAGTGTACTTTGGAATCTAAAATGGTTATGATATGCTTAGTGGGTACTAGCATACGGGATGAGTCTCCATTGCTTTAGAGCAAGTGGGAGATGTAGTTTGTTGTATTTTAAATAATAGGGTGTGCTCTAAAACAATTAATCACATGCTTTCGTGCAAGTGGGAGATTGTTAGGTGTGATGCCCGAAAGACAATTTTGTAATTGTTTTATTTAATAAATGAATTGACATTATTATTCATATTTATTATTCTCATATTCACCGATGTGACAATAGTATTTACACTACTGTAAAAACCCTAAAGTATATCGTTTATGTAATCACTTAACTCAAAGTGTATGGTATATACACGGGAGGATTGAGTTAGTGAAGATGTACTTAAAATACAATTAGCCCGTAGTGAAGTTAATCGAGAGTATCGGGTCTCTCCTTTAACGTGCTATTAATGCGCCCAGAACACAATAGGTGTGATTGTCTTATCCGGACTTTCGGTTAAGAGAACCTAGTGGGGCATTTATATATGATAGATATATCATATAGAAATTTGGACCGATTTGATTAGAGTTCACGATATAATTCCGTAATCGAAGTCTTATCGAATCAATGGATGATCATATTTATGGATATATCTTAATCTCGAGGTGATCACGGATCAACCGCTTGAATCGATGAAGTTTGACTTGACGGTTAAGGATTACATCGAGTCAATGTGATCCGAATTACCCCATCTTGGCATTGTCTTGGATTGAGTGAGTAGTCTGTGTGTTGTCACAGATACGGAATCCATTCCTTCCATTTCTAAGTAGATAAACAGTTCCCTTATTTGTTAATCCTAGAAACCGATCGATCCATGGAGTTCATATTACAATCGATTAGCTACCCGGTGAGTTGTATGAATTAATTGATCACTAGGGGTTAATGGTAAATAAGGATAAGAGGTTCTAGAAAGGGTTAACGGTAACTTCCCGATTTAGAATGAGCGAATCTATGGAGGATTAATCCATATGTAATGATTATATCAATGGACGCTTATTATTATTCTCGTGAGAGATAAATATAATCTCATAATCGGAGGAGTGCGATCACGGGATTATGGTGGCATATTCCTGTGATTGATTTATCGAATATAATTATTCTCGCTCGTAAGATAATTATTTATTTGATTTATCGAGCCACTGATTATTAGTCCATGGTCCCCGACGTGCCTCCTAATATAGCATAGCTATTCTCGGACGTCGAATCCTAATAATATTAATTTAGTTCTTGTTGGACTTTATTAAAACGATATGTGAATTAATTGTTTAGTTGGACTAAATAATTAAATACACGGAAAAGACATTTTACGTGGACTTACCGAATTGGTGTGTTGACTTTTTGACCAAATTGGTCAAATGTAGTAAAATGCGTGTAACCTTTTTGGGGTTTGCATATGGCGCATTTTTGTGTTATTATTTATTTATTGGGAAATTAGTTTTCTTGGATAATTATTTGACATGTGATTTATCTTTTATTTGTTAAATGATAATTAATGGAATATTAGATAATAATATGATTTATCTTAATTTGTTTGGGATAATTATTTTATTTATCTTTTATTTGGAAAAAGGATTAATGTAATAATTATCTCTTAATTATTTAATCCTTGGAGGCTAAGTTTTACTCTCCTATATAAAGAGAGTTCTCCCAAGCCTTAGACACACAATATAAAATTTCGACTTCCATCTCTTAGAGAGGAAGGAAATTTCGCCAAGGGTAGTTGAGGGAAGATCTTGGAGATTTTTCGGGTAGCATATCGGAAGGATTCGAGACGAGGATTTCCTTCCACGGGAGTTGCTTGGATCACACGTACGGAAGATCGTGGTGCTCTTCACACCTTGTTCGTTCTTTCCATTGCGGTTCTCCAACTTGGATTTTGAGATCCAAGAGGTATGTTCTACAACCCCCTTGTAAATGTAGATCTAGTTATTTTATTACGTGTATTTTATAGATCTAGATCCTTAAAATCGCTTCCGCTGCGGATGATATTTCTTACATTGGATTGTATGGAACCACAGCTAGCACGGTAACATATGTTTATTTTTACATTCGCTTTTCTCTTTTTGATAAATGCTTGATTCTAAGATCTTTTCTTTTTAGGTTGCCACCAAATTGAAGCAAGTCTAATGGGCTTGCAATGAAGAGGCAAAACAAATGACGAGTCAGCTTGCTGAGTTGCAGGAGAAGCTGACCGCTGAAACTCGTCGGGCTGACGAAGCCGAAAAGAGAGAGAGGGTCCTTCAGGCTTAAATCAGTCGGGCTGCTGAAGTTGAAAATAGAGAAAAAGTTCTTCAGGCAGAAGTTAGTCGGCATCGCCCTGAGAATTCAGATCTTTACAAGAGTGCTCAGGAGGGCGAGGCTAGCATCAAGAAAGCTCAGCTGGCTCTGGCCCTCGCCAAGACGGCAGAGATTCAAGAACATGCCGATCAGCTTAAGGGTGAATTGGAGGAAGCCGAGGCCACTGCTGCTGACGTCGCCGGCAAGGTTAAAGACACATTGTTGGATGGGTTCGACCATGGGTTTTATCACCTAGCGAGGTGCCTTAAGGCATTTTGTGAAGATGATCTGGATCTCGAAACCTTGCAAGATTGACTGACGACCGATCATGATGATCTTGAGCTGAGAGTGTTTCATTCTGATCTCCCTTACACTGCCATTCAGTTAAAGGATTTCCGAACTGGCTGCATAAAGAAAGGCAAGCCGATTTGGACTCCTCCCCTGTCAATGAGGGTAACCTCCGTGCTATGATGCATGAGTGGGAGATCCAAGCTATTGAACTAGATAAGAGAAGAGCTGATGCTGTTGAGGTGGTTGCCACGACTAGCGGTGCTGGAAGGGAGAAAAGTCTTGAGCAAGAGGGTTATCAATATCTGAACCTATCCGGTGCTCATATGGAGACTCCTCCCTCCGACAAGTGAATTTGATTTATTTGGTTAAGATTTTTCATTGCTGTAACTTTGCTGGCTTCGGCCTTTGAACTATTTGATCTGTATCTCTCTAAATGTTGTGATAACTTGGTGGCCGCTGGTCTGGCTTTTCTAATGTATCTGGCTTTTCTAATGTATCTTGTGTTTTGCTTGAAATGTTCCGTTTTTCAAGTTCTTTAACTGCCATTGGGGTCCATATGTGCGTGGCCCCTTTATTTTGGTGAGATTGAGAGCCCTTTCTATCGAGATCGCCAAAATGAATGTCATAAAATTGAATTTTCTGCTGTTGGTTTTTTAGAATCTGCATTAAAATCTCGGCTTGTGGCCCCCTTATTTCGAGCGAGGTCGCATGTGAGCTCGATCGGAATAACGAGGAATTTGCTTCGAGACTTCTATCGTTGCCGAATCTTCAACTTGGATCAAAAACTTTGGTGCACGGCCCCCTTGTTTAAAGCAAGATTGAGGGCAAACTTGGTTGAAATAATTGTCTGGTTTGTATAATCATGTGCCTGCTTAAAGTTTCCTGCTGTTGGCCCCCTTGTTCTTGGCGAGGCTAAAAATAATCGGACTTGCTTCTGTTGAGTTTGACGACTAGATCGAAAAATCCGATATGCGCCCCCCTTGTTTCGAATTCCTGCCCGTGGGTCAACCGACTCGGGTGCGGGTCTACGGGCCGATGGCGGAGTCGGCCTATCAGGATGGAATCAAAGCATAAATGAGAATAGATTGGGCTTTTGAGTTAAGTGATATTTTTTTTCAGATCACTTGCATCTAAGTTCATTATACACTTATTATGGATCCATATTCACGATCAATGGGTTTCAATGGAAAAAACGGGCCATATCCTCTAAGACACACCATAGCTTGATTTCCGTTGATTCAATGTGGAGTCTCATAGATTTTTTCCACTGATCATAATTATTTCCATGTAAGTAAAAGGTCTAGCTAAATACATCCCGTCACGCTGTGGAGCAACATGACTGATAGCAATCATCTGTGTGATATATTAAGGTTAATTAAGGTTTGTGTAGTGTATAATGCAAAAATGCAGGGTGAAAGAATAAGTCCAATGGAACCGTGAAATAGATTATAGATTCGTGGACTATGTGAAGCAATGAAATGTATGGGGTGAGGTGTGTGTGCCGAGCCTAGATAGATTAAAAACAAAATTTGCTCAGTTTCAAAACTTTAAGTGTTGGTCCCATGTAAAGTCTTGAAACAAGTTTAGAGATAAACTTGTTAAACTTACGATTTAAAACTTAGCTGGTTTTTGAATGGTTGCCCAACCAGAGTTCACTAAGTTTTAGCAAGCGGATAAATAAAGCCTAGTAAAAATTCTTGCAAAATTGGACGAGTTATTAAGTGTTTAGGTGTGCTAAGTGTGATTTAAACCACTTGACTGAAAATAAATACAGAAAGTAAAGTGTTGAAAGCAAAAGACACAAAAAATTTGTTTATGGAATTTTGAGGTGGTGTAATTATCTACGTCTCCCATTCCCTTGTGATGTTGGGAGAATTTACTATTGTTCTTTTACACAGTTACAATAAAGATGATTGTCCTTGGCTATAATTCTTGAGTTTCACAATCTTGAACTATCAGTCCATGTCAACTATGCTCAATTTGCTTCAATTGAAATAGCTTTGATGTTTCTTTAAGAGTAGTATTGCCCTTCAACAACTACACCACACAAACACTCATCTCCTCCTCAGATAACCCTGATTTAGTTGAATCAATTCTTGACACTTAGAGTCAGTGGCGGATCTAGAAATTTGTTTCAGTAGTGTTACCGGAGCCTAAAACTAAATTTTTTGTCTACAAATTTGTTCCAGTTGGGTCACCGGAGCCTAAATCTACATTTTTTAAACCAAAAAATGACATTTTTTTAACAACAAAACTACATCGTTTTAATACTAAAAAAATTTCCCTGGATCTCAGTGGGGTCACGTGACCCCACCCTTGTGCATCACTGATTCTGAAACTTTTTGAAATCAATGTTTGGGTTGTTGAATCATGAGATTCTTTGAGCTTGATCTTCATGAGTAATTTGTAATCAAGAGCACATATTCAAGTTTTGCAGCTTGATTTTTTTTGTTTTGTTTTCTGAACAGCTTTTTTATTAAACACACTAGCAAGTTGCTAGCAAGAAAAAAGAACCAACGTACAAACAAACCAAGACAAGACCTATCAAAGCAAAGCTAAGCTCCCCGAACGTACAACATACTTCCAATGTTATTCCAAGGTTTGTATGGCGAAAACAAGATCGAAGGCAACTCAGAAGAAAAAACCGATGAACGCATTACTAAGTACTAAATCGACGAATTCACTGCTCTGTTTCCCTTCATTTAATAGACGAGATTTCTATAATTTTGATTGTTTTCTAAGTTATCATTTACTCAAATTCACTATAATGTGCACTCAATTTTTACTTGGAATCATGGTTATGTTGTTAGGCTTTTTTATTGCAGTAGGTTTTAGTACTCGTATTCACTACTATGTTTCACTTAATCTAGTGGACGAGAAATCTATCAGCTCGATTGCTTTCTCAGTGAGAAACCAAATAGAATTCTGTTTATACAAAGTGAATGTATACAAAACTGTAATCACTCTATGTTTTGTGTGCTTTGTGGAACATATATGTTATGATGTGCTTATGATTTTCACTAAACTTTGATTCACAAATCACACTTATTATATGAAGATTGGTTCACTTGATAAACAGTAATGTAGCTGATTGTCCTACCCTGTCTCAATTTTTATGTTTTATTTCCTGAAAGTCTGATTCACTAAGAAAATTCACTAAGCCAAGTATTGAATATTCACTCAAATTCACTTTATAATTCATTCACTGTTTATAGGGTCATTCGGTGGCTAACCGTTTGGCCGATCTAGGGAGTCAACTGCAGAACTATGTTAATCTGGACTGTAGCAATTTGGACAATGTCACAGGTTTGCTAGTTTTACGGGATACAATGCAGCTGCCAATCCTAAGACTTTGCTAAACATTGGTTTTTCACTCCTGGACGCACTCCTCAAGTTATGGGGAGTGCAAACATGTTGTTTTGCTCTCTTGTCTCTCTTTCTTCTGTCTTTGGTTTCAAGTTCAAGTCCTTGGTTTCTGGTGGTGGTGCAGGTGCATTAGAAATAAAAAAGAAGAGTATTCAAGACAATACAACCCGAGTTTAAAGAAGAGGTGTAGTTGCATTGTGTTGCAATTTGTTTTCTTTTTGCAGTGGTGTTTTTGCTTTTTTTGTGAACGCATTCTATTTTCCTTATAATGCTCAGATGGATTTTTTTGGGGTCTTAGTCTTTAAATGTTCCAGCACTGTGTTGCACCCCTGGAAGCACTCTTCATATTCTCATGAAGAGTGCAAACAGGTTGTGTTTATTCCTCTTCTTCATATCTGTTTTTAGGCTTTTGCAAATGTTTGCTATGTTGCTCTGCTTTGGTATTTCATGGGGCTGAAGTTGATTTGAAGATGTAGCAGCTTTTTGCTTAAGTTTTAAAGCTTCTTGCATTACACCATAGATGTAGCAGCCTCATTACTTTTAAGATGAAGGTCTCTGCTGGTATCTTGCTGTGCTTGGACAGCATTGCTGTTAATGATTCGCATTAGATAATCTTGGAAGTGTGATGCCAAAATGCTGTTGTTGAAGAGTGTCATGTGCTGCATTGTAAGGCGTCGACAGCCCTCATTTTATTTTTGGGCTTCATTGAGCTTGAAGCAAGTTTGGCTAGGCTTTTTGGTTGCATCAGGTTATTTGTGTAGATGCCAAGTGAACACCATGGCTTATTTTCATATGTCTGTTCTAAATTGAAGTGATTTGAGTTACTGGGGAGAAGGAAACAACTATTTTAATCAATGTTTACATATTTCAATTATTATATAATTTCTTTTTTTGTCTCTTGGTTCATTAGTGCATGTATGATTTTCAGTCATAACTTCAGTCACTACAATGCTAATGTCAAAAATTATATTTGTTCGAAATTCATTGTCAAAATTCACTATTGTTCAAAAATTCACTATTAATATTCACTAGTAAATTTGAACAGAGAATCTCATGAAAAATGGAGTAATAATATCAAATCAACTCTCAAAGCGAAACAAAGACTTTTTTGGTAAAATTCAGATTTTATTGATAAGAAAAGCGAAGTTTTACAAATAGTCATCTCATGACTCTCCTTAAAAACAGCGTCATGGACACATGTTCACCATCTCCTCAAAACCTTAGTCCGGCAAACCCAATGAGGGAAAATCCGGGTGCTAAGGAAAGAGTATAATCCCCCATGTGTCGAAATAAAAGACTTCTCTAGGCCAAAACAACTAATCAAAAAAAAAAAAACAAAAAAGAACCTAGAGGAGGACCTAAAGTACCTCCTTTCTTTTAAGACCATATTACACAAAGGAACAAAAAGTTATTCAACCAAGCTTTAGAATTTCTTGTAGATAATGTTGTTGTCAAAGCCTCTCCAATTGTCTATGCTGCAAATGTGCCAGGCTATCAATCAAATAAATCGATATATCTCTGGTGTTCTTGCTTTGAAGCACCCAAACCGTGGTCTGCTGCACAAACGGTATCCTGCAAATGAATATGACATGAAGAAACATCAGATCTGCACCAAAAGTAATCCAAGAGGAGCAATCAAAAATATACGACATGTTTGCACCCTTCATGGAAATGAAGGGTGCGTCCCAAAATTCCAGTTGTGATGTAAAGAAGCAGCCATAACAGAAAAACAAACTCCGGGGGACTCTCTGAATCTATAAAGCAGCAACAACAGCATCCCAAGCTCAGAAAAATAAGTCCCATGCGGCATCGTTGAGAATGGGACAAAACAAGCAAAGATGATCAATAGGCAAATAGGATCAATGACAACAAGAACAATCAAACTAAGCCGCCCGACTCAAAATTGAAGCTCAAAGTTAATAGTCCACTCGATTTTTTATTTTATTTTAGTGAAATCCAGGTAACAAAATGGAAATTCCAAGGTAAAACTAAACATTTTAAAGAAATGGCGAAATAAGAAGAATTTGCTACCTGAACTAGTTTGGCATTTTTGTTCTCAGGAATTGTATCAACTCTGCAGCGAAGAGAGCTCCAGAAACGCTTATCCGATGATGGACTCAACCTCGAGATTCCTAATAAATGTGCACATCAAATTCATAATAAATAAACTCCATTGTAATTTGTAAGTACAAATAAGAAATATCATCATAAAAAACCTATCTAACAAAGGAATCAGAGAAAATCAGCAGTGAATCAACAAAGGAAGCCGAGAAAATCACCAGTGAATCACGTTGTCTAATATCAAACTGGGGATGAAGAACGAATTTAACTTAAGAAACTCAGAATTACGATCAATTTCATTAGGAACATTGAAATTGAACTCATAAAACTCAGATTTATGATCTTTGCTCTCACTGAACAATAAGAAAAAAAACAAATTTTTTTTGTTTGGCAAATACACCTGTTTAGTCGATGATATGATGAGAAAGAAGCCGCTGAAATTGATGATCGATGATGCGTAATTGCAAGACAATGAATCGCGATCGAAACGAAATCCGTCAGACCAATTTTTTGTCTTCGATCAACATGGACTTTCTTCAAAACCGATGAACGATTTCTTTCTCAGCATTCGATGATCGATGATCGATGATGCGAAATTGCAGGACAATGAATCGCGATCCAAACGAAATCCGTCGGACCAATATTTTGTCTTCGATCGACATGGACTTTCTTCAAAACCGATGAAGGATAAGCAAGAGTTTTTATTTCCTGGAGCTTTTGCCATAATAGATAGGATAGCCTATCTTTTCTTTTTTAAGCTGCAGTTTTTATTTCATTGTTTTGATTAGGAGTTGCACCGCCCAGGTCTTTGTTCTAGTCTTGAATTTTGTCTCTCGTTGTTTTATGCCGATATACTGGAGCCCACGCTCTCTTTCACTAAAGATCCAGGTTTCCTACATCGGGTTTTTGACAGGGTTTTAAGGAAATGTGGAAAGTACATTGAAGACATATTTTTTGGAGGAGGCCGGAGGGTCCAAAAACCTTGTATCTCACTTTTTTTATTTTTAATAAAATTTACAAGGTTTTATGAAGAAAAAAAAAAAAGCGAGAGTTAAGAATGGGTTAACTAAGGACAATTTAGTATCTAATTGTAATTTTGTCCTACAGCCTATAAAAATATTAACTAGCACTGTTAATTAAACAAAAATATGTAAATTGTCATAATCCTTAATTTTCCTTATTTTAATTATAAGCCTTTCTTACACCGTATTTTAAAATTAATTATTGACCATAAATTTTGTATCGTGTCTATTAAATATTGTAGGTAATAATAAAGGACTGTCGACATAAAATTAATTTTGAATGTGAAAAAAAAAAAAAAAAAACAGCATATATATCTGGGTCTCTTTCAACATTAAAAAACATAATACTCAGTCCAAGGCTTAAGAAAAAGAGAGATACAGACATTTTGATGAATCCATATTTTTGCATGGCGGCTTTTCTTTGACCACTCTCTTTCTCCCCGCTGTGACCCATTAGCTTTAATTTGCATCAAGAAAAAGGAAGAATCGAGATAACAATTATATAAGGCTATTGATTGAAATCAAACCTTCATTTTAATTTGTTTTTAATTCAATTCTTAACATAACTTTTTTTTTTTTTTTTCAACTAAAAAACAATAAAAATTATTTAAACATGGGAACAGCTGCTCTTGAATGAACCAAGTGCCTTCACAGCTCCTGCTCTTAATATAAGTTGATGATACAAAGCTGCAACAGCTGCTCCAGCAAAGGGTCCAAGCCAATAAATCCACTGCGCACCCAAATATAAATAAATAAATAAGAACACATATTAATTTTTTAAATAGATAAAGAATTAATTATGAATATAAAAATTACCAGTACTTACATGGTATTCCCAAGCTTTTTGATTGTTCAAGATAACAGCAGAACCCAAACTTCTAGCAGGATTGATGCTACTTCCTGATATTGGGATTGTGGACAAATGCACCATAAATACTGCAAATCCAATTGGAAGGGGTGCCAGTACTTTTTTTTTTTTTTTTTTTTTTTTTTTTTTTGTTTTAACAACAAAAAGAGAAAAATTAATTAATGGAATATTAAAATAAATTTATATTTCCTATATTTTTTAAACCGAAACAAAATTAGTGCTGAAACTTGTGCATTTTTAGCATATTTTTTGTGTGACATCAGATGATAAAAAGGACAATAATTGATATACGTACGACCAAATGATCTCTTGATTTGTTTGTTATGTAGAATGATTCTATTTTTTTCCTTTTTGAAAGGGTGCATGATCCTATTGAAAAGTCTTAAGTGAGACAGTTTTCAAATTAA
This sequence comes from Gentiana macrophylla, assembly GCA_026214975.1. Taxonomy (NCBI): domain Eukaryota; kingdom Viridiplantae; phylum Streptophyta; class Magnoliopsida; order Gentianales; family Gentianaceae; genus Gentiana; species Gentiana macrophylla. Next base: position 30,962,094 of record CM047816.1, on the reverse strand, counting down.
ATATTAATTGGCAGTCTAATTAAAATTCTAAAACAGAAACTAAAAAGACTATTTGACAGATCACAGTCCATGGATCTGAAGGAAAATCTTAGATACGTAGGCAAAACAAAATGCTAGAAATTAAATAACATAATAATTATAAAGAAAATAAATCTTCAACGTTGGTGGTGGAATACAAACAATAGAGTGAAAACAAAAGGTAAAGCCTATCATAAATTAAGGTATTTGTTAACAAAAACAAAAATGGAAGTATCTCTTTTTTAAAGGTAATTGTTAACAAAAAAAAAACTAAACAAAAACTTGATAAAATATAGGGGTAACTCGTTCAAAATACCCTTAAAAATAAAAATCATACACTCCATTTTTTTCACTCTGTAATCTATATATACTGTCCAAATAACGTGGTACCGTTATATTTCACCTCAAACCGTGTTATTTTTAAGCTCCAACCGTGCTAATGTTTTATGGAACACCGTTTTGTTTAACATTGTACCGTGTTATTTTTAACACGGTACCGTGCTATGCTGCTTTTTAAACAAAAAAAATCAGATTATCTTACAAAGATAGAATAAGAATAAAGATAGGACCAAAAATCAGATTGTATTCTCCGCTTTTCTCCACCTCCTCACGCTTTTCTCCACCATCGACTTTCTTCTCTGGCGGCACCACTTCTCAGCCTCCTCTTCCCAAAAACCAATCTTTTATTTTTCAGAAATCATTATTTCTTCTTCACAATTTCGGTGATGAAATGTTGGGCAATTAAAGAAAAAAATATATTTCTGTACCAGTAATGGTGAAGAAGAAGAAAAGGCTAATTTTTGGAGGAGGAGGAGTGGTGCCGGAGATGAAAGGGAAAGCGGGAGGAGAGGGTTTTGAGAAAATCGCAGATGGAAGACTCCGGAGAAAATGTACATATATTTTTTATTATTTTTTTAGATAAGATAATCTTATTTTTTAAAATAAATTTCTACAAGAAAAAGCAGTAGATTACTGTTATTGTTTGTCATTACACAAAAAAAATGTGTTCTTATAGACTTCCTTTTAGCCATATGGCGTGGCAAAAGAGTCTAACCAAGTCTTTATTAGCCACATTTTTTGTAAAAGTAAAACCAGTGTAGAATAAGTGTGTTTTTGTAGTGTAGAAGACGGCGTGTTAAATATAACGGTATTCTGTAATAAAATAGCACGGTTGGAGCACGGTTTGAGGTGAAATATGATGGTACCACGCTGTTTTGTGCATTGTATATAGATTATACATTGAAAAAATGGAGTATATGAAACAAACCATTTTTTTTTGAGTTTATATTCAATGGCTTTCCAGTAAAATATATCTTAAAAGGTAAAAATTTTAAGGACAAAAAAATGTCTTAAAAGTAAAAATTTAAAAAATTTTGTTTCAAAAGAAATTAGCTGCAGATTTGCTACAAAATAATTACGGATTCATAACGGCAGATTCTCCACGAAATTCTTTAGAAACATATTTTTCAAAATTTTACTTTTGAAACATATATTTTTTAAAACATTACCTTTCAAGACATTAATTTTTTTCAAGTTTCCCCAAACAAAAAGGTTTTTTTCAAGTTTCCCCAAACAAAAAGGTTATATTTAATGTTTCTTACCGGAATATGAGAATCACGAGCATTTCTCTTAGGATCAGTAGCAGAGAAAACGGTGTACATAAGAAGGAAAGTTCCGATGGTCTCCGCCGCCAAACCAACTCCGACACTATGTCCGCTTTGAATCTCGGTGGCGCCACCGCCATATCCATTAAAGTTATCTTTCTGTAAGGCCTTTACTAGGGCTACACCACATATGGCTCCTAAACATTGGGCCACCGTGTACATTACTGCCCTAATTAATGACACCTTTCTTGCCAAGAATAGTCCAAATGTCACTGCTGGATTTATATGACCACCTGCACCAATAACAGTACTAATTAATATACTACTTTCCTTAATTACCACCCGTAATTTCTTAATAATTTTAGTCTTTAGGCCTTTAATTTTATGAAGAATTTAAATATTGGAATAATTTTCTTTTTATATCTGAAACTAGTTTCAACATATATATTATAGTCGCCTAAAATTGTATAAATTCACTCTAAAAAATCTACGTTAATTCTACACCCAACATCATCTTGTGATCATAAATTTTTTTTGTTTTGTTTTTTGAGAGACGTGGTCATAAATATTTCTATTTATTTATATTTTACATAAAAGAAATGTGTAATAATAAGATAATCGTGTAGAAACGGTATTACAGGGAAGAAAAATCTTGAATTTGGAAGGACTCCCCCCCTTAAGTTTCATGATGTGGACGTTTTGATGAGGGAGAAACATTCTTTAAACTCTTCAAATTCCAACTGCCAGAGGAATCAAACTAAAGAGTGCATAGTTTCAATCATAAGAAATGTTTTTGGACCACAATATTTCCAACCATATCAAGAACAATACTATTATTGTAATTGTTATGACATATTTATTTAAATATCATAAATTGACACCGTAAAATACTGATGGATAGGGTTTCACTGATTAACCAAAACCACCTATTCCAGAGAATTTGATAATTCATTAAATATTAGTGATACAGACACAACACCTTTGTATCAATTCCACAAGAACCACAACGCCGCCGTGCCGTTGATATGGTCATCATCAACGATACAGATGAAATACCCGTATCATTACTCAAGAAGAAACGAATTTTGGGAGTAATAAAGAAGAAAAGAAAGAAAATTAAAAAAAACAAAAAACCTACCAGAGATTCCAGCAGTGCAGTAAACAAGAACAAAGATCATGCCACCAAAAACCCAAGCAATACCAATGACACCAACTCCACCACACTGACCAGAGGGGTTCAAGTTAGGATCTGTTTGGCTCTTGTATCCAATAATAGTCATCACACCAACATAAAGAAATAAAACACTCGCTACAAACTCAGCTATCAGTGCTCTGTAAAATGACCATTTGCCCAGCTCTTCAAGATCCAACAATGGTGCTGGTGGTGGATCAAAGTAGTCCTTTCCTGTAAATGAACCTCTCTCTCCTACTTCCTTTGCCATTTTTTTTTTTTTTTTTGGGATGAACCGACAAATAACTGAATGTTTTGATTTATATATATTGGACCAATTTAGAAACGGAAGACGGAAGAAGAGGGATGTGATTGTGGAAATGGCTAGAGGGAATGCATATATAAAGGATTAATTAAAGTCTTAAAGACCGATACTATGTCATATAGGAAAAAAATCAACTAGTAATTTCTTTCTTATTTTGTCTTACCTCAGGATTACTTATAATTTATATTAAATTTATAATTATAAATAGGGTTCATAATATTTAGGCCGTCCATAACTGATGGTGTTGATCATGAATATTTAGGCATAATATATATATATATATATATATATATATATATATATATATATATATATACACACACACACACACACGGGTACAACCGTTGTTTATAACAATCACACAACGACAATATTTGTCGTTGATTATGATATATCTAAATTGATTAAGATGTATACTCATCTTGATTAAGAGTGCATATAACTCGCTGTGACCAAATAGTTGTATACGTATGAGAATATCAGATATTACACATCAACATGTTGAAACCATTTGAAACAATATTTTCTCTATATAGACAATACAAGGGACATATTAGTATTAAACAACAAGACGATCCTGCTGCTGATTATTCTGTTGAAGAAGAATCATCAAATTCCGACAATGAGTGATGTGCGGGAGAGATAACGTGATGAGGAGTGATAAGGTGTGGTGACTGACTTTGATTTACGATTATGAAGTCCAATGTCAAATTGGTGATCTGTTAGGTGTGTTTTATCTTTCTTTTTTTTTTTTTTGCTTAAAACCCCCGGTATCCGGAACCAACTGGTCAGACTAATCCGGAGTTCGGCCTGAGTTGTGCCTGCAAAGTCCGACTCTTAATCATGGGTAATGCTTGGCCATGAACTCTTTAACCATGGTGCCTCAAAGGAGAAATCGAACCGGTGACCTCCATGCGCATTCTTCAGTCACCTACCACTTGAGCCAAGCTACTTGGTTTAGGTGTGTTTTATGTAATATTCCGATTTTCGAGAAATGGCAGACATGTCATTTTGCAAAAACGAAATATTATTATTTATTTTATTTTATTGGAGTTAAATATTTAATTGATCATATATATATATATATATGCAATTTTCGAAATTATGTATATAATTAAAGGGATTATTCTGATTTTGATAATTAAGGGTGTTTATGGAAAAATGGATTTAATTGGAAATTGGTATTTAAGGAAAATTGACACACAATAATCCCACAACCTAAACACAAAATCAGAAATCAGTTTTTCACCTCTTCTTTGCGCAATTTGGAGGAAGAAAGAGGCCAAGATAGTTCTCACAAATTCTAAGAGATAGCTTGACCGTTTTCAGATTAGACGAGAGCTTTGGAATCGTCGTGAGAAGGACATCGTTTGGTCATCAGAGTTTGGTAGTTGCAGCAGTTTTTCTGAGGCTGTTTAGATCGGTTTTTGTGGCTGCAATTAGGTAAGAAACTCTTCCTATGATCTCAGTTAAGATTCGTAGAGCTTAGATCATGTTTTGAGATGTGTAGATGCTAGAAATATGTGTTTTTCGTTGATCAAAGGATCATAGATGTTTAGATATGTTGTTCTCACGTTTTTACGTGTTTAATTCGATGTTAATTAGGTTAGAAGCGGTTCGTAAATCGAGTTTTGACGATCTTAGCGTTTTGGGAAAAACCCAGCGGGACGGCGCTGCGCAATAGGCGGACGGGCGTTCGCAACCCCAAGAGCTCAAACGGGCGTTTTCACTAAGCGACGGGCGTCTGAGGTTAGATTTTTGATTCAGGATGTAGCTGTTTTTGGCAGACGGGCGTTTGGAGTTTAGTGGACGGGCGTTTGACGATGGACGGGCGTCCATAGGGTGTCAAACGGGCGTTTGACCAGTATTACCTTGTCTTCACCGTTTTATCGTTCTAGTTTGGTTTCGGGCTTCATAATCATGGTATTATTTTTTTAAACCCTAAATTTGGGATATGATAACATTGTGTAAACATAAGCAAGCCTGAATTGAGCTTCTGATTCGTTCAGTTAAAACACCGAATGTACTCTTAAAGGGAGTTGAAGTTCGGATCCGTCGGAAGAGCATGATAGGCTTGTGCTTTGATGAACTAGTATTCATCAATATCCGTGTAATTGCTAGGCCTTGTTAATGTCTAGTGGTCTAGGAAGAGAGTAGTAAATGTGAGGGAGATTAATTGAAAACAATTAGGTGGTTAGTTAATCATTCTAATAAAAATACGTACTTGACTAGTAAAAGATTAAACAGCATGTCTCTCTTGGATAGGCACCAGTCTATATCGCGATGTGTGTGCTACCTCTGAAGGTGGAAGAACTCCGTAGGTCAAAAAAACCCTAAGTACGGAGGGACTCCACTGAGGTGTGCGTACTATCGGAGTTTACCTTTCTAGACTCCGTGGATATTGGTGTGATCCACTAATATGTTGCCAAGAGTGTCCCAAAAGTGGATACGCGTAGTGCCCTTGAGTGCGGTTGTAACATAGATAAGTTAAGTAGAAACGTTTAGTCAATTCATGTTGATGGACATGGAATGAACCCTAGATTGAGTCGGTAGTATATAAACAACTAATCTTTTAATTATCTTTTCTTTATAAATTGTGATTGTTATCATAGCTTCTCTTTCTTATTAAGTACGTTGTACTTACCTCAAATGCATGTTTTCTATGTGTTTGGGGGTGAGAAGACGAACAGGTTGATAATGTTTATGAGGAGGAGTTCGATGATGACGTTTGACGACGCCTCATTGAAGACTTAGCATTTATTTATTTTGTTATTCATTTATTAGACTATTGAGTCTTGTTGGTTTAGACTTTTGGTCTTTTGAGACTTGTAGTATCGTTACGTTTCTTTGAGAATATCGTAAGTTTCTTTTGGATTTTCGTATTTTCCTTGAATGTAATAAGTTACATTTCCACCTTTAGATGTTGTTTCTATTCTTGGATGTTTGGAAATTTTATACCCGAGTCTTTTGCTTCCATTTGCTTATTTTTGATACGACGTAGTAGAGCCTTACGTATAAAGCGAATTTATTTTTATTTTATACGTGCCGAATGTTCCTTTTCCGGATAAGGACTCGGTGTCCGGAAACGGGACGCTACATTTTATCTTGAGTATTGTTCAAATAAATGATAAAATAGTCAAATAAATGATAGATTATTTGATACAATAGCACTTATCTTTTATTTAAAAGAGTCTGTTGGACAAATGTTTAATAAAATGAATTTTATGAAGAGTTGTTGTACATCCTTTTAACAATCCTCAGGTTTTGGTGATGAGTGTCTTACTAGCTGTTATAGTATGCAAAGGCAAAAGATATCTAGATATGATGTATAGGAGTTACTAGAGTTTGATCCTTGTATAGGTTTGATCAAGCAGCCTTTATCTTCGAAGTCCAGCGAGTAGAGTCGATGGAGACTTCATAGGTCGATGGTATGCAGGTCGCAGACTTAAACCAGCAGATTCGAGAGGTCGATGAGACTTCGTAGGGACCAGCAGATGCTTGAGAATTGAAGGCTAAGGTTTCAAACTTAGTTATTGAAGGCTAAGGTTTCAAACTTAGTTATTGAAGGCTAAGGATCCAAACTTAGTAACTAAGGATAAGGATATGTGATTTGAATTTAGGCAAGTCTGTGGTGACCTAAATTGATCATATATATCTATGGTTGAAGGTTTGAGTTCCTAAAAGTTGATTGAAGAACTGGAACTTAGTTATAAGATGAAATGGTGTCATCTAACTTAATCAAATAAAGTTAGATATAAAAGATTAATATGTGATTTATCATATATTAATGGAGATAAATTAATCTGACCTCAGCAGACCTTGTAAAACACTCTGCTGATAGTACAGATACATTATCTGATCAAGATTCGATTGAAAGAGACATCTAACTACTTTTCAAAATGAATGGCTGAGATTAAAGAGACGTTGGAGAGATTCAGAAGTCAAATGGAACAGCTGGAAAGTCGACAAAGCAGATCGACAAAGTGTCGATCCACGGATTCGATTGTCATCCATCAGAAGCCAAAAAGGACAAAAACAACGGCTATTCTCAAGGACTGGAGACTATAAATATAAGACTCCTTATCAGATTAAATATATGTGTATGCAAGAATAAGAAGAAATAAAAATAGAAAAATACAAAAAGGAAAATCCTTGAAGATAAAATTAAAAAGAAGGCTCTTCAACAGAAAGATCAAGAAATTTACAGAGTGTTGCATACCCTGCTGAACTTAAATCAAGAACAATACTCCGCTGAAGCTGAAATTGCAAGATCTAGAATTAACTTCAAGTGTAACAAGACACAAGCTATCAAGTTACATCAAGTCAAACACTTGAAGTTCCTGAGGCTGCTGATCACCCCTACTGATCAAGCTGCTGAAGATAGAATCACTCAGTTGATTCAAATCTTATTTTTACAATCTGCTACTAGAGCAGTGAAGCACTTTGGAGTGTGAAGGACTGTGTTTGTGGTGGAGCTGGTGAAGAGGCAATCCTACCCTTCAAGGACCAAAGTGGAAGACTCGGGGAGCGACAATTCTACTGTTCCCGGTTTTAGATTTGTGAAGCCATAGTTATTGGTGAAGGACAAACAACTTAGGAATCTTTGTAAAAGCTACATCAAAGATCTCTAGTGAATTTCCTCCAACACCACAGGAGAAGAGTGGGTGACGAGATTGCACCACACGGAACCACTATAAAATTACGTGTCTTATTTACTTAGTGCATTTGAATCTTTATCATATTCACTCCTTAATATTGACTCACATTCACACAAGTCACTCTTGAGTATTCAATACTTGGTTTAACACAAGCACAACATATTTAAAAGGCTTATACTCTTATATTTCCATTTGCAACATTTTGAAGAAACTTGAGTCGTGAGGGCTACTAAGACATCGCACTCTATGAATCATCAATAATGATCTCTTGAGACATCGATGGAACTCTTTGAAACTTACTGAGTTTGTTTTAACTCCGAGTTTTTAGTGATAAGTTTATTCACCCCCCCTCTAAACTTATCCAAGCCTTTCAAAGGGACCAACAGAGTCCTAAGATTGTACAACTTGTGGAAAGACTTCGATCTTATGCATTTAAATACAGTAGTTGAGTAAAACACTTTTGTATCTGAAATTGAAGTTACTAAACTCATTAGTTTCAGTTCTCACTACTTTTCTCATTTTTCGTTTTGGTATCGGAGCCAGACGCTGCTATGCCATGACAACCCTTGCACAAAATGTTGGTAGCTTCATTGAACTGAAGCTCACCTCACAAAATTATCCGCTATGGTGTGAGCAAGCTCTTGCCTTGGTAGAAAGCCAAGATCTGGTGGGTCATCTCACTGATGAAATACCAGCATCAACCAAATACACTCCCACGGGGACACAAAGCACCGCAACAAGAAACACAGCTGATTCAACAACAACATGGGAATGGACACTCATAACAGAATTCCTCAAATGGAGGAAAGCTGACAGATTCCTGAGTGGATGGATCATTGGGTCACTATCTGAGGAATCCCTCAGACTAGTAATAGCTCTGGACACATCAAAGGAAGTCTAGGAGGCTTTAAGTGATGCCTATGATCAAGATTCCCAGAAAAGGGAATTTAATCTGAATCAACAAGTTATGTACTTAAGAAAACAAGATGGTGTTTCATTAAATGATCACATCAGAGCCTTCATGGGAATTTGCGTGACAACTTTGATGCCATAGGGAAGCTAGTTACAGCAGGTAGTATACTTTGTCTAACATTAAGCACGTAACTTGTGCAGAAGGAGCTGATTTTGTTATTATTGGGGATGAAACACACCCGCCCATACATGGCATTGGGAAGGTGTGCCTCAAAAAAACCTAATAAAAGCAGTCCAGTCCATGATGATTGGTCCCAAGTTTGAAAAGAAAATCTGCTATCCGTAGGACAACTCACAGATCAACACCTTGTGAGGGTTGCTACATTATATCTCATTCCCTCACACACCATAACAAACAGAAGAAGTGGAGAGAAGACAAAAAACTCTTAGGGAGCTTGGTTTAACCATGATCTTTCATACAAGAACTCCCCTTTATCTGTGTCCTGAAGCTTTTGCTACATCAGTCAATATAATGAATAGACTGCCCACCTCTACCTTACAGTGACACTCCGTTTCAGACCTTGTACAAAACCCTACCAGATTACACATCTTTAAGGGTTTGTGGATGCAGGTGCTATCCCTACACCTGGGACTCAAAGAATAACAAATTTGACCCTAAAACCCTAGAATGTGTGTTCATATGTTATGGTAAACAACATAAAGGTTACAAGTGCTATCATCCCAGACCAGAAAGACCATAATCTCCAGACATGTGTCTTTTGATGAAAACCTAATGCCCAACAAAGAGCACCTTAGAGATTTCTCTCTTAAGAACTTATACATAGAAGATGTGTTTGAGTCCCTGTCTTCCACCAAAATCGACCAAATAGTACTTCTCATGCTTCACTACCAACACACAACAATGTACCTACTCTACAGAATAATCACATCACATATCCTGAATTCAACACATATACCCTCTCCCCACACACAATAACACACACCAAAGATTCCACTCGAAAATGAAGCACACCCCTGAGCGCCAAACATATCCTTAAAGTCACCCTCACACAGCCCTACACCATCACCTCCGGACACACACCACACTCTCAATCCTCCTCACACTCTAACCACCTCACATACCCTTGTTGAATAGGTGTCCTAAACCCAACCAGGTTGGACGGATCCGACCGGTGCGGTCATTCTGATCTATTTTAGTTCATGTAATAACTTTATTATGATAAATAAAAGCACTTTTGTTATTATACATTGTTTATATTCATGTTAATGGTTGTATATATATAGTAATGCGTGCCTAGTGTCAAAATGTGATAGAGAAACCATGATAGTGATTATGGTTGATGAGATCTCTAATCACTTTAACAAGTTTGATAATTAAATGTCTCTAGTCATATGTACTGTTAAATGGGACATTGATAATATGATTAGACTAGCGCGTATTGGATGTCTTCTATCTTATTGAAAATAGGGATAGATCTCGTCTCTCGAAGTGTAGAGACACTTGACCTGTACGTGGACGTGTACTATTAGAGAATGCGTACGTTAGACCGACCCACTTACAATAAGTGTCACACTATATGGAAGTAAATGTGTTATTCCGAGAGAGCATGATATCCAGATTATAAGATACGATTGTTAATGTATTGACACTCGAGATACGATCGTATGGATATTATTACAGTGGTTGGATTGTAATTTACACGGAAACTGTTTCACATGAAAGGTAGTAGTCATTGCATTTGACTCTTCTGATGATTGGGGGTCACGGTGTGTTGCTAGACGCTATCCCGTGATCGAAAGGTATGAAGGGCATTTTTGTAATTTGCACTTTGTGTCTACGGCCAACATATTCGGAAGTCTATCGGGTCACACACATATGGACATCGAGTCGGATTAAAATGCGGTTATAGTTGATGACCAAATAATGAAAGTTTATCTCAGGACTTTAAATGTTATATTGGTAAATTAATATGGTGGTATTTGTTTATTATGAATAAATAAAATACAAGATATTAATTATACACAAATTATATTAATGAAAGAATATTCCGGAAGCCAATTAATTGGCATTTAGGGCGCAGAAGACATGTGTATAAGATACACTTGGATTGTGCACTTTAATTAATAAAATTACCATAATATTAATAGTGGATACTAATTGATTTTGGAAAAATAGATTTATGGTAATAAGATAAATATATTCAATATAAGATATTGGCAATATTTAGTTTTTATTTAATATAAAGTATTATAATAAAATAGATAAATCAATCTAAGTGATTTTCTTATTTTATTGGGAAAATGTTTTTCTCTTTCATATATCTTTTAGGAAGATTCTCCTAATCAGATTAGGACATTGATCGCGTGTAAGTCACTAACGTCGATATTACTAGCAAGAATACTAGGTACATCGCAGTAGTAAATGCGAGTCAAGGTCGATCCCAAAGAGACAATGCAACTTATAAGTATAAATAATTCTAACCTAATTAAGAAGCAACATATAGGCGGTCACTGACCAACAATAACATAAAAGAAAACAAACATACCTCTCCCTGTCCTCACCGATCTACTAGTTTGGATTAGTTAATCGTTATGTTTACTTCCCCACATAATTTCTTTAGATTAATCGTGAGCTTTTAATGATTATTATCATATTTATCAGCTACGGGTGCAATTCCTACTCCTATCTACTCCGACAATGGCATGTAGACAATCTATCACGCAAGCTACCCTCCTTAATTGGTCCGTAATAGCCCATACGCATAAAGAACTAGAAGCGCCGATATTGGCGTTACCTCATACCGCTAACCCGCTTAGACGGTTGTCGACATTGACCAAAGACGTTCTGAGGTCCATTCAAGACAATGTCCTAATTAACACTTCACTTGTGGTCCTTCATGTTAATTTACGAATTACAAATACTAGATTGGCGGACCTACTACTCGTTTTAATTATTCCGCCGATCAACGTAATTGTAGTGAATCTAGTTTAGGTTTTCTAAAATATGCCTCCGTAAACCGGTATAGACCGCGGTTTACCGGGGTGGCTTTCTAATTTACGGATCTACATTGCTCAATACGATTAAAATAAGTAAATTATGGGGTTGTTAAACATGCAGATTAACTAAAACACATAAATACGAACATATCTAGCATATTGAAGACAATAAAGGAGCGTTCAAAGCTTCATACCTCAACAATGGAGATCTAGCTCGATCTACTGAAGTTAGAGAGGAAACCAAAAACAACTCTCCTAAGCTCAAGAAAACTTTATTGCATAATAAAGAATGTAATGTAATTAAAGAATTGATAATGAACTATGAAACTTATACAATAATTTGTAATTGCGGCCTTATATAGATACAATGACCGACTTAAGACTCTCTAAAACCCAAACCGACTTAGACAATGCGGAAAAATAAATTTCGTGTTCAACAAGATGCCGGTTTACCGGGCCTAGTCTTTGGGTTACCGGGCCATCTATTCTTCTTTTTCATTAGCAGGCTTCTTTTTGGACTTCAATCACTCATCCCAATGCATTCCTTTTGGTCCAGATCCATTCTCCAATGCTCCAGATTCGGTACATCCTATAAAATACACAAAATGAGACAAAACAGTACCAAAACATCGGGAAAATAGCATAGATGCAGAATTACGATCCTGGAAACACTCACATAGCATTTAACATATATTCTAAGCAATAACGAGCCTATCTATCCTCTCTCTTGGAGAGTCGGGGTGAATATAGGTATAATTATTGGTACCATTTAGAGTGTCATCAGGCATCATTGGGGCTCCATTTCCTCTATATAAGAAAGGGTTGGCTAGCTCTTTTGTATCATCACAAATCCAAGAACTAATAGTTCTTGAGTAAAATAGAGAGCTTCCAATAAAGAGTTAGAGAGAGAGAAAAGGCCGGTCTAGCGGCCGGATTTTGAGATAGCAATCAAGGAGGATTCGGCGAGGAGTTCATGTGGATTATCGATAGAGGCCGGACGTGTGACGGCTTGCGCACAGTACTACTCTCCGTTGACGGTCAAAGCTTCGATCTTATAGATCATTCAAGGTATATTCTGTCAAACTACTTAACGTGTTTATTGTGTTAAACGAAGACGAGCTTGAAAAGGAAATCAAAGTTTTAAATTCTGCTGCGTTAAAATAGTGATTTTCTAACAGTGCGATCAGAGCCAACTTCGAGCTTAAGCAATAAGCACTAATTAATTGCGTAGTAATTAATCGATAGATGCAAGATCTAGATTCACGAAATGATAAAACGAAAAAAGGGAATCGATGGGGGGCTCGGCCAACTGGCGGCGGCCCCCTCCTCCATGGCGGCGGATCGGCAGCGGCGGCGGTCTTAGGGTTGCCGACGTCAGCCGGTCTTCTCCAAAGGGGAGATCGATTCTTTTCGTTTTGTGATATTTATTGTACATTGATATCTTCTTTGTTTAGTTGTGTCATTTGGCTAACTAATGGTTCAATTAGTTTGGACCATTGGAATGCCATATGGCATATCAACCAAAATATTGGCATTTTCAAATTTTGTTTGGAGTAGGCCTAGGCCCTTTCTAAATATTTGATTTGAAAAAAGGCCTAGGCCTAGGCCACTTTCAAAATTTTGATTTTATAAAGTGGCAGTGCATTAACCAAACTTTGTTTGGAAAGATGTCTTTTAGTTTACGAAACCAAAGACATCCATTTTGGTTAAGAACCAAAAGGAAAGGAACCAAAATAGACCTTTTAATTTTGATTTTAATTTTGAATAGTTACAAATTAATATAATTGAAATTAAAATCGATCTAAAATTAAAAGTTAATTTAATTTTCGATTAAGTCATTTAATTCTTTTCTTTGAGTCCCCTAAGGTTGAAAGAATGAGTCGATACGGCAAAGTCGCTGCTTTTGAAATTAAAAGTTAATTAATTATTTGATGTGATAAAATAAGACTCATAAGTAGTTAAAATTATAATTTGATCTTTTTCATAAGATATAATTGTATGGATTAGATATGTAGATATTATGTGATTATATGGACCCCGACTGATCAGGGACTCGACCAATAGGATAGATAGGAATGTTTTCTTTATGTTGGTTTTTGAAAATGTCTAGGCCGTTATGAAGAACGTGACCTAGTTTACTTTTGCATTTATCCCATTCCGTTAGCTCCCCGTGTAATGCGTGGTGTAATTATTTATTAGATAGTTTATAATGTAACAAGAATGGAGCACGAAGATGAAGACCAAAGAGAGATAAAGAACCCATTGGCGTACAACAATAAAGATCCTATTGGCGGTTGCAGCTACCCTAAGATTATGACCCGCGGTTTAAAGTCGGTTTGTATTGGGAACCGAACCTAGGAAAAATCCATGATCATACCGGTTATTTAGTGCACGGAATGTTGTGTATGTTTTACTTTATATGATATCATAGTAATATGCACATAGTAGATAAGACCATAATAAACAAAATTAATTAAGTGAATTAATTTAAAATATTCCCATGACAAAAATCGAGAGCAAAAGTGTCTCCCAATATTATAATGACGATGAAGAACCCTTGTTCGAGATCCAACTAATCGGCCTCATCGGAGTTGACCTACCTCGGCTATATCATCATTTTAGAGATATCATCGTTACGAGATCTCATGAATATTTGGAGTTACGACTCGACTAGAATCTTATGGTCATTGGCCCTCATCAGGAGGTATCGATTTTAGAGACAAGGGTTGACTATCACATAGAGATGTGAATCGTCAAAGAGTTGACTAGTCAACCACTTTGGGAGTTAAGTATATGATGATTTGGTAGGATTACCTACATTTCAAAATTTTCTCGGTTGATCGGTCCTCGTCGAGAATCGAGACAACTAGATGGGATCCCGACCACTAAGGAATTAATCAAATTCTTGAAAGCCAATTGGGAATAGTTGGCTAGTGGGAGCAAAACCTAATTAAAAATTTAAGTGCAATTTTAGGGTTTTGAATACATGAACTTTTACTTATTCTATCTTTATTTATTGTTGTAGAAAATGTCAAATAAATTGAACCTTCATTTTATCATCGACAATAAGCTTGACAAAACCAACTTTCTCATTGATCGGGAAAGAAACCTCAAAATCGTTTTGAGGCACGAGAAGATTGGCTATGTCGTGGGACGAAAGCCCTACCGGAAAAGCCCGTGAGGGCTCATTTATGAATCTTTGTCGAGAGGTATAACAAGCACTATTACGATAGTCTTGATGCTACATGTATCATGCTTGCTTCTATGACACTGAGCTGAAGCTTGACATGAGTCCATGGGCGCCTACTCAATCATGGTTCACCTAAAGGAACTCTATGCTTCTCGAGTCTCGCCTTTAGGAGAGTGCGAGGTATCAAAGGCCATGTTTCTTTGAAGATGGCATCCGGGACTGCTCTGGGGTCACACGTGCTTAAGATGATCGGGTACATAGAGAGGCTTAGGAAGCTGGGCCATAAGTTGGAACGAGAGTTAAGTATTGACTTAATTCTGCAGTCTCTACCTGATTCATACTCGCAGTTCGTGATGAATTTGTTAGGTGTAGTGCCCGAAAGACAATTATCTAATTGATTTTATGACAAAATTAATAATTCATCATATTATATGCATGTATGCTATAATTAAGACACTATTGAAAACCCTAAGTACCTCGTTTATGTAATCACATAACTCAGTGTATGGTTATACACAAGAGGATTGAGTTAGTGAGATGTACTTAAAATTAACTTAGTCCGTAGCGTTTATTAATCTGATGCGGGTCTCAAGATTAATTTGCTAATAATACGCCAAGAACACTTTAGGTGTGTGATCTTATCCGGACTATAAGTAAAAAAGGGTACCTAGTGCGCATTTATATATGATGATAATCATATAGGGCTGGACCGATTTGATTTGAGTTCTCGATATAATTCCGTGATCGAGAAGTCTTATCGAATCACAAGATGATCATATATGGATTAATCTCAATCCTGAGGTGATCACAGACAACTGCTTAGACTAGGGTAGGGTTTGATGTGTTGGTAAGGATCACTTCGTAGTATGTGGTCCAACACTTCTCGTTGGCTCTATTCTTGAATGTGTGAGTAGTCTGTGCTATCACAGATATGGAATCCATTCCTTCCTTCGGGAAGTAGACAGACAGTTCCCTTATTTGTTAATCTTAGAAACTGATCGATCCCGGGAGTTCATATTATATTAGTTATGAACTTATTGATCACTAGGGGTTAATGGTAAATAAGGATAAGAGGTTTCGAGAAGGGTTTACGGAGATATCCCGAATCAAAGCGAGCGATCTATGGAGGATTTATCCGTATGTAATGATTATATCAGTGGACATCTTATCAACTCTTGGTTGAGTGTAAGTTATCTATATTCGGCAAAGTTTAGTTTCGGGTTTATGGTGGTGTAATCCCGGAATTAATAGATTGAATATTATTGTTCGGTCGACGGATAATCTTATTTAATTTATTGTAGCTCATCGAATATGGGTCCATGGTCCCGATGTGGCTCCTAACATAGCATATATGTTTTCTCGTCGTTTCACCTCAATATTAAATAGTTGGATTGGACTATTTAATTGATATGTGAATTAATTGTTTAGTTGGACTAGATAATTAAATACATGGAAAAGAAATTTTTCATGGACTCGGCCCAAGTGTGTGAGATGCGTGGATGACCTAATATATTAGGGTATTGGCCGCATTTTTGGATTATTATTTAATTAGAGAGAAATTAGTTTTCTTGGATAATTATTTAATATATGATTTAATTATTTATTTGTTAAATGATAAATCATGGAATATTGGATAATATATTTATTTATACTAATTTGTTTGGGATATATATATCTTATATTTAAATTAAGGATTAATTTAATAATTATCTTTTAATTATTAAATCCTTAGAGGACAAGGATTACTCTCCTATATAAAGAGAGTTCTCCTAAGCCTAACAACACATGACATAATTTTCGAAACACATTGGGAAGCACTTGGCAAGAATTTTAGGTCATGGTACTTTGGGTTTGAGTTTTAGAAAAACTTCGGGTTTTTCTAAGGTAGTATATCGAGGAGGTCCGGCGGCTTGAAACACCATCCACCTGGTGGTGCTTGGAGACACACGTTGGAAGACTTTGGCTTCTCAACTAGGATCTCAACTAGCTTGGATTGACCTTTGTTCTTGGCGTTTTTGCACCATAGAAAGGTTGGTAATCTAAACCCCCTCGTAGGTTAGATTTATTATTCATGTATTTTTATTGTTTAGATCTAGATCTTGTACTTTCCACTGCGTAATCGGGTGGATCCATGATCCATCCAACGATATTACATCCTACAGAATTATCACATGAACAAGATAGATTGCTCCCTTGAGGAGTTATTGAACATGTTGAAAACTGATGATGGCACTGTGGGGAAGGGAAAGCAAGTGTTGCTGGTCACTTCTAACAAGGGCAAGGCTAAAGCCCAAAAGAAGTCCAAGAAGGTGAAGGATTCTCCTAAGCCAGTGCCTAAGATAGCAAAAGACAAATCCAAGGATGCTTGCTTCCATTACGGTGAGACCGGACATTGGAGGAGAAGCGCAAAGGCTTATTGAGTATCAAGAAGAAGCATTACGATGCTTCGACTTGTGTATGTTTATGATTGAGATCAATATTACTTCTTCTAAGTCTAACCACTTTGGGTATTAGATCTGGTTGTGGTTATCATATTTGTATGAATATGCGAGCACTAAGAAGAACTAGAGACTGAGGAAAGGAGAGGTGGACCCACTGCGTTGGAAATGGAGCAAGTGTTGTTTATACTGGCCGTAAGAGTTTATTTTCTTTCATTGCCCGAGTGGGCTAGTACAAGAACTTAATAAGCTGTGATTTTGTGTTCCGCTCTTCTGAAGAGCATTATTTTTATTTTCGCATTAGATTTTGAAGGATTTTCGTTTATGTTCAAGAATAAATGTTGTTCTTTTTCACGTGATGGAATTTTTTATGGTATTGGCATGCTTGGGAATGGTCTCTACACATTAGATATGAATGTTGACGTACTTAATATAAACAACAAGAAAGCCAAAACAAACAACTTGAATGAATCCTACTTATGGCATTGTAGACTTGGCCATATAAATAAGAACCGCATTTCCAAACTCCATAAAGATGGAATGTTGGATCACTTGATTACCAATTGTTTGAAACATGCGAGGCTTGTTTACTTGGCAAGATGACAAAGTCACCTTTCAGTGGCAAAGGGATAAGATACGATGAATTTCTTGAGCTCATACATACCGATGTGTGCGGCCCAATGTCAATTCAAGCCAAATGAGGATACTATTATTTTATCACTTTCACTAATGACCATTCACGCTATGGTTATATATACTTAATGAAGTATAAGTCTGAAGCCTTTGAAAAGTTCAAAGAATTCAGTAGTGAAGTGGAAAAACAACTAGGTAAAGAAATCAAAACACTTTGATCCGATCGAGGTGGTGAATACCAGATGGGGAGTTTCATTTGAAGGAGAATAGGATTCTACCTGAGTGGACCCCTCCCGGGCGCCTCAAATGATTGGCATGTCTAAAAGGAGGAAGCGCACCTTGTTGGACATGGTGCGATCCATGATGAGTTACACAGTTTCTCCCAAAATCATTTTAGGGGTATGCTCTAGAAACCGCATCCTATACTGAACCAAGTTCCATCAAAGATGGTTGACTCTATAGCATACTGAGGTGTGGCATAAGAGAAAGCCGAGTCTAGCATATCTTAAACCTTGGGGTTGTCGAATTATGTGAAGCGGATGATGCGACAAATTAGAGGCTAGATCGACAAATGTCTATTTGTGGGCTATCTAGAGAAACTAGAGGATACCAATTTTACCACCCACGAGGAAGAAAAGGTTTTGTTTCAGGGTGGCCACTTTTGGAGAAAGATCTTATTCGGATAGGGTCGGTGGGAGTAAGATTGATCTTAAAGAAATTCAAGAACCACTTTACGGATATGAGTCGGTTGATGGAAGTAGAGGAGACTCCATATGTAGATGTGACGCCAACCTCTACAGTGGTCACATTAGCACCTCGAAGATCCACCAGGGAACGCCGTGAACCCAAAAGGTACACTGGCGTGTATCTCATGGAAGATGAGGGCCCTAGAACTTATGAGGAAGTGCTATTAAGGCATGACAAAGAGAAATGGCTAGAAGCCATGAATTCTAAAATGGAATCCATGAACGACAACCAAGTTTTAGAATTTGGTTGATCCACCTGAAGGAATAGTTCATAATTCCTATAGGGTGCAAATGGGTCTTTAAGAGATAGACCAACATGGAAGGTAAGGTGACTACCTACATGGTTAGGTTAGTGGCAAAATGTTATAAGCAAAGACAAGAAGTTGACTATGATGAAACCTTTTACTTTGTTGCCATGTAAAAATCCATTAGAATTTTGCTCGCTATTGCAGCATGCCATGATTCTTAAATCTGGCGGATGGATGTGAAAATGCTTTCCTTAACGGGAACCTATCTCGAGGAGGTGTATATGACCACGACCTAAGGGTTTCACAACCGATGACTTGAGGATGGTGTGTAAAGCTGCAAAGATCCATTTATGGATTAAATCAAACATCTTGGAGTTGGAATCTTTGCTTTGATGAGATAATCAAGCAATTTGATTTCATCAAGAACGAAGATGATCCCTGTAATAAGGTTAGTGGGATTGCCATTGTATTCTAGTGCTTTATGTAGACGACATATTGCTTATAGGGAATGATATGCCTATGTTACTGATCGGTCAAAGCTTGGTTATCCAAGAACTTCTCAATAAAGGACTTGGGTGAAGCGACTATATTCTAGGAATCAAGATCTATAGAGATAGATCTAAGAGGTTTCTTGGTCTGTCACAATCCACCTATATAGACAAGATCTTTGAAAAGATTAGCATGGAGCAGCCCAAAGAGGATTCTTTGCTCATGTCACATAGGTTCTACCTATCAAAGGGAATGTGTCCTAAAGCGAGAGGAGGAAAGGGCACAAATGAGTAGGATCCCTTACGCTTGGCTATCGGGTCCATCATGTATAACATGTTGTGCACTAGACCGGATGTCTCGTACCCTCTAAGTATGACTAGTAGGTACAGTCCAACCCAAGTGATGGTCTTTGGGTTGAATGTTATCAAGTACATGAGGCGTACTAGGGATATGTTTTAGTTTCGGGAATGATGATTTAGTATTTTGAGGTTACACAGATGCCAGTTTCCGAATTGATAAGGATGACTTTAAGTCACAATCTGGCTTTATTTTCACGTTTAACGGTGGAGCAGTGAGCTGGAAGAGTTCCAAGTAGGAGACTACTGCAGCCTCTACAATGGAAGCCGAATACATAGCGACCTCGGAGGTGGCGCGAGGAAGCGATTTGGATGAAGAAGTTCATTCTCGAACTTGGTGTGGTTCCTCCACTTTGAAGGTCGGCCACTGCATCTTGTACAATGGGATGATATCTCGGTCAAAGAAACCACAATCTCATCAGAAGTCCAAACACGTGCTACTGAGTGCTATCACTTGATTAGAGATAGTAGATAGATGAGATGTAAAGATAGAGAAAGTCCACACGGGTGATAACATAGCTGATCCGTTAACCAAGGCATTGTCACAAGCAAAGCATGAAAAACAAGTCACATGCAAGGGCTTAGGCATATGGATGATTGGTTTTAGGCCAAGTGAGAGATTGTTGAATAGGTGTCCTAAACCCAACCGGGTTGGACCGGATCCGACCGAATTCGGGTTATTTCTGATCTATTTTTAGTTCATGTAATAACTTTATTATGATTAATAAATTAAATTTTGTTATTATATATTGTTTATCTTCATATTCTTGGTTGTATATATATTGTAACGTCCTTAGTGTCAAAGCGTGATAGAGAAACCATGATAGTGATTATGGTTGATGAGATCTCTAATCACTTTAATAAGTTTGATACTTAAATGTCTCTAGTCATATGTACTATCAAATGGGACATTGACAGTATGATTAGTCTAGCGCATATTGGATGTCTTATCTTATTGAAGATAGGGATGATCTCGTCTCTCGAAGTGTAGAGACACTTGGGTATGCGTGGGCGTGTATTAAAGAATGCGCGTCGTTAAAATCGACCCACTTACATTAAGTGTCACACTATGTGGCAGTTGTGTAATTATCCTTAAGACCGGAGTCTTCATTGCATCACGGTGCGGATTGTCATGCTTTGACACTATTGAGATTTCCCCTATCCACGGGGCGATCATGCTATAGTGATTGGGTGTGATATTGAAGCATGCGGAGTATAGATGTTTGGTCGTCCGGGAATCGCGTATCCTATGATTGGGAGTGAATATCCGAAATGGTCTTCTTATAAGGAATGTCGAGCTTTCGTGAATCTTTGCAAAGTGGGAGTAAATGTGTTATTCGAGAGAGCATGATATCCAGATTATAAGATACGATCGTTAATGTATTGCTTTTCGAGATATGATCGTATGGATATTATTACAGCGGTAGGATTGTAATTTACACGGTAACTATTTCACTTGAAAGGTAGTAGTCATTGCATTTGACTCTTTCGATGATTGGGGGTCACGGTGTGTTGCTAGACACTATCCCGTGATCGTTAGGTATGAAGGGCATTTTCATAATTTTCACTTTGTGTCTACGGCCAACATATTGAGCCTATCGGGTCACACACATATGGACATCGAGTCGGATTAAAATGCGATTATAGTTGATGACCAAATAAGGAAAGTTTATCTCAAGACTATAAAGATTATAGTGGTAAATTAATATGGTGGTATTTATTTATTATGAATAAATAAAATACAAGATAGTAATTATACATAAAGTATATTAATTAAAGAATACTCCGGAAGCCAATTAATTGACATTTGGGGCGCAGAAAAAATGTGTATAAGATACACTTGGATTGTGCATATTAATTAATAAGATTACCATAATATTAATATTAGATATTAATTTATTTTGGAAAAATAGATTTATGGTAATAAGATAAATATATTCAATATTAAAATATTGGCATTATTTAGTTTTATTTAATATAATATATTATAATAAAAGAGATAAATCAATCTAAGTGATTTTCTTTATTTTATTGGGAAAATATTTTCTCTTTATCTATCTTCAGGAAGCTTCTTCAATCGGATCAGGGCATCATTGAGGTGCCACTTCCTCTATATAAGAAAGTGGTTGTCTAGCTCTTTTGTATCATCACAAATCCAAGAACTAATAGTTCTTGATTAAAAAAGAGAGTTAGAGAGAGAAAAAAAGGCCGGTCTAGCGGACCGGATTTTTACGATTGCAATCAAGGAGGATTCGGATAGGAGTTCGTGTGGATTATTGATAGAGGCCGGACGCGTGGGCGGCTTGCGCCTGATACTACTCTCCATTGACGGTCAAAACTTCGATCTTATAGATCATTTAAGGTATATTCCGTCAAACTACTTAACGTGTTTATTGTGTTAAGCGAAGGCGATCTGAAGGAAATCAAAATTTTAAATTCTGCTGCGTTAAACTAGTTATTTCCTAACAAACCTACCTACCTTCGGTAGATACCATCCTACGGAAGAAACGAGCACACTTGCCACCACAGATCACTAAGCTGTGTCACACTCGGACTTAGTTGAACCAGCCTCACGAGATCCTTCTCACGATTCACATCCTCATACTATAGTAAATAGAGCACAACATAGGATATTTAAACCCAATCTCAACCATCTTGATTCATTTATCTCTCTTCTTAGCAAGAATTTTCCATGAAGGACCTAGGCCTTATGCATCATTTTCTTTTTGTACAGGTACATCACACCAGCACTGCCTCCATCTCTCTCAGTCTCACTATGCTCACACAATTTGGGAGCATGCCCAGATGTTGGATTGCGAGCCTATCTTCACACCATTGGGTTCCATGACACTACAAAAAAAAACACTCTATTCTTTACACTAGTTTTTTCCACACACACAAAAAGGTGTGGCTAATAGCACTTGGTTAGACTCTTTTGCCACGCTAATGTGACTAAAAGTAAGTACATAACAACACTTTTTTTTTGTTGTGTGCTAACAATAGTGTAGCAAAAAAATGTTTTTCTTGTAGTGTGATGAAACATCCCCAAACACCAGTTCCGCTTGTAGATCCCAGATTATATCTAAGTTTGGTGGGATCCCTCCAATATCTTATTCTTACTCGGCCGGATCTATCTTACAATGTAAACTTTGCATCCCAATTCATGTAAGCCCCAGCTGCCTATCATGTCACATAGGTTTGATGAATTCTATGGTTTGTCAAAGGGACAATTGCCCAAGGTATTTATTTCACCTTCAAATCTTCAATGCAACTCTCTGCCTACTCCGATGCTGATTGGGCGGCTGCCCGTTGACTCGCCGTTCAACAACCGGCTACTACATATTTCTTGGTTCCAATCTGGTCTCTTAGAGTGCCAAAATGCAGCTGCGTGTGCGGCTCAAGCAAGCGAGGCACAATATCGATCAATGGCCGACACTCTTTGCCGAATTGACTTAATTGACCTTCAATTTTGAAGGATCTTCGTATTCTTCTCTAACATCCGCCAATCATCTCTTTGTGATAATCTTAGCACTCTTTACATATCTGTCAATCCGGTGTTCCATGCTCGAGAAGTAAGCACATCGAGCTTGATTATCATTTTGTCCGTGAACAAGTGGGCCGAGGTCACTCGTCACCAAGCACATCCCAAGCGCAACCACGGATCGCCGATATATTCACCAAACCAATGGCGAAATCCACGATCGTCTATTGCTTACCCAAACTTGGCTTCCTCCCCACCATGTTTGAAGGGGGGTATTAAGCGACAAGAAGATTTTCTTGCTTGATTATTCTGTTGAAAAAGAATCATCAAATTCGAAAATGAGTGATGTGCATGAGAGATAAGGTGATCGAGGAGTGATAAGGCGTGGTGGTGAGTTTGATTTAGGGTTATCTAGTTCGAGAGTCAAAGTGGTGATCTATTAGGTGTGTTTTATCTTGAGTTAATTGGTTGATGTGTTTGGAACACTTTTGTATCATCTTTTGATGATTAGTGGAGATTTTGTAGGCCTCGGCCTCATGGTTTTTCTCTCTCACATCGAGAGGGTTTTCCACGTTAAAAATTGTGGGGTTTCGTTTATTGTGGTATTTCTCCTCAAAAAAAAAAAAAAAAATTGTGGTGTTATCTTGTTGTGTTTCGTTTCGCTTTATTTGTGATTTATCTTCGTTGGGGCTGCCTCGTTTATTTCTATTGTCCATCATTGGGAAGACAATGGTTTCAGCGTGTTGATGTGTAATGATCACGGAGACCTTATTTGTTTTGTCTGATGAGTTATCTACACACTCTTAATCAAGATGAGTGTACATCATAATCGATTTAGATAAATCATAATCAACGATAAATAATATTATCGTTGGGGCTGCCTCGTTTATTTCTATTGTGCATCATTGGGAAGAATTTGTGTAGGTGTTTGTGATACGTGTGGTATTGCGGTTGTTTGTTTTCCAACGGTTTATAACAATCACACAACGATAATATTTATCGTTGATTATGATATATCTAAATTGATTATGATTTACACTCATCTTGATTAAAGAGTGTGTAGATAACTCACGCGACAAAACAAAGCAGGTTGTATCCGCGTCATTACACATCAACACGTTGAAACCATTTGAAACAATATTTTGTTTATATAGACAATACAAGGAACATATTAGTACTATTATTATTTATTAGATATGATCAAAGATGTATAACATATATATAAGATTCATGTAATTAAACCATATAACCAGAGCTAGCTAACAAACGATGAGCAGTGAGGTCACTCCATCTTATGTTACGTATTATCAATAAGTAAATATTTTCGAATACTACTTAAACAAAAGACAAGGTATAAGTCACGTATAGCCGTATAGGGGAGATTGTCTTTTGTCAGGTACGATCCTTATACCTGTATTATTTTGACATTTCAGAAACCTACATTTATGTCAACGTTAAATGTATATTATTTAAGGTTTTTACGAAACTGCGACTCCTTCCCCCCAATTGGAGAATGGGAATGTGCAAGCCAGTGGACCATAAATTTTTAATACATGCATCAGAAGTGTGTAAGATTCTGTATTATAAAAAGACACAATAGGAAAACAGATGACACCAAAAATTAAATTAAAACTAAAAAAAGAAAAGAAAAGAAACAAGTCCGCATCTTCGGAAATAAGGAAATCAAAATGAAATTGACAAAAATCTTGAATAATGGAAACTTTAGAATTTCAACCTTCTTCAATGTATCAACATTTAATAATGACTTTTTTTTATGAATTAATAATGACTTCTCAAATAAAAATAAAAAAGAATTTCACATTAATAAAAAATGATATTTTTAAGGCTTAGAGAAAATGATTTCTTAAAAAATGATATATCATCCGTTTCAAAATATAAGTCATCATAAAATTTTAGTTTTGTCATGATATAAGTCATTTTCATTACATATCAAGCATTTATTACTTTTTTTTTCTATCTTACCCATAATTTATTATCAATCCAACCACTTTTCATTACTTAACAATTGATGGTGGTCGGACCGCACTCGCCACGTGTGATTACCATATTTGCTAAACATTTAATGATGCAATAACGTCAAAGGCAGAGCCCCACTTTAAGCAGAGGCGAATTCGAACCCCGGGGAGAGATCGGCTTGGCTCGCTTCGATCCACCGCAAGTCGATCAGGGTGCAATGGAGCGGGGCAGTAGCAGATTCGGGTCATACCGACCTTAGGGGCTCGGCACGCAGGTGAGGCGAGCTATCCTCTTATTTAGTCCACATGTGTACATTAAATCGAGATAAATATGGAAAGAATCCTCGATCATAAAGACTCGATCCTACATTTAAATACCGAGATTATCTCCTAAAATCAAGGGATAGACATGGAATAATCCTTTCTTAAGGGACACGAAATAGAGTCCATAATGGGCCAGAACACGAGACATGCCTAAGGCAAAGCCCCTACTATATAAACTATCCGAAAGCACTACAGAAGAGACTTGATTCTGATTCATACACTTGATATGTAAGCAACTTGGCATAAAACATCTTAGGCTCAGTCTAAAAACACCCAAATCACCCCTTTGTTTTCATATCGTTTCTGGTTTTTGGTTCTTGATTAGTTGTCACTAGGAAATAAGGCCCGGTGGCTGTAGTTTCTCCACCATTAGTATTTTGCCCATTCTAGGCATTTTTCTGCTTCTGCATGTTTACATGTTTGTGGTGCATGATGATGAATCACGAATGGAATTGTCAATAGGGGGCCCTCCTTCTAGCGCCAATTGACGATGGTGGAAATCGTATATTAATGAAACAATGAAAGCCAGACAAATCAATATAGAGATATTGCTCTAGATTCCACCCAACAAGCATTGGTGGACAAACTTGTGGCTATGGATGCCGATACTGAAAAGCTATACTCCAGGCGGCGGGTAGATGATGGTCGAGATGAGGATGCTCGAAATAACGCCTCTAACCCTAAGCGAGTAAAGCGAGGATGATGAGGCATCCACCTCAAATTCGGGAAGAAACCACTAGATCCTCAAGCGTTGTAAGCGGACGCAGCGAGCTTGATGTCATACTAGAAGAAAATTTGATGAGTTTTAGTTTGTGTCGCCTTTTACATTGCAGTTGATGAATATCCCCGGCGGCTGTGGGGTTTAAGGTTCCTAAGATGGATCCGTCTGATGGATCCAAGGATCCTTCAAATCATCTATTCGATACATAACACACATGAACACATCTGAAGACTCCGGAAGAGATAAAGTACAAAGACTTTCATGCACTACTACGTAGGCGAGGCCGTGAATGGTTCATAAAGCTTCTAACGAGGTCGATCTCTAACTTTCGGCGTTGGGTAAGGCGTTTATCAATGCCTTTATTGAGCTAGGCCATTCAGGAGAATTCAACTCATCTTCTCACCCTCAAGCAGAGAGGAAAGAAGAGACCGTTGTCCAATACCTCAAAGGTTCAATGAAGAGTCCACTTGAGTTAAGGGCGTGAATGACCACATTTTGATCACTTTCTTTGTAGAGACTGCGGGGAAGAGATTATACGCTAAGATAAACATCAAAATTCCTAGATCCATAGAAGAATGCATGAAGATGGCATACAAGCATTGCCAAGGAGAAGAGGCCAGCCGAGGAGAATCGGAAAAAGGAGAAACAAAAAAGGATAAGTCTGAAGAGAAGTCATCTAAGAAGAGGAAGACGGTTTGGGGCCGGATGAATGCCCCAGTTACAGTTTGGATGGGCAAGAAAATGAGATTTGCAAGAGAGGAACTTCATCCCTCTAAAAAGCCCGCACGAGCAGGTTCTCGCAATAATGGAAAGGAAGGGCCTGACCCGAGTTCCACCACCCATGAGAGGACCTCAAGAGTGGAGGGATCAAAACAAGTTTTGTGCCTACCATAAAAATGTTGAGCACGTCTCAGAAGACTGCAGGGAACTCAAACAAGATATTGATGTGGCAATTATAGAGTGGAAGCTGGACGAGGTAGTAGACCGATCTCAAATATCTAATCCACGAGGTTGTAGAGATATTAAGTGGCGCGATTATAATCAAGATCGGGCGAGCAAGCCGAGCCCCAACAGGGAGGAACCGATCTCGGACTCGATCGATCGGCACTAGACAATCGCTCCATCAACACAATTAACACCATTGTGGTCGGCACCAGCCAGCCGAACTTAGGGAAGTGATGTGATTACGGGTGGGAAACACGATCGGAATGTGCCTGTGAAACCTCTCAATGGATCAATGAAGAACTATGGATACCTAGTCCTAAAAAGTCAAACTAGTACATAGGCTAGAACACCTGGCCTTCGCTCACGGCGTTGATTCATTCTTGAAGGTTTGTATCCTCTACGACGAAGAGAATACTCACTCATAAGTAATACAATTAAGCCAAATCAACTTAACCAAGAGAATATTCTCTCAATATAATAATAATGATTTTCATAATTGATTATATAAAATTGTACATTGGATGTCTTTATATATGCTACAAAATCAAGGACTAACAATCTCCTAACCGATATGGGGCGAATTAACATGTAATTTTCGCCACTTTATTTTTGATGGATCTAAGTTGGCTATAATAAGCCCAAATGGCTTTTATTTCTTGAAAATAAACACTTGACCCAATATACTATCATATAGGTCTCTTTTACGATGGGCTTTACTACCATCTAGGCCCATAAGACCTCTATTACATAAGTTCAATCGAAAATAATAAAACAATTCCAAAACTAATTATTCGGGCCCAATAATGCAAATGTAGTTGCATTGTTTGAGCCCAAGTCCTCGGGACCGATCACATCATTACCTCCCGAGTTGGAAAGGATTCATCCTCGAATCAATAGGGCGTCGTAAAATTCCATAACACGCACCAATCTTGAACAATCCGCAAATCAAACAATGAGATACGGGATCAAATAACATGCGAATACACAAATTCCAATGAATAGCACTGCGATAACTTGATCCATGCTTCACCAATGGAACATATGAAAAGGCTCTCGGCTGGATATAGATGTTGATGAAGCGCGAAGTGGCGACAACATAGTCATAGCAATGCAATGTAGGATCTTCATCAACACGAAAGGCAAAGGATAATAAAAATGTGCACGGTTTTCCACCATTAACAACCGGGATAGATCATCCAAAGGCAATTCGAGGGTGGATTGGATGTATCCAACAGCCTGGTGTCCTCTCGTGTGGATGATCATCATGTACCGCAAAGAAGATTCAACAAAATACTCTCATTTGGAGTATCATGGACTACTTCACGCTCGATAGCACTCTCAACATGACCATCAACCAATGTCTCATCAATGCGAACTATCTACCGTCCACAACTAATGCCTCATCACTCTCAACTACATCTTCAAAATCTCATTCACCTCGGCGATTGCATACGCCACAATCAAATCTTGTACTACCTCCTCTCAAATGTAAACAATATCGTCTTTTTGGCTTCAACCAAGGCTTTCTCTTTCTCAAGTTCACCATCCGTTTGGCCTCATCTGCCAGAAAATTCTCCAAAAATAATTCATTTGCCTTTTTTCAATCTATCCCGCAACTCTTGCCTCCTACGTTCATCTTCCGTCCATCCAGCCACTCTTGCCTCATAACTATATTTGCTTGTTTCAACTCTTGTTTCACATCCTCAATAATTCTACGCACCGCCTCTCTGATACTCTGTTCCTCCCTCATCTGTTCCTCCTTTAGTCGCTGAGCTCTGATACCAAGCGATGTGATTCGGGTAGGAAACACGATCGAACGTGCCCAAAAAGATTCTAAGGGATCAATGGAGACCTATGGATACCTAGTCCCGAGTATCCAAACAAGTATGTAGGCTAAGAACACACAACTTCGCTCACGACGATTCATTCTTGAAGGGTTGTATCCTCTACGACGAAGAAGATACTCACTCGCAAGTGATAAAATTAATCCAAATTGACTTAACCAAGATAAATTTATCTCAATATAATAATAATGATTTTCATAATTGATTATATAAAATTGTACATAGGATGCCTTTTTATTAGCTACAAAATCAAAGACTAACAATCTCCTAACCGATGTGGGACAAATTAACATGTAATTTTCGCCACTTTATTTTATGATGGACCTAACTTGACTATAATAAGACCAAATGGCTTTTATTTGCTGAAAATAAATACTTGACCCAATATACTATCGTATAGGTCTCTTTTCTGATGGGCCGTAGTAACATCTAGGCCCATAAGACCTCTATTACATAAGTTCAATCAAAAATAATAAAACAAGTCCAAAACTAATTATCCACGCCCAATAACACAAATATAGTTGCATTATTTCAGGCCCAAGTCCTCGGGATGGATGACATCAGGAAATGAGTGGACAGGTCGGTCGATCTGCAATTGCTATGAACTTGAAGCCAACTGGTGAGGTGACCTATGGTCCAAGGGACCCACTTCCTCTCGGTAAGTAAAAAACATAGAGCCTAGTCATTGAGGCCGTGGTTCATAAGAACTTGGTGAAAATGATCCTGCAATGACCCGAGCGGTGCCGTTAATATCTGTATTACTCGTCTTTTAATAAATGAAGCTCAATGACTCGGAATTGGCGTCTGTTTTTACACCGTTGTTCGGATTTTCCGACTTCCGGTTCATCCCGTAGGGATGATAAGGCTTACCACAACATTTGGCCGGTAACCAGGGCAAGACTCTCATGGTGAACCACGTCATGGTTAAAGCTCTATCTCGCATACAACATTATAATGGGAAGGCCCGGATTGATCGAGCTCCAGTTTGTGATTACACTAGCCCATGCTCAGTTTGAAGTTTCCCACCCACGTAAGGCTCGGTGGAGATCAAAGGAGATACTGAAGCACCTCGGAGATGCTATGCAGCCAAAATAAAAAGGAAGGTTGTAGTTCCGGCATGAGAAGATCAGAAAAAGCGGATCTCTTTAATAAAGTCGAGTCTTTGATTTGTTTTGATTTATATTCCATTTTGTTTTTACAATTTTAGTACGATCTTTGTTTACTACAATCAAGTCGCGCTCGGTGAGTGCTTTTATTATTTCAATCATATGTTGATTTTCCATTTTATAATCTGGATGGTTGGGATTAAGTTTGGGACAAACATACGCATGCAAAATTTGCAATGAAAAAGCTTGCTAAGTCTGCAGGAAAGACAAACCGTGCTCGCTGGTCGACTTAGTCAAATACATTAAGTCTCCGGGACCAGACAAGTTGAGATCCGCAGTCGACTAGTCAAAATTCGTTAAGTCTACAAGACAAACACACCGAGCTTCGTAGGACTAACACAAAGCCAATACGCTCAAGTGTTGTTCTCTGCAGACGGACTCAACCATGAGCCTCTGCAGGTCGGACTCATGAAGTTTGCAAAGGACAAACTTTCCAAGTGCGGCAGGATGATTAAGCCGAGTTTTGTAGGATGAACTCAACAAAATTCAAAATCCACAGATAGACGAACTGAGTTCCTCGGGTTGGACTCACCAAAATTTAGCATCCGAGCTCTGCAGGTCGGAACTCAAAAGAAAGTTTGCAAGAGTCAAACTTGTTTAGTCCACATATGGACCCGAAATAGCTTCGCAGCTTTAAACTCAACCACGGAAAAAATAAAAGACAAAAGGCGATAAGTATGCCATCCAAGAATCAAAAGTTCAAGCATGACATACCTGAGGGCAAGATACCCTATAATAGACAACGGTACCAAAGGTAAATACCAAAAATAACTTAGAAAAGTTATACATTTAAACAGGAGAAATCTTGAAAGTGCATCGGTTACATTTGAATTTCTCAAAGAAAAATTCAAAATCGGAAAACGGCAAAGAAAAAACATAAATTCTCGGCTAACCATCGTATGGATTCTTCATTGCTCAGAAGAATGTGGAACCGAGGTAGGAGCACACGAAGGTAACGCTCGAACCAACAAGTGCTCGGTGAGATCATGACTACTTCACGACAAGAGTGCTTGGACCACGATGTCCACTCCCTCTTTAACCTCATTCAGCGGCTATCGTAGACCACACTCATGCCAGCTTGTAAAGAGCCTTGCTAGTTATGTTATCAAAGGTAAGGTCAGAAATTGAACCTTTGGCCTCATCAATACCTACGGTATAGCCATGATTGAGGACCGGAGTAAGTAGCACCTTCAAGGCAGAGAAACCTCGTCGAAGCCTAATACTCACGAATGGCTCTAGCCATCCGACTCGAAAAAAGCGACTTCCAGATCGTTTTTATCCGCTCGAGGCTTGCCCACGGCCTACTCCGGTTAGCCTTCTCTCTTGCAAATTCTTCCTAAGAGTCTACAAATTTGCAGCAAATATGGCCTTTAGATCAACCTCATGCTTTTGGAGACGCTCATTGAGAGCCTTGTTCTCGAGATCCTTGCCTTGATAAAGTCCATGAGTCTTTCTTCTTGACTCGCCACGCGGCTGAAATCTTCTTCTTCAGTCACCAGTGTCGGCGGAAGATTTAGCAAGTCTCTTAAAGGCCTCTTTACCGACTTCGGTTCTCTGCATAACAAGCTAGCAAAATGTGAGAATTGATGAAATGGTGTCCTAAACCCAATCGTGTTGGACAAGATCCGACCCGAGTCGAAATCGATCACAATCACATTTAGTTCATATAATAACTTTATTTTGATTAATAAAAGCACTTTTTGTTATTATATATATTGTTTATCTTCATGTATATATATAGTAATGTCCCTGGTGTCAAACTGTGAGAGAGAAACCATGATACTAATTATGGTGGATGAGATCTCTATTCACTGTAACAAGTTTGATACTTAAATGTCTCTAGTCGTATGTATTGTCGAACAGGACATTGATGGTATAATTAGACTAGCACATATTGGATGTCTTCTATCTTATTGAAGATAGGGATAGATCTCGTCTATCTAAGTGTAGGGACACTTGGACTGTACGTGGACGTGTATTAGAGAATGCGTACGTCAGTCTTACCCACTTACATTAAGTGTCGCAGTATGTGGCAGTTGTGTAATTATTCTAAGACCGGAGTTTTCATGTCATGATGATGTGGATTGTCATGCTTTGACACTAACAGGTTTCCCTAGCCATGATGTGATAATACTATAGTGATTGGTGTGATATTGAAGCATGCTTAGGATACATGTTTGTTCATCCGAAATAAATAGCGTATCCTATGTTTGGAGTGAATATCCGAAATGGCCTTCTTATAAGTAATTTTAGATCTCGTGAATCTTTGCAAAGTGGGAGTAAATAAGTTATTCCGAGAGAGCATGATATCCAGATTAAAAGATACGATCATTAATGTAATCGACACTCGAGATACGATCGTATGGATATTATTACAGCAATAGGATTCTATTTACACCGTAACCGCTTTCACATGAAAGGTAGTAGTCATTGCTTTTGACTCTTTCGATGATTGGGGGTCACGGTGTGTTGCTAGACACTATTCCGTGATCGTTAGATATGAAGGGTTTTTTCGTAATTTACACTTTGTGTCTCAAAGCAAACATATTCGAAGCCTATTGGGTCACACTCATAAGAACATTTAGCCGGATTAGAATGCGGTTATAGTGATAACTAAATAAGGAAAGTTTATCTCAGACTATAAAGTGTTATAGTAATTAAGTTAATAAGACGGTATTTATTTATTATGAATAAATTAAATACAAGATATTAATTTTATTGATTAATTAAAGAATATTACGATGTCAATATTGGCATACGGGCGCAGATCTGTAGTGTATGTGATACACTTGGATTGTACAATTTAATTAGGTGGGTCTATTTTATTCCCTTTTTACTACTTGCACCACATTAATGAATATTTTTCGGTGAAAAAAAGCGTCACTCTGCCTTTGGTGTTCTAATGGCATACCTGCGTCAGTGTCAGCGGCGTTGGTA